>SJYT01020834.1:224196-234638 GCA_006410635.1 Cephalophus harveyi
GCTCGAAAATCACTGCTGATGGTGATTGCAGCAATGAAATTAAAAGAAGCTCGCTCCTTGGAAGGAAAGTTATGACCAATCTAGATAACATATTGAAAAGCAGAGACGTTACTTTGCTGACAAAGGTCCGTCTAGTCAAGGCTATGGTTTTTCCAGTGGGCATGTATGGATGTGAGAGTTGGACTGTGAAGAAAGCTGAGCCCCGAAGAATTGATGCTTTTGAACTGTAGTGTTGGAGAAGATTCTTGAGAGTCCCCTTGACTACAAGGAGATCCAACCAGTCCATCCTAAAGGAGATCAGTCTTGGGTGTTCATTGGAAGGACTGATGCTAAAGTTGAAACTCCAGTACTTTGGCCACCTCATGCAAAGAGCTGACTCACTGGAAAAGACTCTGATGCTGGGAGGGATTGGTGGTAGGAGGCGAAGGGGATGACAGAGGATGAGATGGCTGAATGGCATCACCGACTCAATGGATATGAATTTGAGTGAACTCTGGGAGTTGGTGATGGGCAGGGAGGCCTGGCATGCTGCGGTTCATGGGGTCGCAAAGAGTAGGACACGACTGAGCAACTGAACTGAACTGAAAGAGTCAGACACGACTGAGCGACTGAACTGAACTGAACTGATGTACACCTAAAATTGATTCAGTTTGACATACGTACAGCAGAAACTAAAGCAACACTGTTATGCAACTCTAGTCCAAATATAATTGTTGGAAATACATTACATGTCAACTATAATTCCAGCAGTGAATAAATAAATGGTAGCCCTGTTTGCAGTATATGTCCTTGAGGACATTATGCTAAGTTAAATACTTCAGTTAGAGGCAGACAAATCCTTTACATCACATGACATTATGAAGTTCATATCCCTGTGTTATAGAAACAGATTAGAATGTGGTCATCAGGCTAGTGGAAATGGCCCATGATGGCCCAAGTTACCAACTTTTAGTCACAGGTTCAATAAGCTCACCAAGGAAGATACTGTAATAGAGGCAGGATGGAAAACAGAGCTGCAGACCTCAGCCCAAGACTATTAGGGAAGTTAGAAAACCCAACACCACCAACAGAAAGCCTCTCAGCTGAATATACTGAAAGATATATTACAGCCTTCCCACAGGGCCCTCCAGGCCCTTGGGCCTTGGACTGGGTAATACACTGTGGAGCTTGGACAAGCTTGAAGACAGGCTGTGTCCTGCAGAGTCCTGGAGCCCTTGCTGGATCCACTCACTNCTTGGAACTTGGGCTGGGTAATAAACTGTGGAGCTCGGACAAGCTTGAAGACAGGCTGTGTCCTGCAGAGTCCTGGAGCCCTTGCTGGATCCACTCACTGGCCTGGCACAGGTTTCAAAGCATTGGCCAACGTGCCCCATCCCCACCTCCATGTCCGAATGGTTGTGGCAATCTCCATGAGTCACAGTGTACAGGATCAGCTCCCCATTTGAGTAGACTGGGGAGGCTGAGGGTCAGCTGAATCCTGGGTACCGGGTTCCTTCATTGAAGGTGGCTGGGCAGTGTGTTGGGGCCTTTGTAAGGGAAGGGCACAGTGAACTGAGATTGGCCTCTTCCGGCTGGGACTGGGGACTGCTGGAATTAACAAGATTGGGTGCTAGATTTATGTTCTCAGACAGGATAACAGGCTATAGAGGGACCCCATCCTTGCAACCAGGACCTTGGAAGGTAAAAGTCAACCTTCAGAATCTCCTTTCTGGGAGTAGGGAATAATATTTGTTTCCCTTGAGGATTACAGGACACAGTTAGCTGACCACCACCTTACCTCAAGAACACAAGATCTGACAGCAAGAAGTTTTCAACAGCTAATCCCACCCCTTTCTCACGTTTCCTGTATGTGGTCTTTGCTGAAAACTTTGAGGGAGTTTGCAATTTTTCTTTCCATTGACAGGCCTTTATTCTTTTTTAATACAAGCATTTAAAATTATAAGCACTTCTAGATATGCATCTCATGAATTCTGATGTGCTGTGGTTTTATTCTCACTCAGTTACAATATTTTCTAATCTTTCTTTTTATTTTTTACCTCTTTTTAAAATTTTATTTTAATTGGAGATTAATTACTTTACATTATTGTGGTGGCTTTTGCCATATGTTCACGTGAATCACATGCATTACCCATCCTGATTCTCCCTCCCACCTCCCTCCCCATCCCATCTTTCAGGGTCATCCCCCTGCACCAGCCCTAAGCACCCTGTCTCAATCATCAAACCTGGACTGGCGAGATCAATTTCATATATAATAATATACATGTTTCAGTGCTATTCTCTCAAACCATTGCACGCTTGCCTTCTCCCACAGAATCCTAAAGTCTGTTCCTTACATCTGTGTCTCTTTTGCTGTCTCGCATATAGGGTCATTGTTCCCATCTTCCTAAATTCCATATATATGCATTAATTTTTCTTTCTGATTTACTTTTCTCTGCATAATAGGCTCTAGTCTCATCCACCTCACTAGAACTGATTCAAATGCATTCTTTTAGTAGGTGAGTAATAGTCTACTGTCTGTATGTACCACAAATTTCATCTCCATTCATCTACCAGTGGACATCTAGGTTGCTTCCATGTCCTATCTGTTGTAAACAGAGCTGCAATGAACATTGGGGAACACATGTTTTTTAATTATGGTTTCTCCAGTGTGTATGCCCAGCAGAGGAATTGCAGTTATATTTCCAGGTTTTTGAGGAAAGTTTACATTGTTCTCCATAATGGCTGTACTAGTTTCAATTCACACCGACAGTGTGAGAGGGTTCCTTTTTCTCCCCACCCTCTCAAACATTTATTGTTTGTAGACTTTTGGATAGCCTTTCTGACCAGCCTGATATGGTATCTCATTGTGGTTTTGATTTGCATTTCTCTGATAATAAGTTGTGTTGAGCATCTTTTCATGTGTTTGATAGCCATCTGTATGTGTTTCTTGGAGAAATGTCTGTTAAGTTTTTGGCCCATTTTTTTGATTGGGTTGCTTACTTTTCTGGAATTGAGTGCAGGAGGTGCTTGTATATTTTTTAGATTAGTTATTTTTCTGTTGCTTCATTTGCTATTATTTTTTCCCATTCTGAATGCTATCTTTTCACCTTGCTTATAGTTTCCTTCATTGTGCAAAAGCTTTTAAGTTTAATTAGGTCTGATTTGTTTTATTTTTGTTTTATTCCCATTATTCTGGGAGGTGGGTCATTTACATCAGAGAATGTTTTGCCTATGTTTTCCTGTAGGAGTGTTATAGTCTGTGGTCTTACGCTTAGACCTTTGATCCATTTTGAGTTAATTTTTTGTACATGGTGTTGGAAAGTGTTCTAGTTTCATTCTTTTATGAGAGGTTGACCAGTTTTCCCAGCACCAATTGTTGAAAAGATTGTCTTCCCTCCATTGCATATTCTTGCCTCCTTTGTCAAAGATAAGGTGTCCATGCTGCTGCTGCTGCTGCTACTAAGTCACGTCAGTTGTGTCCGACTCTGTGTGACCACAGAGGACAGAGGACGGCAGCCCACCAGCCTCCCCTGTCCCTGGGATTCTCCAGGTAAGAACACTGGAGTGGGTTGCCATTTCCTTCTCCAGTGCATGAAAGTGAAAAGTGAAAGTGAAGTCGCTCAGTCGTGTCTGAGTCTTCGCGACCCCACAGACTGCAGCCTACCAGGCTCCTCTGTCCATTGGAGTTTCCAGGCAAGAGTACTGGAGTGGGTCGCTGTCGGGGGCCAGGGTGAGGAATCCCACCCATGACAAGGTCATGCGGAAGGAAGTCTGACACACACAAGGATGTGATCAGGTTTCAGGGGTTCCCCCTGGAATTTCCTGAGCATCCACCCCCCCCCCCCAAAAAAGAATCTGCCGGCCTTTGTACTCTGCTTTTCCACTCTTCTAATATCCTCTGGAAAAAGTCAATTCAGGGCTTTAGTCTTCTGCATTTGAAAGGGATGTTTCAGTTAAACCCCCTCTGATAAATCTCTAGCTTGCCTAACAGGTTCCCCAGACCTCTTACAGCTTGTGAATTGCTTACAGCCCCCAATCGCGAAAGGCACAAAGCTAAAAGCATCTTAAAGAAACAGAGCCTTTTCTAAAGAGTTAAAAATCATATTGGTGACGGGTTTTCACTGTTGATTCAGTGACTGCTGCCAGGCCTCCATATTCTTTATCTTTTAGGCACCTGGGAGGATGTTAGTCAATGTAAACAGGATATGGGAAAAGATACATAGTAGTTTTGATGTTAGCAACACTAGACTTTTGAGTTAATTACTTTTCTTTGTTATATATCACTGCACTCCTCTTGTGTCCTTGCTGTGTAAGAATGCAACTTTATTTAGTGCTTTCTGAGAGTGGCACCAGACTTTGGGAAGATCAACACAAATAAGTCTTCTGGTCGACAAACCCTTCTCAGAAAAAAGGCTGTAAAATGTTAATTGGCTCTCTGGCTAGAAGATGATGTAAATCACCTAAGACTTGTGTAACAATTAGGTATGCAGAGAGAAAAGCCTGGTTTTGATAAGAGTCAGGGCTGCTGATGCTGCATAATTTTGTAATACCCATTGATCTCTATGTACCAAAAAAAAGGCATAAAAGGAGATTCTAGACAATAGAGGCTGGGAGCAGTCACTGGTCTGGTTTTCCCCGTGTCTCCTCTTTAACTTCAGGCTGAATTCCCATCTGGAGTGGGGCGGCTTATCATGTCTACTTACTTGCCCTGGCTTCTAAGATCTGTAAGAGAGAGAGCCCAAGGCGGGGCACTCTCCGATATTCAAACAGACGCCAGTGGCCTGGCGTAGATGGTGCAAGCTCCTTGTCTGGAGCTTTATTGGCCTTCTCTGTAAACCAAGTTATTCAGCTTCTTTTCTCCACTTAATTTTCCTACTACACTATTTCTTTCTAATCTAATCTAATATTAATAAATAAGTTTTCCTCGCCAACGCCGTCCATCCTTCCAATTCCCTGGATCTACCAGGGCTGCACCCCAGCAGGTCGCCAGGGTCTTCTCCAAAGATGTCCATAGGTGTGTGCATTTCTCTCTGGGCTTTGTATTTTGTTCCATAGATCTGTATTTTTGTGTTTGTGACAGTACTGTACTGTCTTGATGACTGTTGCTTTGTAGTATAGCCTGAAATAAGGCAGACTGATTCCTGCAGTTCCATTCTTCTTTCTCAAGATTGCTTTGGCTATTCGAGGTTTTTTGGAGTTCCATATAAATTGTGAAATTATTGTTTCTAGTTCTCTGAAAAATACCCTTGGTATCTTAATAGGAATTGCATTCAAGCTATAGATTGCTGTGGGTAGTATATTCATTTTCACTATATTGATCCTTCCATTCCATGAACACTGTCTATTTCTCCATCTACTTTTGTCATTTATCAGTGTTTTATAATTTTCTATATGTAGGTCTTTTGTTTCTGTAAGTAGATGGTGATTTTTAAGGGCATAAGCCACCCATCTCCTTGCATGGCTCTGCAATAAAGCATATCTCTGTTTTAAACTCCAATATTTCAATATTGCTTGGCCTAAGGATGTTGGTTGCATGGGTATTTTGTTACAGTATCAAGTTATCTTTCAAGTCTATGAAGGGTAAGAGACACTCTGAGAGAATGACTCCGTTCAAAACCACATACACTCATAAAAGTATGAGCAGTTTTTTTCTTCTGTATAAAGCAAATTAGCAGAGATTGATAGCTCCCCCAATTACCAGGTGAATTTAGGAACAAGTGTGACAAAGGCTGTCATCCAGTCTTACTTAAGGACTACTTACTGCTTGGAAAATTTTGTAATGAGCTGATTTTCTAGGATGCATATGTAGAGTATATCTTTTTGCTTGTCAGTCTTTTAGTAGTTTGCTTATAATGTGCATCATATTATATTTTAATACTTACTCCAAGACAGAAATGACTTCCTTCCATTGTGTCTTTGAGGAGAGGATTTCTAGATTGGTTATAAATTCTGAATTTTGTCTTCATCTGTATTACCCCTGGACAATTCGTTTTTCTTAACCAGTTGTTTTCTGTGTTGTGGAGACATTCTTCATAGGGTGAACAGAGAGAGAAAGATACAGCAGTACCAAGTGGAAAGAAGAAACTCGATATTATGGAATAAATTTTATTCTCTCAGAATGTGTATGTTGAAGCTCTAACAGTCTGTACTTTATGTATAGTCACACTGCATAAATTATAATTTATTTCAGACCCTTTTTGGAAATAGAGTCTCTATATAGGTAGTTGGATTAATACAACTGGCATTTTATAAGAGCAGGAGATCAGTCACAATCAACACAGAGACATTACTATGTGAAGACAAAGACAAACAATGACCAGTCACAATCCAAAAGAGACATCTGAAGAAGAGAAATCTGCCTACTCTTTGATTCCTGACTTGATACCCCGGGTTTGGAGATGACATTTATTGAAGCTACCTGGTATGGGCCACTTTGTTATAACAACACTAGCAAACCAGTACATGCACTTTCTCTGGAAAAGAAGCTGTCAGTTCCAAAACAGGCATCCTTTTTTAGCTTTTTACAAAGTTTTCTTGATTTTAATTGGAGGTTAATTACTTTACAATATTGTGTTGGCTTTGTCAGACATATATTTTTAGGGAATGGAAAATGCTAAAGAGCTCTTTTTTTTCCCACCAACTGATAATCCTCACGGATTCCTCATGCTCCCTAAGAGCTTTCACTGTCCCTTTAGAGATTCAGCTGGGCTAGAACGTACTCCTCTTTCATGGGTCAAGTTGATCTATTAGAATGAGCATAATTCACAGGCAGTGGTAGATAAAAATAAGCACATCAGGAAGGCAGTCTGACCTCATTAAAAAGATACAGTCCTCTCCTTTTAAATCCTAGAAGGCAAATGGTAGTGACCAAGGCATTTGTGCCTGTTGCATTAGTGAAATCACAAAGTTGTGATGTCATGGTCACCATGACATCATGATAAGGAGAGGGCTTTAGGCCTCCCTAAACCTCCCTTCACCAAGACAGTAGGCTGCAGTACCCATGAGGCAGCCTAGAGGATCACAAGGCCTCTCAAACCATTGGAGCCGCCTGGACCTGCCCCGCATGCAGTTGGCCAGGTGGGCGTGTTGGTATCACCTTGTCCACAGCAGAGTTTATTGTCTATGGCCTCCACTTTTCTCTCCAGTCCTCTGGATTCCTGAGACCCCAAAAAGGCCACCATTCTAGCTTCCTAACTACATATCTGAAAAAAAAGGGGGGGGGCAGGAATACAATCCATTCCAGACTGGAGGGCCCCAACCCATGGAGAGGTACATGGTCCTCAACCCGAAAAAGGGCCACTATGAGCAGCAAAACCACAGCTTCAGGCAAGCTCACCATTAACACTTTCAGGCATGCCAAGGACACATCCCCAGGATTGATAGAGTATAGACTTCAAGTCCTTTACCAGCTCAAGAAACTGTGCTAGCAAGACCTCTCCACCATCCACATTAGCCATGTCTGGAAGAGTCTATACTGCAGCACATCAGAACCAAATCATGCTCAAAAAGAATATTGGAGGTAACAATACAGGTACAGTAGGCCTTGGAGAAGATGAACACCCAAAGTGAAGCCATATAGAGGCCTTTAATGCCAGTTTTGGAGAGCAAATGCTCATCTCCCAGATGATCAGATCAATAGGATACAAATCACTAACAACACTCAGCTTAGCTAAAAGGAAGTGCAGGTTCCCTGTATGGAACTTAATTAATCTCAGTGTAGGCCTGTCTTCAGCCTCTCATTTCCATTGCTCAAATGTTTCCAGTCAGTCAGCAGGCAGCTCAAAATATAGACAACGGATGGGCACTCTTGGAATTCAGTGAAGACTCAGAACACAGAATCTTTTCTAGGCCAGGGACTGCCACAGGTAGGTGATATGTTGGAGGAAGTTGGAAAGGAGAATGAAGGGGAGATTTCTGAGCTACGATCTGACTTCCTGAGGTGGTGGGAGCCGCTTCAAACATGTCTGGAGGCCTTGGGGACTTATTGTCAAATTTAATAAAGAAATATGGCCACTGCCCTCCGAGCTTTTATGGTCTTAGTGCCTCAGCATACCAGACTCGATGGACGTGAGTCTGAGTGAACTCTGGGAGTTGGTGATGGCCAGGGAGGCCTGGCGTGCTGCGATTCATGAGGTCGCAAAGAGTCGGACACGACTGAGCGACTGAACTGAACTGAACTGATGCCAGACTAGACTAAGTGCAGTGTCACCACTTAGAAATTCAGGACATATTTCTGTTTGCCTTTCTATTCAGCATAAAGTGATGGGACTGGATGCCATGACCTTAGTTTTTGAATGTTGAGTTCTAAGCCAGGTTTTTCACTGTACACTTTCACTTTCATCAGTACAGACTCTTCCATTCCTCCTCGCTTTCTGACAAAGGGTGGTGTCATCTGCATATCTGAAGTTGCCATATGCACATCTGAAATATGCAGATATTTCTGGGGTTAGTGGAACTTCCCGGATACTTGCTGTATCAGACTTGTTCCAACACCTTGAATACTTCATAGAGCTGGAGCCAGGACTCAGCTATAGTGGATGGTTATCATAAGCATTATTCAGTTCAGTTGAGTTGCTCAGTCATGACCGACTCTTTGTGACCTCATGGACTAGAGCACACCAAGCTTCCATGTTCCTCACCAGCTCCCCCTAGCTTGCTCAGCCTTGTGTGCATTGAGTCAGTGATGTCAGCCAACCATCTCATCCTGTGTCATCCCCTTGTCCTCGTGCCTTCAGTCTTTCCCAGGGTTAGTGTCTTTTTCAGTGCGTCAGTTCTTCGCATCAGGTAGCCACACTATTGCAGCTTCAGCATCAGTACTTCCAATGACTATTCAGGACTGATTTTCTTTAGAATTGACTGGCTGATCTTCTGGAAATCCAGGAGACTCTCAAGAGTCTTCTCTAACACCGCAATTCAAAAGCATCAACCCATTCTTTGGCATTCAGCTTTCTTTATGGTCCAGTTCTCACACCTATCCATGACTACGGGAAAAGCCATATCTTTGGATGGGCCTTTGTCAGTAGATTAATGTCTCTGCTTTTTAATGTGCTCTCTAGGTTTGTCATAGCTTTTGTTCCAAAGAACAAATGTCCTTGAATTCCATGGCTGCATTCAGCATCTGGAGCGATTTTGGAGTTGAGGAAAGTAAAGTCTGTCAGTGTTTCCACTGTTTGCCTTTCTATTCAGCATGAAGTGATGGGACTGGATGCCATGACCTTAGTTTTTGAATGTTGAGTTCTAAGCCAGGTTTTTCACTGTACACTTTCACTTTCATCAGTACAGACTCTTCCATTCCTCCTCGCTTTCTGACAAAGGGTGGTGTCATCTGCATATCTGAAGTTGCCATATGCACATCTGAAATATGCAGATATTTCTGGGGTTAGTGGAACTTCCCGGATACTTGCTGTATCAGACTTGTTCCAACACCTTGAATACTTCATAGAGCTGGAGCCAGGACTCAGCTATAGGGACGGTTATCATAAGCATTATTCAGTTGAGTTGAGTCACTCAGTCATGACCGACTCTTTTGACCTCATGGACTACAGCACACCAAGCTTCCATGTTCCTCACCAGCTCCCCCTAGCTTGCTCAGGCTTGTGTGCATTGAGTCAGTGATGCCAGCCAACCATCGCATCCTGTGTCATCCCCTTGTCCTCGTGTCTTCAGTCTTTCCCAGGGTTAGTGTCTTTTCCAGTGCGTCAGTTCTTCGCATCAGGTAGCCACACTATTGGAGCTTCAGCATCAGTCCTTCCAATGACTATTCAGGACTGATTTTCTTTAGAATTGACTGGCTGATCTTCTGGAAATCCAGGAGACTCTCAAGAGTCTTCTCCAACACCGCAATTCAAAAGCATCAACCCATTCTTTGGCATTCAGCTTTCTTTATGGTCCAGTTCTCACACCTATCCATGACTACGGGAAAAGCCATATCTTTGACTGGATGGGCCTTTGTCATTAGATTAATGTCTCTGCTTTTTAATGTGCTCTCTAGGTTTGTCATAGCTTTTGTTCCAAAGAACAAATGTCCTTGAATTCCATGGCTGCATTCAGCATCTGGAGTGATTTTGGAGTTGAGGAAAGTAAAGTCTGTCAGTGTTTCCACTGTTTGCCTTTCTATTCAGCATGAAGTGATGGGTCTGGATGCCATGACCTTCGTTTTTTGAATGTTGAGTTCTAATCTAGCTTTTTCACTGTCAACTTTTACTTTCATCTGTACAGACTCTTCAGTTCCTCCTCACTTTCTGAACGGTGGTGTCATCTGCATATCTGAGGTTGTCGTCTGCATATTTGAAATATGCATATCTGCGTATCTGAGGTTGATATTTCTCCCAGCTATCTTGATTCCAGCTTGAGCTTCATCGAATCTGACCTTTACTTTGATATACTCTGCATAAGTTAAATAAGCAAAAAAGCCTTCTTCAGCGATCAATGCAAAGAAATAGAGGAAAACAACAGAATGGGAA
>SJYT01020879.1:0-12764 GCA_006410635.1 Cephalophus harveyi
CCCACCCATGGCCCCGGGACTGGGGGACTGGTGTTTTCGCAACATTTCTTAAAACCTGTGGAATTCTGCTTGTAATCATCTTATGTCTTCAGTTCATCTTAGTCCTGAGGATTTTGTATCTGCTTTCCTGGAATACGTTATCCTCTTTTCAGCTAAACGTGCAGATTTCCTCCATCGTGGAGGGCTTCTTGCATCTGATAGACTGCATTTCTGTTCCTTCTGGGGATCTTTACTGCCTATCCTGAGGCTGGGTATTCTCTGCCCCGACCTTTGCTGACCTCTCTGCTTTTCTAATATGGTTCCATTTTCCCCTGCATGGTGAACCTCTCAAATCTTTGTCTTTTTTTGTTGTTGTTGTTATATCAGACTAATTTCTAGCCATTTATGAACTGTCCACCCGTTTCTATTTATTGAATCTATGAATAATGATCACTGCAGATGGTGACTGCGCCCATGAAATTAAAAGACGCTTACTTCTTGGAAGAAAAGTTATGACCAACCTAGACAGCATATTTAAAAGCAGAGACATTACTTTGCCAACACAGGTCTTTCTAGTCCAGGCTATGGTTTTTCCTGTGGTCATGTATGGATGTGAAAGTTGGACTGTGAAGAAGGCTGAGCGTCGAAGAATTGATGGTTTTGAACTGTGGTGTTGGAGAAGACTCTTGAGAGTCCCTTGGACTTCAAGGAGTTCCAACCAGTCCATTCTGAAGGAGATCAGCCCTGGGATTTCTTTGGAGGGAATGATGCTGAAGCTGAAACTCCAGTACTTTGGCCACCTCATGCGAAGAGTTGACTCATTGGAAAAGACTCTGATGCTGGGAGGGATTGGGGGCAGGAGGAGAAGGGGACGAGAGAGGATGAGATGGCTGGATGGCATCTCTGATTCGATGGACATGAGTCTGAGTGAACTCCAGGAGTTGGCGATGGACAGGGAGGCCTGGTGTGCTGCGATTCATGGGGTCGCAGAGAGTCGGACACGACTGAGCGACTGAACCGAGCTGAACTGATAATGACCGTGAATGCTAATTTTATCTATAGGTCTCCACTTTTTTTTTTATGAATTCTGTAGTTTTATTATTTCATTTATGAGTCCTGCTCAAATGATTCAGCCGTATTTCACAGTGTAGCTCAAATATCGATAGGTCATGCACCTTGTTTCCCGAATTTTGTGTGATTTAGGTTTCCTTTCCTTCCTTGCACTCTGGTCTACCTTTGGTTGGAGATTTCACTCCACTCACGTGTCAGGTGATTGGTGAGAGGCCTGCGCTCACTCTCGGCATCTAGCTGACTGTTCCTGGCTTTGGGAGCTTGTTTTTCTTTTCCTTTCTCTCTTGCCGTCTTCCTTATTTATTGATGACTTTTCTGTAGTGGAACAACTGGATTCCTGTCTCTATCGTTTGCTTATCTTCTGCAGATTTTAAGTTTCTTGTTACTATGAAGTTGATGTAGGACATCTTAGAACAGTCTATGTATTTTGCATATTATTTGAGTATAATTATGGACTCATAGATTTCAGCACATTCGCTGTGTATCAGTCCGTTTGAAATATTGGTTTTCACCCTGTCCCTGTGTGTGTCCTGGGGTCTCTTCCAGGTTGATGCCTCAGTCCGTGGACTTGACCTGAGTAGTCTTGGTTATCTTCCTGCTTCCTGGGACAACCAGAAGTTCCAGTTTCACCTTGTTCTTTTCCATGTCCATCTCTCCAGAAAACTCAGGCCTCATTAACATACGGGGAATGGCCTTGCACCTGGCATTTTGGTGCTGGAGTGCTCATCGCTACTGAGTCCGTGGACTTGACCTGAGTAGTCTTGGTTATCTTCCTGCTTCCTGGGACAACCAGAAGTTCCAGTTTCACCTTGTTCTTTTCCATGTCCATCTCTCCAGAAAACTCAGGCCTCATTAACATACGGGGAATGGCCTTGCACCTGGCATTTTGGTGCTGGAGTGCTCATCGCTACTGGGCTGGCCATTTTTCCAGGTCTTTCAGTGGAATAGCATACTAGTTTTTTAGGGACAATATTCATTAAGCTTTCATGTTGCTTTTTAAATTCAAATATACCACAACAGCCAAATATAGCCCCTCCCCCGCAGCTGGAGCCGCAGCCTCCTGAACAGCCAGAGCAGCCCGTGGCCGGTGGGCTGAGGGTGGAGCAGGTCAGAGGAGCAGGTGGAGAGAGAGAAGGTGCTCAGGTGGGGCCTCCGGGGCCAGGAGCCTCTGCTTACCTGCAGGGGTCAGGGTCATCCTGGGCGCATGCTCCCTTCCTGCTCCCTGTCTGGGCCAGTTTCCCAGGGAGTCCCTCTGTTCTCACATTTTCTATCCCCCCCTCTCTTTATTCTGTCCTTTCCCTACCTTTCCCCGACCTTTCTGTCAGTTACGTTTGTGGCACATTGTTCTCAGCTGAGAAAAGAAGAGAAGTGAAAGGCAAGGGAGAAAAGCAAAGCTATACGCAGCTGAATGCAGAGTTCCAAAGAACAGCAAGGAGAGGTAAAAAAGCCTTTTTAAACAAAGAGTGCAAAGAAATAGAGGAAAACAGAATGGGAAAGACTAGAGAGCTCTTCAAGAAAATTAGAGATACCAAGGGACATTTCATGCAAAGACGGGCACAGTAAAGGGCAGAAATGGTGTGGACCTAACAGAAGCAGAAGAAATTCAAAAGAGGTGGCAAGAATACACAGAACTATAGAAGAAAAGGTCTTAATGACCCAGGCACCCGTGATGGTGTGATCTCTCACATAGAGCCAGACACTCTGGAGTGTGAAGTCAAGAGGGCCTTATTAAACATCACTATGAACAAAGCTAGTGGAGGTGAAGGACTTCCAACTAAGCTATTAGAAATCCTAAAAGATGATGCTGTGAAAATGCTGCACTCAATACGCCAGCAACTTTGGAAAACTCAGCAATGGTCACAGGACTGGAAAAGAACATTTTAATTCCAATCCCAAAGAAAAGCAATGCCAAGGAACATTCAAACCACCACACACGTACACTTATTTCACATGCTGTCAAGGTAATGCTCAAAATACTTCACGGTAGGCTTCAACAGTACGTGAACTGAGAACTTCCAAATGTAGAAGCGGATTTAGAAAAGGCAGAGGAACCAGAGAGCAAATGGCCAACATCTGTTGGATCATCAAAAAAGCAAGAGAATTTCAGAAAAACACCTCTTTCTGCTTTACTGAGGATACCAAAGCCTTTGACAGAGTGGAGATGGTAATTCCAGACCACCTTACCTGCCTCCTGAGAAATCTGTATGCAGGCCAAGAAGCAACAGTTAGAAATGGACATGGAACAAAGGATTGGTTCCAAATTGGGAAAAGAGTACATCAAGACTGTATATTGTCACCCTGCTTACTTAACTTATCTGCAGAGTGTATCATGTGAAATGCTGGGCTGGGTGAAGCACAAACTGGAATCAAGATTGCAGAGGTAGCCTCAGATATGCAGATGACACGGCCCCATGGCAGAAAGTGAAGAGGAATTAAGGAGCCTCTTGATGAAAGTGAGAGCACAGAGTGAAAAAGCGGGCCTGAAACGTTCACAAAACGAAGATCATAGCATCCAGTCCATCACTTCATGACAAACAGATGCGGAAACGATGGAAATAGGGAGAGACTTTATTTTCTTGGGCTGGGAAATCAGTGCAGATGGTGAGTGCAGCCATGAGAAGAAAAGATGCTCGCTTCTTGGAAGAAAAGCAATGACGACCCTCGACGGTGTTTTAAGGAGAAGAGCCATGACTTTGCCCACAAAGGTCCGTCTCGTCAAAGCTGTGGTTTTCCCGTAGTCAGGTACAGGTGTGAGAGCTGGACAGTAAAAAGCCTGAGTGCCGTGATGCTTTTGAAATGTGGCATCAATTGGAGAAGGCTATTGAGGGTCCTTTGGATTGCAAGATCAGACCAGTCAATTCTAAAGAGAATCAGTCCTGAATATTCATTGGAAAGCTCCAATATTTTGCCCATCTGATGTGAAGAGCTGACTCCCTGGAAAAGACCCTGATGCTGGGAAAGATTGAAGGCAGGAGGAGAAGGGGATGACAGAGGATGAAATGGTTGGATGGCATCACCGACTCAATGGACAGGGGTTTGACCAACTCCGGGAGATGGTGGAGGACAGGGAAGCCTGGCGTGCTGCAGTCCATGGGGTCACAACGAGTTGGACACGGGTGAGGGACTGATTGCTGAGGACCTTCTCAGTGACGATGACCTGTCCGGCATGTGATTCTGTTTAAATGACCAGAAGTGCGGGTGCAGGGAGTGGGTGCTGACTCACTGCGAGCTTGCTCTGGAGAGCTGATGTGCAGCCTGTGGCCTGGGTTGGTCCTGTGTGGCTTCATCTTTGCAGCTTTTCGGTTTGGAAGGTCTGGGACACAGATTCCTTGCCTACTGGGAGCTCCTGTCCAGGAGACCTCTCTCCTCAGCGCATCACCTGGGTGGCAGGGTTGAGAGGTTAAACTCAGGATAGGAGGAGCCGGGATTCCTCACAGATGCTTCTGAAGAAAGGAAGGCCCAGGGGTCCCATGGGTGTGAATGCTCCTGAGCCGCGGGGACCGACGCCGTGCAGTTCCTCCTGCCGCCACACGATGTCGCTGCAGGGCCTCCGCGGTTCCCGCCCCCAGGCCTGCAGGCAGCTCCCCCCAGGTGGAGGCAGCGCGTCCCTGAAGCTACAGAGAGAAAGGTCTGTATCGAGGGGCAGACAGCGTGTTAACGTGTCCAGGGAACTCCCAGTAAGTGCCCCTGGGTGGGCGCCCTCCCCAGGGTGTGAGAGGACTGGGGTTTACTTGGGGGTCTTTCGAGGGAGCCTTCCACCCTTGGATGTTTTGATTTCCTCTAGGGTCCCTGAGTCCTGCAAGGTGGTCTCAGGCCTGAGCAGGGGAGGCGGGGGCTCCCGAGACCTTCCCGCCGAGCAGTCAGCACTGCGGGGGCCGCGCCCCTCCCTGATGCCCCCCAGCGATGAGCAGTCTCAGCTGCCCCAGGAGGAGGGTCTCCCTGTGCGGCAGAGACGCTCCTGTGTCGCCAGGGGGCGCGCGTGAGCTCATTCTCCCCCTGAGATGCTGAGACCCAGGTAAGGCTCAGTGCACTTTCCTGCTCCAAATCGGGGACCAGACGGGAGACCCGAGCTTAAGGGCTTCTGGTGCATACGTGTCCCTTTGGAATCCTGCTGGGCCTCTCCTCAGACAAGCCCACACATCTGCACGTCAACACACAGCTTTGTGTCGAATTCAGAGGCTCCATATCAGACCTCATGTCCATCCATGGCCTGCAGGCTCCACGTTAAGGATTTCCTACAAGCGGAGGCCGCAGGGAAGAGGGAGAGAGCGGCGTTGCCCCTTCGCGTTGCTGTGAGCGTCCCGGGCACTCGGTAGTGGATCGCGTGGGTTTTCACTCCTCTGTCTAATGAAACCAGAATGCACTGAGAGCCAGGGGCAGGGGCCGCGGCGCTGAGCACTCGATTACAGGCTGCAGAGGGTAACTCAGGAGAGCATTCGTAACAGGGGTTCTGCAGTGACCAGACGCGCCCAGGAGCAGGGGTCAGCGGCCAGCATGCCCCCCAGGCTGCTCGTCTACTGAACCTCTGGGCGCTGTCCTAACCTGCGCTGCGGCAGGACCGCGGCGGACGGACAGCTGCTGCTCCCTCCAAGCCACGCGGCCCGCTCCACAGACTCCTGGAGGCTCTGCGGGAAACGAGCAAACAATTCTGAAATGAAGTGGAAGCAGCAAGGTTCGAAGATCAGGACGAGGGGGATTCACCCTCCAGGTGTGGCGCCTGGGCCCTGAGAGGCAGGGCCGGGGCAGGACAGGAGGCAGAGACGGGGGGACCTGGGACCCGAGCCTCCTCAATCAGGCACAGTGATGGTGGCGCTGGTACACGGGGCCTTGCTCATGTGTTGGGAGAGGCTCCGAGTGTCCTTCAGACGTGCCTCACTGATGCTCACATCAGATCCTGGGGATAAGAGTAGCTCTAAGCCCCTTTGCGTGTGACGGGACCCTGGCCCCACTCGGCAGGCACTCAGAGCCTGGACCACATAGGAGGATGCCGGCAGGGCCTGGCTCCTGGGGAGGAAGGTGGGGCAGCTCTTGTGTCCACAGCTCAGACCATCAGTAAGTAGGGTGGAAGCTTATGCCTCCAAACTAGGTACCAGAGACAAGCTGCAATGGGTTCATATAAAGAAAGGTGACTGAATTTTCAAAAATATAATATTCAGCAAGTAAAAGGAAGGAAAAAAGTCTGTAGCACAGCATCTATGTCCATTTCAAATAAAAACATCAAAAGATGAACTGTGTTTCCCAGATCTTCTTTCTTGTGGGAAATTGGAGAGATCAGTGGAGTCCAGCCCCTCTTTAACAGGGTGGCAAGATGGGAATAACACAAACCAAGTCAGGGAAAAACACTCTTCAAAAGAATCTTATGACGCAGATTTGATAGTAATCCCCTGGTCCCCTTGGAAGAGGCAAGAAGCGTCAGCGTGGGGATGAAGGGGAGACTCCTCAGTTCACATCCGCTGCTGGTCCTGCTCTGGTCATTGTTTGTAATCACTCAGGATTAATCCCCACGTTATGGGTTCCCATCAGGGCCTCTCCCATCGCCTTCTTTGATGAGAGCCAGTCCCGAGGGACGGGTCCCGCCAGGCTTTGTCGGGAGCCAGGGGTCCGCAGCTCTGGCCTCCTGTCCTGGGGGGCCTGCTTGCCTGTCTTCCAGGACTTGAGTGATGCTGTGTCCACAGGTGCTGTTTCAGGGGTGACTTTGTTCCCATCAGGTGTTTGCAGATGTTGCTCCTGAATCGCTGGGTTTAGGATGTTTCCAAGAGACAGGACTCACATTGACCAGATAGCCACGGCCTCCCCACCCATGGCCCCGGGACTGGGGGACTGGTGTTTTCGCAACATTTCTTAAAACCTGTGGAATTCTGCTTATAATCCTCTTATGTCTTAGTCCTGAGCATTTTGCATCTGTTTTCCCCTGGAACATGTTATCCTCCTTTCAGCTAAACGTGCAGATTTTCCTTCAGGTCATGGAGCGTTTCTTATATTTGAAGAATGCATTTCTGTCCGACTCACTGAGTCTTTACACTCGTGCTGAGGCTGCGTGTCCACTGCCCCGCCAGGTAGCTGCTCCCCGCTCTGGTGGTGTCTCGGCTCTATGCGTCCCCCCGCGTGGTGAGACTCAGCTACGGACTCTGCAGCCATCCCTGCCCTGTCCCGTTCCCCACTCTGGTGGCATCAGGGCTCTGCACGTCCCCCTGTGCAGTGAGCCTCAGCTACGGACTCTCTGTCCTGTCCCTGCCTTTCCGTCTCGTTTGTTGTGACTAGAATGACCTCTGATTGTCCTGTTCTGTCTCTAGAACCCGGCATCTCTCTTTTCAAACTTCTGTAGCTGTATCATTTCAACAAGGAGTCTTGTTGAATGCTCTGCCACATTTTAACTGACTGGTTCCAAGCTAGGAAGTGACTATGGCAAGGCCGTAGTGCGTCATGAGAAACGCAGGGCCGGTTGCACCACACGCTGGAATCAAGATTTCCTGGGGAAATAGCATCAGCCTCGGATATGCAGATGATACCATGCCAAGGGCAGAAAGTGAAGAGGAATTAAAGAGCCTCTTGGTGATGGTGAAAGAGGAGAATGAAAAAGCAGGCTTGAAACTCAACATTCACTAAACTAAGATCATAGAATCCAGTCCCATCCGTTACTGGCAAATAAAAAGGAAATAATTGAAAGTAGTGACAGATTTTATTTTCTTTTGCTCCAAAATCGCTGTGGTAGGTGACTGCAGTCATGAAATTAAAAGACAGTTGCTCCTTGGAAGAAAAGCTATGACAAACCTAGATGGAGTATTAAAAAGCAGAGACGTCACTCTGTCGACAAACGTCTGTTTAGTAAAAGCTGTGGTTTTCCCGGTAGTCATGTGTGGATATGAGACCTGGACCATAAAGAAGGCTGAGAGCTGAAGGGCTCATGCTTTCAAACCGTGCTGCTGGAGAAGACGCTTGAGTGTCCCTTGGAGAACATGGAGAGCAAACCAGTCCATCCTGAAGGAGATCAACCCCTTCAAATCAACCCAATGAGTGTTCACTGGAAGGACGGATGCTGAAGCTGAAACTCCAATACTTTGGCCACCTGATGCAAAGAGCCGACTCATTGGAAAAGACCGATGGTGGGAAAGATTGAAGGCAGGAGGAGAAGGGGACGACAGAGGACGAGATGGCTGGATGGCGTCACCGACTCAATGAGCATGAGTCTGAGCAAGCTCAGGGAGATGGTGATGGACAGAGGATCCTGGCGTGGTGCCGTCCGTGGGGCCGCCCAGTGGGCCGTGACTTAGTCACTGAACAGCAGCAGCAAAGATCCGCACCACGTGTAGGAAGTGCACGCTTGTTCTGCACTGTGTGTTTTCAGTGCAACCGATTTGTTTTTCATCTCCGCCAGCCTCTCTATGTCTTTTGAATGGAGACTCTATGCATTTGTGTTTAGAGTAACTGTTAACAGACAGGGACTTCCTCTGGCCTCGTCTCCGCGGCCCTCTGGCCGCTTGGCGCTCGTGTGTTCTCTCTGCCTCCTGTCCTCCTTTGTGACGGGGTGATTTCCTGTCGGGCGGCGCCTTGATTCCTGCTTTGTCTTTTCTCTCGCTACTGCTGCTTTTTGCTTTGATTACTATGAAGCTTCGATGGAATTCTTACGGTCAAACAGCTCATGCGTTTTGAGTATTGTTTGCATTATTTTCTGTGAATGACTACGTACGCATAGGTTTCAACATACCGACGCTTACCAACCCATTTGAAACTGGCTCTCCCAGCTTGTTTCCTGGGAGGCTTTTGGATTTGGATGCCTTGCTCCAGGGGCACGACCGAGTAATCTTTGTTATCTTTTTTGCTTTCTGGTAGCAAGGTGACCCAGATTCATCTTGTTCATTTCCAGAAACACTTCTCCAGGAACTCAGCCCCACTGAGACGCAGATAGTGGTATTTCACCACAGCAGTCTTGCTGCTGGAGTGCCATGTCTCTGGGTTGGCCATTTTTCTAAGTCTTTCAGTGGAATAGAATTCTAGTTTTTTTAAAGAGATAATACTCATCATGATTGCTTGTCGCTGTTTCTGACTCAAACGTAGCACAACGACCAGATACAGCCGCGGCCCCCACGGCTGGAGCCCGAGCTTCTGCAATAGCCGCGGCAGCCCACGGTTCTGGTGGGGTGAGGGTGGAGTAGGTCCGAGATGGAGGGAGAAGGCAAGTGCCCAGGTATGGAGCCTCCCGGGCCGGAGCCTCTGTGTGCCTGCCAGGGCCAGCGGGGGCCTGGGCCTGGGCCGCTTCCCGGCTCCCGTCTGCAGTTCCCCGGGGGCCGCTCTGCCTGCTCTTTCCTCTCCCCGCTGGTCACCCCGCCCTCGCCCTGCCTGGCTGCCAGTTACCTTTGTGGAAAGTGTATCTTCAGGGAAGATGACTTTCAGCACGCCCGCTTTTCATGGGCAGGAGGGCGTGGAGGCGCAGGGAAGGTGGAGACTCACCCAGAGCGTGGTCTTGGGAACTGGTGTTGGGCCTGTGGCCTGGATCGATCCTGTGTGATGTCACCTCTGAAACCGCTTCTCCAGGCCTGGAGGGTCCCGGACCCTCACCTTCCTTGTGTGAAGGGCGCTCCTGGCCAGGGGTTATTTCTGGCCTTCGGGAGTCTCATCTATACAGGACTCCGCTGGAGATTCTCGGGATTGGTTGAAATAATGGAGTGAGGTGCTTGTGCCCGCATTCGGCTCACCCTCCATGCAGGAAAGCTGCCCTATGATAACACAGTTCCCTGGTGGCTGAGACAGTGAAGGACCCACCTGCAGTGCCGGAAACCTGGGTTCGATCCGTGGGTGGGAAGATCCCCTGGATGAGGACATGGCAACCCACGCCAGTATTCCTGCCTGGAGAATCCCACGGACAGAGGACCCTGGCGGGCTGCAACCTGGGGTCGCAGAGAGTCAGCTATGACTGAGAGACTAAGCACGCACACGGCCTTCCTCTCACCAGCCCATCACCTGAGTGGCCTGGGTGACGGGTGAAGTCCAGGATTCTGGTGGTGGTTTCACACTGATGAATGCGTTGCAAGAAAGAGGATGTCCCTCACACCGTGTGTGCTCTGCGGCTCCCTGCCACCCTGCGGACTGTTGCCCGCCAGGCTCCGCTGTCCACCGGGTTTCCCAGGCAAGAATCTGGAGAGGGCTGCCATTTCCTGCTGCAGCGTAGCTTTCTGACGCAGGGAGAGATCCTGTGTCTCCCCCATTGGCAGGCAGACTCTTTACACCTGAGCCACCTGGGAAGCCCATGTCAGTTCAGTTCAGTTCAGTCGTTGAGTCGTGTCCGATCCTTTGCAACCCCATGGACTGCAGCAAGCCAGGCCTGCCTGTCCATCACCATCTCCCAGAGTTGGTCAAACCCATGTCCATTGAGTCAGTGACGCCATCCAAGCATCTCATCGTCTGTCATCCCCTTCTCCTCCTGCTTTCGATTTTTCCCAGCATCAAGATCTTTTCCAGTGAGTCAGTTCTTCGCATCAGGTGGCCAAAGTATTGGAGTTTCAGCTTCAGCATCAGTCCTCCCAGTGAATATTCAGGACTGATCTCCTTTAGGATGGACTGGTTGGATCTCCTTGCAGTCCAAGGGACTCTCAAGGGTCTTGTCCAACACCACAGTTCAAAAGCAGCAATTCTTCAGCGCTCAGCTTTCTTTATGGTCCGACTGTCACATCCATAATGACTCCTGGAAAAACCGTAGCTTTGACCAGCCAGACCATTGTCGCCAAAGTAATGTCTCTGCTTTTTAATATGCTGTCTAAGTTGGTACTCTTGCCTGAACAATCCCATGGACGGAGGAGCCTGGCAGGCTGCAGTCCATGGGGTAGCTGAGAGTCGGACACGTCTGAGCGACTTCACCTTCACTTTTCACTTTCCTGCATTGGAGAAGGAAATGGCAGCCCACTCCAGTGTTCCTGCCTGGAGACTCCCAGGGACGGGGAGCCTGGTGGGCTGCCGTCTGTGGGGTCGCACAGAGTCGGACACGACTGAAGCGACTCAGCAGCAGCGGCAGGCTGGGCGTGGGTGTGAATGCTCCTGAGCCGCGGGGACCGACGCCGTGCAGTTCCTCCTGCCGCCACACGATGTCGCTGCAGGGCCTCCGCGGTTCCCGCCCCCAGGCCTGCAGGCAGCTCCCCCCAGGTGGAGGCAGCGCGTCCCTGAAGCTACAGAGAGAAAGGTCTGTATCGAGGGGCAGACAGCGTGTTAACGTGTCCAGGGAACTCCCAGTAAGTGCCCCTGGGTGGGCGCCCTCCCCAGGGTGTGAGAGGACTGGGGTTTACTTGGGGGTCTTTCGAGGGAGCCTTCCACCCTTGGATGTTTTGATTTCCTCTAGGGTCCCTGAGTCCTGCAAGGTGGTCTCAGGCCTGAGCAGGGGAGGCGGGGGCTCCCGAGACCTTCCCGCCGAGCAGTCAGCACTGCGGGGGCCGCGCCCCTCCCTGATGCCCCCCAGCGATGAGCAGTCTCAGCTGCCCCAGGAGGAGGGTCTCCCTGTGCGGCAGAGACGCTCCTGTGTCGCCAGGGGGCGCGCGTGAGCTCATTCTCCCCCTGAGATGCTGAGACCCAGGTAAGGCTCAGTGCACTTTCCTGCTCCAGTGGTCATGTATGGATGTGAGAGTTGGACTGTGAAGAAGGCTGAGTGCTGAAGAATTGATGCTTTTGAACTGTGGTTCTGGAGAAGACCCTTGAGAGTCCCTTGGACTGCAAGGAGATCCAACCACTCCATCTTAAAGGTAATCAGTCCTGAATATTCAGTTCTCCAGCATAAGCCCCCACCCCACCTCCAGGTTGCCTTAGCTGCGGACACCGGGGGAACCCCCACCTTCCTCCCCAGGAGCCAGGCCCAGCCAGCATCCTCCTGTGTGGTCCAGGCTCTGAGTGCCTGCCGAGTGGGCCAGGGTTCCATCACACGCAAAGGGGCTTAGAGCTACTCCCATCTCCAGAATCCAGTGTGAGCACCAGTGAGGCACGTCTGAAGGACACTCAGAGCATCTCCCGACACATAAGCAAGGCCCCGTGTACCACCCGCCACCATCACTGTGCCTGATTTCAGAGGCTCGGGCCGTGTCCCCCTGTCTTTGTCCAATGCCTGACCCAGCCTTGCCTCTCAGGGCCCAGACCCCACACCTGGAGGCTGACTCTCCCTCTCTGGCGATCCCTGAACCCTCCTGCTGCCACATCACTGCAGAATCGTTCATTCAGTTCCTCACAGCCCTCTGGGAGATGGTAGGATCGGCTGTGTGATTAGTGTGGAGACAATGGCATCCATTGGTCCATCACTGCCTTGTGTCAATGCATGTTCAGACAACGTCCAGTAGTTTAGTGGGGGACCAACAGTACTTTGCCAACAAAGGTCCGTCTAGTCAAGGCTATAGTTTTTCCAGTGGTCATGTATGGATGAGAGAGTTGGACTGTGAAGAAGGCTGAGTGCTGAAGAATTGATGCTTTTGAACTGTGGTGTTGGAGAAGACTCCTGAGAGTCCCTTAGACTGCAAGGAGATCCAACCAGATCCTTTAGAAGATCCAATCTTCTAAAGGAGATTAGCCCTGGGATTTCTGTGGAAGGAATGATGCTGAAGCTGAAACTCCAGTACTTTGGCCACTTCATGTGAAGAGTTGACTCATTGCAAAAGACTCTGATGCTGGGAGGGATTGGGGGCAGGAGGAGAAGGGGATGACAGAGGATGAGATGGCTGGATGGCATCACTGACTCGATGGACGTG
>SJYT01020880.1:0-51552 GCA_006410635.1 Cephalophus harveyi
AAAAAAAAAAAGAAACCTAAAAAAAAGATATATTGGACATTATAAATATCTCAATCAAGCATTTGTATTTAAAAAGTAAAATACATGGCTTGTGCTTTTTAAAAGATCATTTTCTGTGGAATTAATATATCATTTAGGAATAGAAAAGTATTTAATTTTGTGTATAATCTCTTTTCACCCTATCTTTAGTTTTCAAAGCTATAAAATAAAGTTATGTACATGTCAAATATTACCACATATATGTTTACATTCTAATAATATTGAAGCTAAGAAGTCACTCTCTTTATTATTTTACAGCAGTATAACAAAGGCATATTTATATCCTTCAAAACTTTATTTCTTAACTGGTGTTTGGCAAATCAGTACATATACTTGTGTTTATGCAAATCAGTGCAACCTGATAGATATTATCAGGTTTTACACACTAAAAATGCACTGAAAGATTTCAGAATCACTAACTCAGTAAAACTGAATTAAACAAACTTTAAAAAGTGCACCTCTTAAATAAATTTAGAATATTTCACACAGTATTGTGAATTGTGACCTTCCCTGAGAATGTGTCCTCTTCAACTTTTCAAAACATCATTTGAATATGAATAATATTTTTGTAAGAACTTCTGATATCCTAACAAGTTTAACTGTTCCTTGGGTCACAGTTTAAAAAAATAAATAACTGAAGTAAACATAAAAAATATCCTAAATTTAAGTATATTAATCAAAGTGGTAGTTTTGCATTCCATATCAATTATAAAGTAGTTTATTAAACTATATAAAATGTCACTAAAATGACATAAATTCTGCTGACAAAACAAGCTTAATTATTTAAAGATATTTGGACTAAGATGGCTAACATTATCATAATGCCAAAGACAAACGGAACCATAGTTGTGAAATTTCATAATACTTTTCACAGATTGTAGTAGTTAGAAGTAACATTTACTTCTATACTTCATTGACTACACTAAAGCCTTTGACTGTGTGGATCACAACAAACTGTGGAAAATTCTTCAAGAAATAGGAATATCAGACCATCTCACTTGCCTCCTGAGAAATTGGTATGCAGGTCAAGAAGCAATAGTTAGAACTGGACATGGAACAATGGGCTGGTTCAAAATTGGGAAATAAGTCCTCTTATTTAATTTATATGCAGAGTATATCATGCAGAATGCCAGGCTGGTTGAATCATCACTTGCCTCCTGAGAAATTGGTATGCAGGTCAAGAAGCAATAGTTAGAACTGGACATGGAACAATGGGCTGGTTCAAAATTGGGAAATAAGTCCTCTTATTTAATTTATATGCAGAGTATATCATGCAGAATGCCAGGCTGGTTGAATCACAAGCTGAAATCAAGACTGTCAGGAGAAATAACAATAACCTCAGATATGAGGATTATATCATCCTAATGATAGAAAGCAAAGAAGAACTAAAGAGCCTGTTGATGAAGGTAAAAGAGGAGAGTGAAAAAAAGCTGGATTAAAACTCAATATTCAAAAAAATGAGATCATGTTAGCCAGTCCCATCACTTCTTGGCAAATAGATGGGGAAACAATAGAAACAGTGAAAGACTTTATTTTCTTGGGCTCCAAAATCACTGTAGATGGTGACTGCAGCCATGGAATTAAAAGATGCTTGTTCCTTGGAGGTAAAGCTTTGACAAACCTAGACAGCATATTAAAAAAGCAGAGACATTACTTCATCGACAAGTGTCCATATAGTCAAAGCTACGGGTTTTTTTTCCAGTAGTTGTGTAAAGGTGTGAGAGTTGGACCATAGAGAAGGCTGAGTGCTAAGAAATTGATGCTTTCGAATTGTGGTGCTGGAGAAGACTCTTCAGAGTCCCTTGGACAGCAAGGAGAGCAAACCAGTCCATCCTAAAGAAAATCAACCTTGAATATTCACTGGAAGGACTGATGCTGAAGCTGAAGCTCTAATACTTTGGTCACCTGATGTGAAGAGCAAGCTCTGGAAAAGATCCCAACTCAGGAGAAGACTGAAGGTAGGAGGAGAAGGGAACAACAGAGGATGAGATGGTTGGATGGCATCACTGATTCAATGGATGTGAGTTTGAGCAAACTCCAGGAGATAGTGAAGGGCACGGAGGACTGGAATGCTTCCATGCAGTCTCAAACTGAGTGAATGAACAGCAACGACTACAGTGAAAATGAGGTGCCTCAGGTGAAAAGTTTAGGGGAATATAAATGGCGGAGCCCAATGGGCTGCCGTCTGTGGGGTCGCACAGAGTCGGACACGACTGAAGCGACTTAGCAGCCTGTCTCTTATACACATCTCATAAAATTAGTTTTATATTGAGATTTAAACATAAAAATAGCATAAATTTTGCTGGATTCCCCATTAGTGATTTTATTTTTATTATTACAGTAATGAGAAAAATGCAACTAACAATAAAAATCTATGAAAGTTTTTTTTTCAAGGGGAAATGACAAATCTAACTTTTCCACTGATTTTTAGAAAGTTTCCTTCAGTTTCAGAGACTTCTTTCCTAAATTATTTGTGTGCTTTCAAACCAATATGTATTAGGGAAACTTATATTGGAAGGATAAAAATCTCATTATCCAAAATCTATCTTTTGTGGCACCAGTTATTACAATAGCTTAATAGTTTTGACAGAATATTTATGCTATTTTGTAGATAACTAGAACACATGGAAAATTTCTTCAGTAACATTTGGTTGGTGCCTGGTGGCATTAAGGAAAAAAAAAAAAATCTAGAACCTATTAAAGCAGTCATTTTCAATTTGCCCACTAGAAAAATCTGTTTTGTGCAGATTGTGTATTTATTTGAGCAGTATAACAGATGTAGAGTATATTTTGCCTTACACTATTTTTCCTTATGTTTAATTGTAACTTAGGGCCAGAAAGAAGATGTAAAATACAATCAAGTAGGGGAGAAAAACACATTCAGAAAAGCAATTTTGATCATAAGCATGTGGTATCTATAGAAACTGTTATTTTGGAAAAGGGTTTGCCATTTCAGTGATCGAGTTAATGAAGATTTCATTTAGACCTCTATTTTAACATAGTAATTTCAATACATACTACACTTTATGCAGTTGAGCTGCTATATTGCTAATTAGGATTTTCAGAGTATTGGAATAAGAAATTCTTTTATCTCACAGGGAATAAACAAAATACTTAATATTTGAGATAAACATTTTTTTTTTTTAATTTAGAAACAAACTACATTGTTGTGGAGAGAAATTTTGATAAGTAGACTCCTCAATGAGAGCTGTGTGTTCTACCTCTCCCAGGAAAGGCAAGCATAATCCATAAACCTACCAGACCTGGCTATATTCTGGGAGAATATAAAAGTTTTAAGTTAGTTAGAGGAAACATTCTTCAGTTTCTGAAGCTAAGCACCATATGGAATATTACAACATTTCTTAAACAAACATTAAAAAAAAAAAAAAAACTAAGTGGGCAGAAGAAGAAAAGGAAGAAAAAAAGCTACAAGTTTCACTCCAAGTTGTTTTCTAACTTATTCATAAATTTCTGTATACCACGAGAACAGTTTTCTGAGACTATGGGTTAACTAATCCTTTCCTCAATTTGTATGCAAAATTTCTATCTATTCTGTACAATCTTTACTGTTACTGAGAGAAGAATTTCCTGTGTCACAGCTCCGTGTGTTCTAGGTAGTGGCACTGGAGGACCTGAGCCCTGATCTACCACCCATCTTCCCACCACACTCTGACTGTAATGTGTGTGTCAGTTGCTCAGTCATATCCGACTCTTTGCAACCCCATGGACTTCAGCCCACTAGACTGCTTGGTCCATGGGATTACTCCAACAAGAATACTGGAGTGGGTAGCCATTCCCTTCTCCAAGGGATTTTTCTGACCAAGAACCCCAGTCTCCTGCATCGCAGGTAGTTTCTTTACTGTCTGAGCTTTCAAGGAAGCCAAGCTATAATAAGACTAGGTAAAAGGATGATGCTTATTGAATCATTTTATCCTCACCTTGATTTTCCTCAGGTCAAACACAAAGAATGAGTTTTCTACAATGCCAAGTGTGATTCTATTAATATCTTCAAATTAAACTGCATTATATCAATCACCTTTATCATTTTCAGAGTGAGCTGTAGTTGGATCTACCATTTCAATGTATTAGAGTTATCATTCTAATAAATTAATATGATTATCATAGAACAAAAAAAATTAAAAGCTATCTTTATGAGAACATTGAGAGAATATAGTTGGCTCTCTGTAGTCTTGAGTTCTACACCTTTCTATTCAACCAACAATGGCTAAAAAAAAATTCCCAAAAAAGAAATTCCAGAAGTTGCCAAAAGCAAAACTTGAATTTGCCACTGCAACAATTATTTACATAGCATTTACATTTTATTATATGTAATAATCTAGAGATTATGCATGGAGAAGGAAATGGCAACCCACTCCAGTGTTCTTGCCTGGAGAATCCCAGGGATGGCGGAGCCCAATGGGCTGCCGTCTGTGGGGTCGCACAGAGTCGGACACGACTGAAGCGACTTAGCAGCAGCAGCAGCAGAGATTATACAAAATATACAGGAACATATGCAATAAATTGTATGCAAATATTACACCAGTTTATACAAGAAACTTGAGTATCTTAGAATTTTGGTTTTATGTGAGTCTTGAAATCAATCTCCCACAGATACTGAGGGGCCAACACACTGAGTAGTATATTTTTTCCCATCTTTGTCGTCATTTCAGAGGGCCACTATAATTTCTTAGAGAGATTTTTTTTTTTTCTTCTACTTGGTACCTCAATTTAAGAAGTTATATTTAGCAAGAGTTTTCAAGCTAAGGATTTACATAAGCATACTGCATAATGTAAATTCAATAATCCAGGATGCATGTGAATGATAACAGAAAAACAAAATAATATGTTTCAAATTTAAAAGAGCCATTGGGAAATATGTTCCAGGACAGACTTTCAATTCTCCTGTTACCCTTCCTGTTTCTGTTATGATTATTTGTTTTTTCTTCTCCTCTGTAATATCCCACTG
The DNA here is from genome assembly GCA_006410635.1 of Cephalophus harveyi. NCBI lineage: Eukaryota > Metazoa > Chordata > Mammalia > Artiodactyla > Bovidae > Cephalophus > Cephalophus harveyi. The sequence goes on from SJYT01020880.1 coordinate 5,006, forward strand.
TTCCCTCTTGATTTCTGTTTACATATGAAGGGCTTCCCTGGTGGCTCAGATGGTAAAGTATCTGTCTGCAATGCAGGAGACCCAGGTTTGATCCCTGTGTTGGGAAGATCCCCTGGAGAAGGAAATGGCAGCCCACTCCAGTTCTCTTGCCTGGAAAATCCCATGGATGGTGAGCCTAGTAGGCTACAGTCCATGGTGTCACAAAGAGTTGGACTTGACTGAGTGACTTCACTTTCAGTTTTTCATGATAGCAAATCTAATATCCAAGCTGTACGTTCTAGCTGCCAAATGAGTGGTCTTCAGGAAATTATATTTAAGCTAGCTACCACCAACAAAGGACACTCATTTTTTTGGAGGTTTGATTTATTGCTCTGACTGTGTCCATATAGTCAAAGCTATGGTTTTTCCAGTAGTCATGTATGGATGTGAGAGTTGGATCATAAAGAAGGATGAGTGCCAAAGAACTGATGCTTTTGAACTATGGTGTTGGAGAAGACTCCTGGGAGTCCCTTGGACTGTGAGGAGATCAAACTAGTGAATCCTAAAGAAAATCAATCCTGAATATTCATTGGAAGGTCTGACGCTGAAGCTCTAATACTTTGGCCACCTGATGTGAATAGCTGACAGATTAGAAGTCTCTGATGCTGGGAAAGGTTGAAGGCAGGAGGAGAAGGGGACAAGATGGTTGGATGGCATCACTGATTCAAGGCACATGAGTTTGAGAAAGCACTGGGAGACAGTGAAGGACAGGGAAGCCTGGCGTGTTGTGGTTCATGGGGTTGCAAAGTGTCAGACAAGACTGAGCAACTGAACCACAACAGCAACTATGCAAAGAAAAAACCTGTTCTCCACTCTTTTCAAAAGAAAATTTCTGTGCACTCTAAATGGTGGACATTGAAATATTTCCAGTCATTTTGGGCTGAATTTGTAACAATAACCAAAAGAAATAATGAGGATTGAAAATATAATATATATAGAATATATTTATTGATTTAACTATTGACTTTGCCAGGCACTATGCTAGCCTATGAAACATAGATTTAACTATGTTTCATATAACACCCTGGAGGAACTCAGTTTTCTGGGGTGGGGTAGGGGGGAAGCATGTATTGGTTAGGGTGCTGCTGGAAATAAATGTCACAATCAAAAAAGCGAATGATGAAAGTTTAATGAAGGGACTACCTGAAAGGGAAGGAGCAGAAAAGAGAACAGGTGAGTAGGGCCAATTAGAGCAGGAAGCATTTAACACCATGTACTAGATAAGCAGAAGAGAGTCGACTTGAAGGGGCAAAATGAAAATATCCACACAATACCAGAAAATTATACGGTAAGTAAAATATGAAACTGCATAGAAAATTTTAAGAGTCATACAGGATTGGTGGGTAGGGACTGAGAAGTGGATAGAAACAGATGGGAACAGCATCATTGTATGATGGTCCCTGGGGGTAGTGGTTTAGTCATTAAGTCTTGTCTGACTCTTGCAACCCCGTGGACTGCAGCCCACCAGGCTCCTCTCTGTATGGGATTTTCCAGCAAGCATACTGCAATGGGTTGCCTCTTCCTTCTCCAAGGGATCATCCCAAAGCAGGGATTGAACCTGGGTGTCCTGCATTGCAGGCAGATTCTTTCTCGAATGAGCCACCAGGGAAGTCCTATGATGATCTCTAGCATTATCCATAATACTGTGTACTGACTTCACTTCTAGTTCAGGCACAAGGTGATAATACTGATCAGATCATGACTTGTTTTATGTTAAAACAATAGAACAAATAGTTTTTGTATTTTTTAAAATATAGGATAGTTATTTTTGGATAGATATTTTTCTTTGCCATAAACCTACCCAAATAGTAGCTTCAATAAATTCTCACAGTAGCTTGTACCTACCAGAGTCTCTGTCGTTTGCCTCTCTGCAACCCTCTTTTGCATCCCAAGGTGAATACTTATTTGAACAATATGGAGTAAGAGTATGGGAGTGATTTTATTCAAATAGCCAGAAGTTCATCTCTTTTGTTCTCTGATTCTAAAGGGATTACTTAAATAACCTGTTATAGACTAATGCTTGTGTCTTCCTAAAATGCATATGTTGAAATCCTAACTCCAAATATGACAGTTTTGGGAGATGGAGCCTTTAGGGAAGTATGGAAGGTCAAGGAGGTCTTAAGAACCTCATTTGGCAGCATTAGTGTATTTTTAAGATGAAACACTAGGGAGCTTTACCTTTCTCTCTCCCTCTCCCTCCATCTTCTCTCTTCACCATGTGAGCACACAGTGAGACAACAGCACCTGCAAACCACAAAACAGAGCCTCTTAACCATGATCTAATCAGCCAGTACTTTGATCCCAGACTTTTTCACTTCAAGAACTGAGAGAAAATAAATTTATGTAGCTTAAGTCACCTTGGCTGTGGTATTTTATAATGGCACACTGAGCTGCTAATATAGAATCAAAAAACTCTGTTAATATATTGTCTTATATTCTCTATTATTTTACTAAAAAGGAAAAGAATGAGGGGAAAAAAAAGAACCAAAACCTAAACTCTTAACTAGAATTTGGATTAAAATCAAATATGCTCTGATCAGGGGAAATTTCCTTGAGTAAGGTGATGGCCTCTGTTGAAATGAAAAAGAGGTTAGTTAGGCCAAGATGAAAAAAAAAGCCTGTGGAGGGGATCATTTTATGAACCAGGGTCACATGAAGGAGACATAAAGGTGAAAACAGTATAATGACTCAGAAAAACAATAGAATAGCTCAGAAAAACAAGAAGTGGATGAAGGAAGAAGTTTGAAGCAAAGAAGGATGGGGGATGAGGTCATGTGGGAGCAGATCAACTGGCTAAAGAATATTTGAAAAATTGCAATGTAAATATCTACTGAAAATCTTCCTTTGAAATATAAAGACTTGTGGGTGTTTGTTCTTCGTGTGTGCTCTGATCACAATTGCTTGTTTGGAACTTAGAGGAGTCATTAAGAAATACTACCATATAGTTTCTGTTTTTAAAAGAACATCCTAAGTTGGCCTTTGTCCGAAATTTCCTATTCACTTTATGAAAGAGAAAAGCCTTGGCACATAAGAAGGTCAGCTTCAGACATTTCTTGTGTAGTTATTTCAGCAAACATAAAAAACTTCCTGCAGATTAAATATAGTATATATAAAGGGGTATATAGGGAGGGAATATACAGCAATAGAAGGTAAAACTCAAATTAGTTTACTCTTAGGCTGGAAAATTAGCCAAAACTTTGATCTTGGCTTTTATTTTTGAAAAAGATACCATAATAATAACTTCCAATGAATGAGTTATTTCAAGAAATGAAAACAACCCAAAATGTTGTGTTCAGTTCAGTTCAGTTGCTCAGTCATGTCCGACTCTTTGCGACCCCATGAATTGCAGCACGCCAGGCCTCCCTGTCCATCACCAACTCCCAGAGTTCACTCAGACTCACGTCCATCAAGTCAGTGATGCCATCCAGCCATCTCATCCTCGGTCGTCCCCTTCTCCTCCTGCCCTCAATCCCTCCCAGCATCAAAGTCTTTTCCAATGAGTCAACTCTTCACATGAGGTGGCCAAAGTACTGGAGTTTCAGCTTTAGCATCATTCCTTCCAAAGAACACCCAGGGCTGATCTCCTTCAGAATGGACTGGTTGGATCTTCTTGCAGTCCAAGGGACTCTCATGAGTCTCCTCAAACACCACAGTTCAAAAGCGTCAATTCTTCAGTACTCAGCTTTCTTCACTGTCCAACTCTCACATCCATACATGACCACAGGAAAAACCATAGCCTTGACTAGACGGACCTTAGTCAGCAAAGTAATGTCTCTGCTTTTGAATATGCTATCTAGGTTGGTCATAACTTTTCTGTAGTGAATAAACAAAAGTGCCACACACAACAGTGTTTATCTAGAAGCATGGCTCCTTTTTCAAGAAATTTGTGTGCTTGCCTTCTGGTTAAAAAATAAATAAATATTAATAACATTTTAACTATACTAATAAACATATTTTCAAACATAAAAATTTTTGAATTAAAGAAGATTCTTAAAACTGATGAAGGCTTACCAGGCAAAGTTACAATGTAGCTATTATTGCCTCAGCAAGCCTGAAATTAATCATATTTGTTCATATGGTCCTCACATCAATTGAGTTATGTGCATTATTTGTACTGAACGTGTTGCACTTAATTGCAGCTTAAAATAACTCTTAAAATTTTGAAACTGTGATTCAGCATGGAAACAAAAATGTGTCTGAGTAGAATAGTATGGCAATATAGCAGATTAATATATGATTAAAAAAGAACTCCATGGCAAGACAGAAGAAAAGTTCATTAGCAATAGTTGTTGAAAACAAATTTCAGGTGATTTTTTAAAGCATTGTATTACATGTAAATTAACTATATTTCTACTTTCTTGATGTTCCTTAAAAGAATAAGGAGGTGATTGGATGGCATCACCAACTCAATGGACGTGTTTGAGCAAATTCTGGGAGATAGTGAAGGACAGAAAAGCCTGGCATGCTACAGTTCCTGGGGTCCCAAAGAATCAGATACAACTTAGGAACTAAACAATGACAACTGATGATGTCTTAGATGTATTGAAGTACAAGAAAGAGATTTTTTCCCCCTAAACTGTGTTAATATATATATATATATATATAAAAAACAATTATTACCAGCTTTTACAATGTCTGGGGCCATGTTTGAAAATTTAAAAATAGATATCATTCTATGTAATTGATCTTAAGAAATAACAGAAAATTATCCAAGCATTATTTTTACATTGTAATAAAATTCTGTCATTGTTATTGTTTAGTTGCTAAGTCATATCTCACTCTTTTGCAACCTCATAAACTGTAGCTTTTCAAACTCCTCCCTCCATAGGATTTCCCAGGCAAGAATACTGGAGTGCATCACCTTTTCCTTCTCCAGGGGATCTTCCTGACCCATGGATCAAACCTGTATCTCCTGCAGTGGTGGGTGGATTCTTCACCACTGTGTCAACTGGGAAGCCCAATATAATTCTGAAGCTGCTAAAGTAAACATGAATTTAGCAATGATTTTAAAATCTGAAGTCTAGATACATGGTTTGTGTATGCCAAAGAAATACACTATGCTTAGGGAAAATAAAATACTGGAAATTAAGAAAGTATGAATAATGAAATTATACTTTAACATATGAATAAATTGATCTTTTTTACTGGTAGACTGATGGCAGAAAGTGAAGAGGAACTAAAAAGCCTCTTGATGAAAGTAAAAGTGGAGAGTGAAAAAGTTGGCTTAAAGCTCAACATTTAGAAAACGAAGCTCATGGCATCTGGTCCCATCACTTCATGGGAAATAGATGGGGAAACAGTGGAAACAGTGTCAGACTTTATTTTTGGGGGCTCCAAAATCATTGCAGATGGTGACTGCAGCCATGAAATTAAAAGACACTTACTCCTCGGAAGGAAAGTTATGACCAATCCAGATAGCATGTTGAAAAGCAGAGACATTACCAACAAAGGTCAATCTAGTCAAGGCTATGGTTTTTCCAGTGGTCATGTATGGATGTGAGAGTTGGACTGTGAAGAAAGCTGAGTGCCGAATTGTTGATGCTTTTGAACTGTGGTGTTGGAGAAGACTCTTGAGAGTCCCTTGGACTGCAAGGAGATCCAACCAGTCCATTCTGAAGGAGATCAGCCCTGGGATTTCTTTGGAGGGAATGATGCTAAAGCTGAAACTCCAGTATTTTGGCCACCTCATGCGAAGAGTTGACTCATTGGAAAAGACTCTGATGCTGGGAGGGATTGAGGGCAGGAGGAGAAGGGGACGACCGAGGATGAGATGGCTGGATGACATCACTGACTTGAAGGACGTGAGTCTGAATGAACTCTGGGAGTTGGTGATGGACAGGGAGGCCTGGCATGCTGCAATTCATGGGATCGCAAAGAGTCGGACACGACTGAGCAACTGATCTGAACTGAACTGATCACCTGTACTTGCATTGATGATGATGATATCTCAACAGTGTGAAATCATAGGATCTAGCATGAGTAGGTAAGTAAATACCACGTGGTTTTACACTATCTCTACTTTCTCTCACTACAAATCTTAGTTAAAATAGATAGAAGAGAGAGTCTGTTACCAATAGGACAGAGTGAATACTGGATCTTCCCACAAGTATCAGTTATAAACTCTGGTTCCATTCTTATGCAAATGAGAGTTATATACTCTGAACAAAATATATTAAACTACTATCTAGGGCTCTGGAAAGTTTTAAAGTAAAGGTAGTCAAATATTGAAAGGAAGTCAAAATTTGGAGTAACAAAAAAATATTGAAGTAAATTTCGCAGTTTTATTTTTGTTTCCCTGAGGGTGGCCATAAATTCTTGACCATGATAGCAGAGTATGAGGGGCATACATCTGGAAAAAGAGTCTAAATCTATTTGCTTGAAAAATCAATGGAAGGAATTCAGGGCAATAAAATTCTGCTAGAGAGTTAGGAAAACCCTAGAAAAGAGAGAGCCAAAAAAGAGGGAAAAAGTCCATGTGTATCAGCTCAGATTTACAGCTGACTCCAAATCTGCATGGGAAAAACTGAAAGCAGCTTTCTGCTAGGGCTGAAAGCACTGAACTGAGATGTGAACTGCCATATAATCAGTGCATGCCATTTTAAAGTTTGAGTTCAGGCAATTTAATTGCCCAATAAAACAAAAACATGCATACTTTGGGGGGGGATATATGGAGAATTCATGGTCTACACAACATAATATATAAAGTGTTCAGGATAAAATTGACATCCTTAACATACAGGAAGAAAGACTGTATTACTCTGTTTTAAGAATAGGCAATAAACTGGTGCAAAACTTGAGATGACCAGCAAGTAGAATTCTCAGAAGCTGATATAAATATGTTTAGTGGTCAGGTAAAGTAAAATATGAAAAAAACTGAGCACCAAAGAATTGATGTTTTTGAACTGTGGTGTTGGAGGAGACTCTTGAGAGTCCCTTGGACTGCAAGGAGATCCAACCAGTCCATTCTGAAGGAGATCAGCCCTGGGTGTTCTTTGGAAGGAATGATGCTAAAGCTGAAACTCCAGTACTTTGGCCACCTCAAGCGAAGAGCTGACTCATTGGAAAAGACTCTGATGCTGGGAGGGATTGGGGGCAGGAGGAGAAGGGGACGACCGAGGATGAGATGGCTGGATGGCATCACCGACTCGATGGACGTGAGTCTGAGTGAACTCTGGGAGTTGGTGATGAACAGGGAGGCCTGGCGTGCTGCAATTCATGGGGTCACAAAGAGTCGGACACGACAGCACAACTGAACTGAACTGAACTGAATGTAAAATATGTTACTTTCAGTAACATATGTTTTTCATTAAAAAACAGATAGGAATATTAGAAAAGAAGTAGAAAATATAAGAAATAATCAAATGAAATATCTAAAGAAAATTTTGGAATAGAAAAATAACATTTAAAAAAAGAAATATACTAGTTTTACTTATTAATAAAAGAAATAAAACAAAAAATAAAATTGAAGGCAGTTTATATATATATGTATAAAAATAAAAATATATATGTATATAAATTATCCATTGAGAAGAAGAGATAAAAGACAGCAAGATGTACAAAGTTTTAAAGATCTAAGGATGGTTAATCAAAAAATTCTCCTTTCTCAAAAGGGGACAAACGAGATACTAGAGATAACAACATATTTGAATAAACAGAGGCAGGAAAGCATCCAAATGTGGTAAAACATATAAATTCACAGATTTAAGAAACTTAGCCCATTAGTGCAAGAAAGCTATTAAAACCTAAATTAGATAAATTTGAAAAATAAACATTTAGGCATATAAGAGTCGAATACTAAAGACTAATATGAAAATAAAATTTTGCAAAAAAATAAAAATGACAATATGAAAAAATTACATATTAAGCATAAGGAAAATACAATCTAAACCATTATAGACTTCTAAACAAAAACATGAAGAATATAAAATAACAGAAAACGTTTGAAAGGACTGAAAGCAAAACAAGACAAAGAAAAAACAAACATTAACAAAGAANAGAGTCGAATACTAAAGACTAATATGAAAATAAAATTTTGCAAAAAAATAAAAATGACAATATGAAAAAATTACATATTAAGCATAAGGAAAATACAATCTAAACCATTATAGACTTCTAAACAAAAACATGAAGAATATAAAATAACAGAAAACGTTTGAAAGGACTGAAAGCAAAACAAGACAAAGAAAAAACAAACATTAACAAAGAATTCTGTGTTCAGTGAAAATATCCCCCAAGAATTAGGTTTATAGGCATTTTTCATGTAAATGAAAAATTAAGGGAATTTGCTAACTTCAGACTGATACAGAAATACAGTCTAAAAAAAATTCTGTAGGTTGAAGGAAAATGATAGCAGAGGATACTGGAATACTCAAGAGAAATTAAAGAGCATTAGAAATAATAAACATGTGTGTAAATAAAGCTATATTTGCTCCCAATTTATCTAAACATATATATTTGCTTAAAATGTATATTTTTGCATAAATGCATGAAAAATATGGTGATGCCAATGAGAGTTCCAGAAAAACATCTACTTCTGCTTTACTATCTACACCAAAGCCTTTGACTGTGTGGATCACAACAAAACGTGGAAAACTCTTCAAGAGAAGGAAATACCAGACCACCTATCCTGCCTCCTGAGAATTCTATGGGCAGGTCAAGAAGCAACAGTTAGAACTGGACATGGAACAAAGGGCTGGTTCCAAATAGGAAAAAGAGTATGTCAAGGCTCTATATTGTTCAGTTCAGTTCAGTTCAGTCGCTCAGTTGTGTCTGACTCTTTGTGACCCCATGAATTGCATCACACCAGGCCTCCCTGTCCATCACCAACTCCGGGAGTTCACTCACACCCATGTCCATCAAGTCAGGGATGCAATCTCATCCTCGGTCGTCCCCTTCTCCTCCTGCCCCCAATCCCTCCCAGCATCAGAGTCTTTTCCAATGAGTCAGCTCTTTGCTTGAGGTGGTCAAAGTACTGGAGTTTCAGCTTTAGCATCATTCCTTCCAAAGAACACTCAGGACTGATCTCCTTCAGAACAGACTGGTTGGATCTCCTTGCAGTCCAAGGGACTCTCAAGAGTCTTCTCCAACACCACAGTTCAAAAGCATCAATTCTTCAGCGCTCAGTTTTCTTCACAGTCCAACTCTCGCATCCATACATGACCACTGGAAAAATCATAGCCTTGACTAGATGGACCTTTGTTGGCAAAATAATGTCTCTGCTTTTCAATATGCTATCTAGGTTGGTCATAACTTTTCTTCCAAGGAGTAAGCGTCTTTTAATTTCATGGCTGCAGTCACCATCTGCAGTGATTTTGGAACCCCCAAAAATAGAGTCTGACACTGTTCCCATTGTTTCCCCATCTATTTCCTATAAAGTGACAGGACCAGATGCCATGATCTTCGTTTTCTGAATTGGTTTTAAGCCAGCTTTTTCACTCTCCTCTTTCACTTTCATCAAGAGGCTTTTTAGTTCCTCTTCACTTTCTGCCATAAGGGTGGTGTCATCTGCATATCTGAGGTTCTTGATATTTCTCCCAGCAATCTTGATTCCAGCTTGTGCTTCTTCCAGCCCAGCGTTTCTCATGATGTACTCTACATAGAAGTTAAACAAGCAGGGTGACAATATACAGCCTCGATGTGCCCCTTTTCCTGTTTGGAACCAGTCTGTTGTTCCATGTCCAGTTCTAACTGTTACTTCTAACTGACCTGCATATAGGTTTCTCAAGAGGCAGGTTAGGTGGTCTGATATTCCCATCTCTTTCAGAATTTTCCACAGTTTATTGTGATCCACACAGCCAAAGGCTTTGGCATAGCCAGTGAAGCAGAGATAGATGTTTTTCTGGAACTCTCTTGCTTTTTCCATGATCCAGCAGATGTTGGCAATTTGATCTCTGGTTCCTCTGCCTTTTCTAAATCCAGCTTGAACATCAGGAAGTTCATGGTTCACATATTGCTGAAGCCTGGCTTGGAGAATTATGAGCATTGCTTTACTAGCATGTGAGATGAGTGCAATTGTGCGGTAGTTTGAGCATTCTTTGTCATTGCCTTTCTTTGGAATTGGAATGAAAACTGACCTTTTCCAGTCCTGTGGTCACTGCTGAGTTTTCCAAATTTGCTGGCATGAGTGCAGCACTTTCACAGTATCATCTTTCAGGATTTGAAATAGCTCAACTGGAATTCCATCACCTCCACTAGCTTTGTTCATAGTGATGCTTCCTAAGGTCCACTTGACTTCACATTCCAGGATGTCTGGCTCTAGGTGAGTGATCATACCATCGTGATTATCTTGGTTGTGAGGATCTTTTTTGTATAGTTCTTCTGTGTATTCTTGCCAGCTCTTGTTAATATCTTCTGCTTCTGTTAGGTCCAAACCTTTTCTGTCCTTTATCGAGCCCATCTTTTCATGAAATGTTCCCTTGGTATCTCTAATTTTCTTGAATAGATCTCTAGTCTTTCCCATTCTCTCATTTTCCTCTATGTCTTTGCATTCATTGATCACTGAGGAAGGCTTTCTTATCTCTTCTTGCTATTCTTTGGAATTCTGCATTCAGATGTTTGTATCTTTCATTTTCTCCTTTGCTTTTCACTTCTCTTCCTTTCACAGCTATTTGTAAGGCCTCCCCAGACAGCCATTTTGCTTTTTTGCATTTCTTTTCCATGGGGATGGTCTTGATCCTTGTCTCCTGTACAGTGTCATGAACTTCAGTCCATATTGTTACCCTGTTTATTTAATTATATGCAGAGTACATCATGCTAAATGCTGGGCTGGATGAAGCACAAGCTGGAATCAAGAATAACAGGAGAAATATCAATCACCTCAGATACTCAGATAACAGCATCCTTATGGCAGAAAGCGAAGAACTAAAAAATCTCTTGATGAGAGTGAAAGAGGAGAGTGAAAAAGTGGGCTTAAAACTTAGCATTCAAAAAACGAAGATCACTGCATCCAGTCCCATCACATCATGGCAAATAGACAGGGAAGCAATGGAAACAGTGACAGACTTTCTTTTCTTCAGCCTATTAAAAAGCAGAGTCATTGTAACAAAGTCCATCTAGTCAAAGCTATGGCTTTTCCAATAGCATGTATAGATGTGAGAGTTGAACTATAAAGAAAGTTGAGGACCAAAGAACTGCTACTTTTGAACTGCTATGTTGGAGAAGTCTCTTGAGAGTCCCTTGGACAGCAAAGAGATCAAACAACTCAATACTAAAGGAAATCTGTCCTGAATATTCATTGGAAGGACTGATACTGAAGCTGAAATTCCAATCCTTTGACCACCTGATGCGAAGAGCTGACTTGTTGGAAAAAGACCCTGATGCTGGGAGAGATTGAAGGTGGGAGAAGGGGATGGCAGAGGATGAGATGGTTGGAAGTCATCACTGACTCCATAAACATGAGTTTCAGCAAGCTCCAGGAGTTGGTGATGGATGGGGAAGCCTGATGTGTTGCAGTCCATGGGGTCTCAATGAGTTGGACATGACTGAGAAACTGAACTGAACTGATTTGCATAAACTAGAAGTTTTAACACTATCATTTGGAGTTGCTCATGTATGAAGGTATACTACATGTGAAAACAACAAGATACAGAGTGTCAAGGAGGGTTAAAGGGGCCTATGTTGAGATAATTCTACATTTAAGTGATAAACCATCTTCCTACACAAGCTGTGAAAAAATAAAAACAGGTGTTGTTAGTTTTATAATAATTAGTTAAAAATGTCAAAAGGAATACCTAAGATGTGAAAAAAATTTTTAAGGAATAATTCAGAAAGATTAAGGAGAAATAGAGGAATAAAAATCAAAGAGACCAAATAGAAAATAAATAATAAATTTCTAGACTTAATTTAAACTATAACAATAATTATGTTTATTGTTAATGAATTAAACATTCCAACTGAAAGTCAGATTATGAGAATGGAATAAGTATAGAACCCATCTATCTGTTGTGTATATAAGACACACTTTAAGTAGAGGTAAACAAACAGGTTCAAAGTGCAGTTAGTAAACATAAGAAGCCTGGAGTGACTAACAATATTAGATAAAATATACCATGCTGTGCTTAGTCGTGTCTGACTCTCTGTGACACCATGGACTATATATAGCCCACCAGGTTCTTCTGTTCATGGGGATTCTCCAGGTAAGAATCCTGGAGTGGGTTGCCATGCCCTTTTCTAGGGGATCTCCCCAACCCAGGGATTGAACCCAGGTCTCTTGCATTGGAGGCAGATTCTTTACCAGCTGAACTACCATGGAATCCTGAAGATAAAATATACTTTAAGATAAAGTATGCTGCTGCTAAGTCACTTCAGTCATGTCCGACTCCCTGCGACCCCGTAGATGGCAGCCCAGCAGGCTCTCCCATCCCTGGGATTCTCCAGGCAAGAACACTGGAGTGGGTTGCCATTTCCTTCTCCAAAGATAAAGTATACTTCAAGACAAAAAAAAAGTATTATCAAAGATAAAGACATTATAGAATCACAAACGGAGTCAATTCATCAGGAAGATGTAATTATTAATGTCTATATTTCCTATAAAATAGCCTCAAAATACATTAATCAAATTTGACAAAATTAAAGCAAGAAACAACTACTAAACCACAGGAGATTTTGATGTCCATCTCTCAGCAACTGATAGAACAATTAATCAAAAATTAATTAAAAAGACAAAAGCATTTGAACACCATTCTTAATAAATACTGGACCTAATTGATATTTATAAAATATCATATGCAAAATTACAGAATACACATTTGTTTGCAATTGCACACATATATATACTCAACAAGACAGATCACATGCTGTTCCATACAAGTTTCAGTTACTTTTAAAAGATTGAAATTATACAAAATATGTTCTTGGTTCACATAGCATTATATTAAGAATATGTAACATGATGTTTAGGAAACCACAAAATATTTGGAATTTAAACCATACAATTCAAAATAATCTATTGGACACAGAACACATCACATAAAAAAGTAGAATATATTTCAATACCTATGATAAGCAAAACAGGGGTTAGGGATGCCAACTCTCCATGTAGTCACAAATCTGTATATAATTAATAACTAGTCCTTTCTACACTCAGCTCCTCCTTATCCACAGTTCCTCATCTGCAGACAGATTCAGCCAACCTCATGTAGTATATCACTACAATTGTAAACAACTGAAAAAGATCTGTAAGTGAAACTGCACAATTCCAACCTGTGTTGTTCAAGGGTTAATTATACATCAGAGTTTATGGGATACAAGTAAAATAGCACTTGCTGTTAAGTCACTTCAGTCGTGTCTGACTCTGTGCGACCCCATAGACGGAAGCCCACCAGGCTCCCCCGTCCCTGGGATTTTCCAGGCAAGAACAATGGAGTGGGTTGCCATTTCCTTCTCCAATGCATGAAAGTTAAAAGTGAAAGTGAAGTCGCTCAGTCATGTCCGACACTCAGTGACCCCATGAACTGCAGCCTTCCAGGCTCCTCTGTCCATGGGATTTTCCAGGCAAGAGTACTGGAGTGAGATGCCATTGCCTTCTCTGAAAATATTCTTAACTTGAATATTTTACTTTTAAATCTGTATTTTTCTTTAAGAAAAAATAAAAACCTAATATTTTACCTCAAGAATCTAGAAGAAGAAAAGCAAAGTAACTCCAAGGCAAGGAAAAAAAAAAGAGTAGAAGAAACCAACTAGAAGAAGAACAATAAAGAAAATTAACTGTTTAAAACCTGGTTCTTTGAAAATAATCAATGAATTTGACAAAGAACTAGCTGGACCAATCAATGAAAATCAGAGAATACAAATCACCAGTATCAGGAAGAAAATAGGATTGTTACTAAAGTTCCTATAGACTACTAAAGATCCTGAAGGGACATAAAAGAATATTATGAACAAGTTTATACCAATGAATTAGCAATTCATATGACAGGGAAAATTCCTTCAAAGACACAGGTTCAAGAATCACTAAAGTAGTAACAGATAAACTGGATAGCTATCTTTAGGTCTACTAATGAAATTTAGTTCAAAGCTACAAAACTTTTCCACAAAAGAAACAAAAACACACATTAGCTCTCTAAACAGAAAAAAAAAAAAAAAAAACTCTCTAAACTCAGGTGATTCAATCAGATGATGGCAAATTCTATCAAATAATTCAGAAAGAAATAATACCATACAGACAAAAAGTGTTTTACACAAACTCTTCCAGAGACTAGAAAGGCAGAGTAATATTTTCCAATGAGTTTTATAAGAACAACATTACCAAAAGCAAAAAACTTACAAGTAAATAAACCTGCAGATCATCTATACCCCTAATAAACATAGGCACAAGTACTCACAAAAGATATTAGCAAAGCAAATACAGCAGCATATATGTATATTTAAAGAAAGATAATGAACAAGTGGGATCTATCCCAGGAATGCAAATATTAGGCCTACTTGAAAATGAATCTCTAATTTATCATAATAATAGAATAAAGATAAAAGTCTGCAAGCCAATTTAATGGATGCAATAAAAATCTTGAGAAAGATACATTAAAATATTTCAGAAAAGTAGTAATTAGTAAGAACTTCCTCATTCTGATAAAAAGAATTAAGAAAATACAAAGGCACAGAAACACAGTCATAGAGTTTTAACATGATTTTAAATTCAAAATACTAGTGATAGAACACTAGGACAATGGAAATACAGTCACAGTGTCTTAGAGCTTTTCTTTGTGTACTATGTTACATCAGTCTACTCAGAAACTAACACTTCAACTAACAAATACTTATGCGTTCTATATTCTAGACTTAAAATACCCCAAACTCTACTAATTTTTCCTCACCTATAAAAAGATAGCTATAAAGAATTCTAAAATTAAAAAGAAACAATATTATTTATTTCATAGTGCTTTGGTAGGATGAAAGGAGTTAATTTATGTGAGAGGCTTAGAATAGTACCTGACACATAGTATTTTGTGTATTATTTATTATTAAAACTGGGCTTCCCTGGTGGCTGAGACAGTAAAGAATTTTCCTGTGATGCTGGAGACCCAAGTTTGATCCCTGGGTCAGGAAGATCGCTAGGTGAAGGGAATGGCAACTCACTCCAGTATTCTTGCCTAGAGAATCCACAGACAGAGGAGCCTAGTTGCTATAGTCCATGGGGTTGCAAAGAGTCGGACATGACTAAACAACATAGAATAACATTATTAAATATATAACATCTTATGAAACTAATCATTTTTATATTATAGACTATAGATAAGAATCCCAAATATTATGTTTTAGCCAGAATGTTGACATTTTAATGTCTCCTAACTGTTATTTTTTGGGAATATATCTTCACTCAAATTGATTTCATTAAAAATGACGATTTTACTTATTGTAATATGGGGATCTCCTGAGTAAAACTTTAGTGACACAACTTCACATATTCATAATATTTATATTTAGTTGATAACAACCTATCTGAGCTGTAAAAAACATTTTGTGGAGCCCAATACCATACTACGAACGAAGCTAGTGGAGGTGATGGAATTCCAGTTGAGCTATTTCAAATCCAAAAAGGTGATGCTGTGAAAGTGCTGTACTCAATATGCCAGCAAATTTAGAAAACTCAGCAGTGGCCACAGGACTGGAAAAGGTCAGTTTTCATTCCAATCCCAAAGAAAGGCAATGATAAAGAATGTTCAAACTGCCACACAATTGCACTCATTTCACATGCTAGCAAAGTAATGCTCAAAATTCTCTAAGCCAGGCTTCAACAATACATGAACCGTGAACTTCCAGATGTTCAAGTTGGATTTAGAAAGGGCAGAGGAACCAGAGATCAAATTGGCAACATCTGCTGGATCATCGAAAAAGGAAGAGAGTCCAGAAAAACATCTATTTCTGCTTTATTGACTATGCCAAAGCCTTTGACTGTCTGGATTACAATAAACTGTGGAAAATTCTTAAAGAGATGGGAATAGCAGACCACCTGACCTGCCCCCTGATAAATCTGTATGCAGGTCAGGAAGCAAGAGTTAGAACTGGACATGGAAAAACTGTTTGGCTCCAAATAGGAAAAGGAGTACGTCAAGGCTATATATTGTGACTGTGCTTATTTAACTTACATGCAGAGTACATCCTGAGAAATGCTGGGCTGGAGGAAGCACAAGCTGGAATCAAGATTGCTGGGAGAAATATCAATAACCTCAGATATGCAGATGACACCACCCTTATGGCAGAAAATGAAGAAGAACTAAAGAGTTTCTTGATGAAAGTGAAAGAGGAGAGTGGAAAAGCTGGCTTAAAGCTTAACATTGAGAAAACTAAGATCATGGCATCTGGTTCCCCATCACTTCATGGCAAATAGATGGGGAAGCAGTGGAAAGTGACAGACTTTATTTTGGGGTGCTCCAAAATCACTGCAGATGGAGACCACAGCCATGAACTAAAAAGACGCTTACTCCTTGGAAGGAAAGTTATGACCAACCTAGATGACATGTTAAAAAGCAGAGACATTACTTTGTCAACAAAAGTCCCTCTAGTCAAGGCTATGGTTTTTCCTCTGGTCATGTATGGATGTGAGAGTTGGACTATAAAGAAAACTGAGCACTGAAGAATTGATGCTTTTGAACTGTGGTGTTGGAGAAGACTCTTGAGAGTCCCTTGGACTGCAAGGAGATCCAACCAGTCCATTCTAAAGGAAGTCATTCCTGAATGTTCATTGGAAGGACTGATGTTGAAGCTGAAACTCCAATACTTTGGCCACTTGATGGGAAGAACTGGAGAAGATCCTGATGCTGGGAAAGATTGAAGGCAGGAGGAGAAGGGGAAGACAGAGGGTGAGATGGTTGGATGGCATCACCAACTTAATGGACATGAGTTTGAGTGGACTCTGGGAGTTGGTGATGGACAGGGAGGCCTGGTGTGCTGCAGTCCATGGTGTCACAAAGAGCACATGACTGAGTGACTTAACTGAACTGATACCATAGTAGTCATATTTTCAATAACAATTGACAGAGAAGAATACATAATGACAAAAAAACAATGTTCAGTATAAGAATGCACTAATGAATTTTCATTTCATTCATCAATATATGGAGTTTTAAATAATAAAGAGTATTCACAGACTTGATGGACATTGAGTCTGAGTGAACTCCGGGAGATGGTAATGAACAGGGAGGCCTGTCGTGCTGCGATTCATGGGGTCACAGAGAGTCGGACACGACTGAGTGACTGAACTGAACTGAACTGAACTGATTGAGCAATTATAAGATGTGCTTACTCACTTCATACAACAAATTTATAATATAAGGATTGTTATCTGCATTTTGTAGATGAAAAGATGTAAGTTAGGGCAACTTGAGTAATATGTTCAGTGCTTCACTCCTAGAAGAAATACTGAATTCACAGTCAGATATGGCTGATTCCAAGTACATGCATATGCTGTGTCTCATAGTGGTGTGCCAGATGTACTACTCAATAACACTTGAACCAAAATATGCTGCCTGTTCAGAATCCTTGCAATAACTGAATTCCCCAAGTGCCTGAGTCACATAGTCTGAGAAGTGGTGTTTTACACCACTGAGCACTGCATGCTTTGTATGATGATGCATTATCTGTCAGAGCTTTACAATAACACACGTGACTCTCGCTTCACCGGCTTCCTGCACACTGGTAAAAGTAATCCCTGAAAGCCTGCTTACCTCTTATTCTTTTGAGAAAACAGGATATTTCCCCCTTCTGAGCTATAGTTACTATTTTCTGTTTCTTCACAACACACTTTTTAATACTATAATGTCCTAGTACATTCAGTCTTTTGCTTGGAAATTAATTGCATACTAGCAGCAGTTCCATCCTTCCCCATTGATTAATTCCCTCCCTTTAAGTCTCTGTAATTTATTCTAGTCATGTTTGTCATTAACTAAGATTTTTAAAGATTATTTAAAAAAAGAATTCTCTTCTATAGGCACACCCTGACAATCAGGGGTGCACATTTACTCTTTCTAGCTGACAGAATGCAGTACATGCTTGAAGTATGGGGCTTTTTTTTTTTTTTTTCTGTTCAAATTAGAAGTACATTATAAAAGTAATAGAAAAAGCTAATAGACTATAAAAATTTTTAAACTAGAAAACATGAATCCCTCCAATTCTTACTTTCATCTCATTATAAGTAAATTTAAAATGGAGAAATGTGACTAAAATTTTATCTCACAGTTTATATTTATTTCAGTAATATTCACCATGAATAAGTATACCAAATTCTACACATACTTGAATTTAAACTAGAAAACATGAATCCCTCCAATTCTTACTTTCATCTCATTATAAGTAAATTTAAAATGGAGAAATGTGACTAAAATTTTATCTCACAGTTTATATTTATTTCAGTAATATTCACCATGAATAAGTATACCAAATTCTACACATACTTGATCATATTCATCAGAGTTCAACATAGAAACTGAAACCTCTAAATTCCAAACAGGAAATTTGTGACAGATAATGTAAGAGCTGAGAAACCAAATGGCCTGGTTAGGTAATCTTGAAATGAGTAACAGCAGGAAGTTACTACTACCACTTCTCAGACTGGACTGGTAGCATGCCCATCCCACGTGAATAGTAGCAGGGGAAAACATTTAGAATGGTGGTCGTGGTGGGAGGAGTGTTTCTTTAATGTCACTGACATTGTTTAGAATTGATAGCTCATGGTTATAGAAAACATAGGCTGACTTTTCAATTCAGTTCAGTTCAGTCACTCTGTTGTATCTGACTCTTGTGGCCCCATGGACTACAGCACACCAGGCTTCCATGTCCATAACCAATTCCCGGAGCATGCTCAAACTCATGTCCGAGTCGGTGATGCCACCCAAACATCTCATCCTCTGTCATCCCCCTCTCCTCCTGCCTTCAATCTTTCCCAGTATCAGGATCTTTCCCAGTAAGTCCGTTTTTCACATCAGGTGGCCAAAGTGTTGGAGCTTCAGCTTCAGCACCAGTCCTTCCAATGAATATTCAGGACTGATTTCCTTTAGAATTGACTGGTTTGATCTCCTTGCTGTCAAAGGGACTCTGAAGATTCTTCTCCAACACCACAGTTCTAAAGCATCAATTCTTCGGACCTCAGCTTTCTCTATGGTCTAACTCTCAAATCCATAATTGTTACTGGCAAAGCAATAGCTTTGACTAGACAGACCTGTGTTGGCAAAGTAATGTCTCTGCTTTTTAATCTGCTGTCTAGTTTAGTTATAGCTTTTCTTCCAAGGAGCAAGTGTCTTTTAATTTCATGACTGCAGTCACCATCTGCAGTGATTCTGGAGCCCAAGAAAAGAAACTCTCTCACTGTTTCCATTGTTTCCCCATCTATTTGCCATTCAGTGATGGTACTGGTTTTTTATTTCTCCCGGCAATCTTGATACCAGCTTCTTCTTCATCCAGTCCAGGATATAAGTTAAATAAGCAGGGTTTCAATATACAGCCCTGACTCCTTTCCCAATTTGGAACCAGTTTTTTGTTCCATGTCCAGTTCTAACTTTTGCTTCTTGACCTGCATACAGATTTCTCAGAAAGCAGGTCTGGTGGTCTGGCATTCCCATCTCTTTAAGAATTTTCCATCATTGGTTGTGATCCACACAGTCAAAGGTTTTGGCATAGTTAATAAAGCAGAAGCAGACATTTTTCTGGAACTCTCTTGCTTTTTTGGTGATCCAGCAGGTGTTGGCAATTTGGTCTCTGGTTCCTCTGGCTGACTTTTAGTGGGTTTCAATCTGCTTTTTAAATTTTCTTTGCACAGATTATCCCCGATTTTCTACAACCAGTTATACTGTTGATGCTATGTTTCCCACTGGGTATGACGTGGTGGAAACATGATAGGTGGAAGAGAGATTAACCGAACTAGGAAGCTGGACTCATGAGCTGGAATTATGCAGAGCCAGGCAGGCAGTGTGGCTCAGTGAAGCACTGCTCTAAGGAGTCAGAGAGGGAAGAAATAACTTGATTCTCCTACCAGTTCTTCCTTTGGCAAATTTAGCTAGAAAGCAACTGACACGAGTGTTTGGAGTCAGTCCCCTTCCAATGAAGAATGAAGAGGAGAAAGAGAAGGAATGCATTTGGGAGCAAATGGGCAAATAACTATCACACCTCCGATATGAGAGATTAGCCGGTCTTTTAATCTTTCCACTCCAGGAGGGAAATATTGCTTTCTTTTATTTGGAGCCAGTTCAAACGATTTAAAACGTTCATTGGTCATTTGTTTTCTTTCTTTTTCTTTTCTTTTTCCTTTTTTCCTGGATTGTCTGCTTGTATTATTTGAGACTTCTGTGGGGAAATATTTTTGAGATCTTTTTATAGTTTCTTTATCTCCCTTATTCATTGCTTAATAACTTTGTCATAAATAAGGATTTTGCCTTTTGACTTTGTCATTTTTATTCAGAAGTTTTAACTTTCATCTTGTCATGTATACCAATCTTTGCCATTACGTCATTCTGTACCCCAATATTATAAAAACTGTCTCTCTTATTCATTTTGTACTTCAACAGCTTCATTGTTCTGCTTAATTTCTTAATCCTTCTGAAATGGATTTAGAGATAGTGTAAGTTAAAGTTTAAAGTTAAATTTTTAAAAATTAGTATCTAAATTCCCCAACAATATTTATTAAATTATCCTTTTCACACATTAAAGGTTAATAAACTTAGCCTAAAAATTTCCTTCATTTTATAAAGGTAGTAACTTAAATCTTTGGAGAATTAAAAATACTTCCAAATAAACAAACATGTTTTTGATATAATAACATTAATTTTAGTTTCATATTTCCATTTCAGATAAACCAGCTAGCATTGTTGTCATTAGCCCTGGATTACTTTGACTGTTTTCTTTATATTTTCATTCTTGCATAACTAGACAAAAGTTATATTTAGTGATTCCCTTATGACTCAACTATAAATACAATAAAATTCTGATTATTAAAATGACATTAATTAAACAAAATTATTAAACATTACTATGGTAATTTCAAATATGTTCACAACAGTTAACTTCACACTTAATGGTGAAATCTTGTAAGCTTTCCTCTTAGGTCAAGAACAAGTTAGCATGCTAACGTTCACTAGTTCTATTTAACACAGTATTGCAAGTCCTAGCTTGAATAATGAGACAAGAAAATAAAATAGCAGGCTTCAAATTGTAAAGGAAGAAGTAAAATGATCCCTCTTTACAGATGACATGGTTTTATATGTGGAAAGCCTTAATGACCACACCAAAAACCTGTTAGAATTAATTAACGAATTCAGCAGAAGCAGAGTATAAAAATCAACAAACAAAAGTCAGGTACTTCCATACACTAAAGTGAAGTAGCTCAGTCGTGTCCGACTCTTTGTGATCCCATGGACCGGAGCCTACCAGGTTCCTCTGTCCATGGAATTCTACAGGAAAGAGTACTGGAGTGGGTTGCCTCTTCCTTCTTCAGTAGATCTTCCCAATCTAGCGAATGAACCCAGATCTCCCAGATTGCAGGCAGACCCTTTACCGACAGAGCTGCCAGGGAAGCCTCCATAAACTAACAAATGAACAATTTGAAAAAGGAAGAAAATAACCCCATTTAAATGGCAAAAAGAGAACAACAACCTAACTGAATCTACAGACTCAATGCAATTCCAATCAAAACTCCAATGGCATTTCTTCCAGAAATTAAATAAATAAATAAAAACGTCTAAATTTTCTTAAAAGTTTTTTTTCAAAGTACATGAAGTAGCCAAAACGATCTTGAAAAAGAAAAATAAAGCTGAAGGACTTGCACTTCCTGATTTTAAAATGTATTAAAAGCTGTAGTAATCAAAAGATCCTCAAAATCACTAATTATTAAGAAAATGCAAATAAAAACTACAGTGAAATACGACTTTATACCCACTCAGTTCAGTTCAGTTCAGTTCAGTCTCTCAGTTGTGTCCAACTCTTTGCAACCCCATGAATCACAACACGCCAGGCCTCCCTGTCCATCACCAACATCTGGAGTTCACTCAAACTCATGTCCATCGAGTCGGTGATGCCATCCAGCCATCTCGTCCTCTATCATCCCCTTCTCCTCCTGCACCCAATCCCTCCCAGCATGAGTCTTTTCCAATGAGTCAACTTTTTGTATGAAGTGGCCAAAGTATTGGAGTTTCAGCTTCAGCATCAATCCTTCCAATGGACACCCAGGACTGATCTCTTTTAGCATACACTGGTTGGATCTCCTTGCAGGCCAAGGGACTCTCAAGAGTATTCTCCAACACCACAGTTCAAANTCTTTTCCAATGAGTCAACTTTTTGTATGAAGTGGCCAAAGTATTGGAGTTTCAGCTTCAGCATCAATCCTTCCAATGGACACCCAGGACTGATCTCTTTTAGCATACACTGGTTGGATCTCCTTGCAGGCCAAGGGACTCTCAAGAGTATTCTCCAACACCACAGTTCAAAAGCATCAATTCTTCAGTGCTCAGATTTCTTCACAGTCCAAGTCTCACAATTGCACATAACCATTGGAAAAACCATAGCCTTGACTAGACGGACCTTTGTTGGTAAAGTAATATCTCTGCCATTCATTATGTTATCTAGGTTGGTCATACCTTTCCTTCCAAGGAGTAAGTGTCTTTTAATTTCATGGCTGCAGTCAACATCTGCAGTGATTTTGGAGCCCAAAATATAAAGTCTGACACTGTTTCGACTGTTTCCCCATCTATTTCCCATAAAGTGACAGGACCAGATGCCATAATCTTCGTTTTCTGAATGTTGAGCTTTAAGCCAACTTTTTCACACTCCTCTTTCAGTTTCATCAAGAGGCTTTTTAGTTCCTCTTCATTTTCTTCCATAAGGGTGGTGTCATTTACATATTTGAGGTTATTGATATTTCTCCCAGCAATCTTGATTCCAGCTTGTGTTTCTTCCAGCCCAGCATTTCTCATGATGTACTCTGCATATAAGTTAAATAAGCAGGGTGACAATATACAGCCTTGACGTACTCCTTTTCCTACTTGGAACCAGTCTGTTGTTCCATGTCCAGTTCTAACTGTTGCTTCCTGACCTGCATATAGGTTTCTCAAAAGGCAGGTCCGGTGGTCTGGTATTCCCATCTCTTTCAGAATTTTCCACAGTTTATTGTGATCCACAAAGTCAAAGGCTTTGGCTTAGTCAATAAAGCAGAAATAGATGTTTTTCTGGAACTCTTGCTTTTTTGATGATCCAGCAGATGTTGGCAATTTGATCTCTGTTCCTCTGCCTTTCCTAAAACCAGCTTGAACATCAGGAAGTTCATGATTCACATACTGCTGAAACATGGCTTGGAGAATTTTGAGCATTACTTTACTAGTGTGTGAGATGAGTGCAACTGTACAGTAGTTTGAGCATTTCTTGGCTTTGCCTTTCTTTGAGTTTGGAATGAAAACTGACCTTTTCCAGTCCTGTGGCCACTGCTGAGTTTTCCAAATTTGCTGGCATATTGAGTGCAGCACTTTGACAGCATCATCTTTCAGGATTTGAAATAGCTCAACTGGAATTCCATCACCTCCACTAGCTTTGTTCGTAGTGATGCTTTTTAAGGCCCACTTGACTTCACATTCCGGATGTCTGGCTCTAGATGTGTGATCACACCATCCTGATTATCTGGGTCGTGAACTCTTTTTTGCACAGTTCTTCTGTGTATTCTTGCCATCTCTTCTTAATATCTTCTGCTTCTGTTAGGTCCATACCATTTCTGTCCTTTATCGAGCCCATCTTTGCATGAAATGTTCCCTTGGTATCTCTAATTTTCTTGAAGAGATCTCTAGTCTTTCCCATTCTGTTGTTTTCCTCTATTTCTTTGCATTGATCGCTGAAGAAAGCTTTCTTATCTCTTCTTCCTATCCTTTGGAACTCTGCATTCAGATGCTTATATCTTTCCTTTTCTCCTTGGCTTTTTGCTTCTCTTCTTTTCACAGCTATTTGTAAGGCCTCCTCAGACAGCCATTTTGCTTTTTTGCATTTCTTTTCCATGGGGATGGTCTTGATCCCTGTCAAGACAATGTCACGAAGCTCCATCCATACTTCATCAGGCTCTCTGTCTAGCACATCTAGTCCCTTAATTCTATTTCTCACTTCCTCTGTATTATCACAAGGGATTTGATTTAGGTCATACCTGAATGGTCTAGTGGTTTTCCTCACTTTTTTCAATTTCAGTCAGAATTTGGCAATAAGGTGTTCATGATCTGAGACACAGTCAGCTTGCAGTCTTGTTTTTGCTGATTGTTTAGAGCTTCTCCATCTTTGGCTGCAAAGAATATAATCAATGTGATTTCAGTGTTGACCATCTGGTGGTGTCCATGTGTGACTCTAAATAAAACAGGAAAAACAGATGTTGGTGAAGATGTGGAGAAATGGAACACTTGTGTACTCTTGGAACAAGTTTAAATTTAGACAGCTGCTTAGTAAAATAGTATAAAAGCTTTTTCAAAAAATAATTAACATGATCTAGCAATTCCACTACTTGAAGAAATATTTATATATTCTCATTTGTAGTAAAATTATTTACAATAGCTAAAGGTGTAGAATGTATCTAGAGTAGTCAAATTCACAGAGACAGAATGTAGGATGTAGTTTCCAGGAGTCTGGATGAATGGGGAATAAAAGTTATTTTTAATGACAAAGAATTTATATTTTGCAAGATAAAAAGAGTTATAGAGACTGATGGTTAAAAAAATGTGAAAGTAGTTAATATCCTTGAATCATACACTTAATAGGCTTAGGATGGCAAATTTTATGTTAGATATGCTTATCATGATTAAAAAATACATATTAATAAAATGATAAAATTCTTTGACACTGAACTTATTGAGAAATGAAGCATCTTTATTCTCCTTTTGAAAATATGCTGGGTTTATTGAGCAACTTGTGACTTATAAAATGCTGAGAAGTGATGCTATATGACTTTAGAAAGACAGTAAAGCTTCCATCAGATTCTATTTTTGACATACGCACCTTTAGATCTCTTTATCCATACTCTGAAATAGCCCAAGTTGCAAGAAGAGATCTTGATTAAACATGTTGTCCATGTTCTAGACAATAGTGTGGTCTGTAAGTGAGAAAACTTTTGTTAATAATACTTTACCCACTGTTGTGAGTGCAGTCATAGGAGAGATCCACAGAGAGCCATTTTCTTTTGCCTGGTCAACCCTCAGGACCATGAATAATATTAATAAGTGATTAATGTTATTTTATACTACTATGCCACTTTGTGGCAGTGTATTATGAGAATTATATAATCAAAACAACTGCCAAGAGCAGAATCTATGGAATCGGAATGACTGGTATTTGAATTTCAACTTTACTACTTACTAGCTACAGGTGACTTTAGACTTGTCACTTTATGTGTAATTTGAGGATAAAAGTACTTACTTCATAAAATCGGTTTGTGTATAAGTGAGATATATGTAAAATACCTCTTACAGTATATGGAGCATCACAAGCCTTCAATATTTTATAACAATGGTTAATATTGCTCTTATTAGAATTAGCATAAAGTGTTGAGTGTATCCTTGTTAAAAATTTACCTGTGCATTTCTGATAAAATAGGCTTTCCTTAATCAAAAGAATTTAAAATTTCTAATACCAATCATAATCTCCAAATTTAATCTGAATTCCATTCCAGTTGAAGATAGGGTTTTCAAATATTATTGCAAGGCACAGAGATAAATTAGATTTTATAGATTCTCAGTTTCTATTTTCTACAAAAATATTTAGAGATTCTTAGTTAGCTGAATTTTCCAAGAAAGCAATTCATTGCTCTTTGTGGACACCCAAATTTCATTAGCAAAATTGTATTCCTCTTAGCATTAAACTTTATAATTAAGTTCCATGCATTTAAAAGTTGGCCATTCATTTAAATTTGGAACAGGGAGAAGGGAAAGTTTTCCTCCAGAGCAGTTGTATTGTTGTATTCGTGGAACATTATCAGTCTCATATTTTTGAAGGCTTGTAAATTATAGAGCCACTGAAATTATTGCCAAGTATGTAGAAATGACCTTTGTACACAAAATCTATGTAGACTTAGAAGTATCTTTCTGGCCCCACTGCAATGCAGTGCTAATGGATCTATTTTCTTCCACTTCTTTTAAAATATGATATGTTTACTGCCACTTTCTTTACAAGCCAAAAGAATCATCTATAAGGAGCTCAACTATGAAAATTATAATCACTAGCAAATTTTTCTTTAGCACAAGAAACACTATTTTCTAGTTTCCTGCTGATGGTAAAAGACTAGAATTGAAATAGTACTGTTTCTGTGTGGTTATGTAAAATGTTATGACTAAAAATCCTATTAAAAATGCCTGGGGATTGCATGCATTAAATAAGTTTGCATTATTCCTTAAAGCTCTCAGGCTTCAATGTCAACTTTTTAGCACACAAAAGATCTTTTATTATATGATCTCAGAAAAGGGACGTCAACTGAATGGCACAAAGATTCTATTTTTGTTTCAACATGAGATTTGAGTCTATGCCACAGTAAGAGAACAAGGAAGTTCCATTTACATTTCAGAAATAATATTTGAAACAAAGACACTGACAAGAGAAAAATGGTTGAGAAGCTGTACTCCTCCTAATGGTGTTTATGTAAGTCTGGTGTAACCCATTTACGTTTAAGAGCCTCATAAATGCTTTGCAAACACCCTTAAAGTTTGGTAGAAAATCACAAAACCCTTGTTATATTTTGTGACAGTGATAGGTGAATGATAAACCATTTTGCTATGTAAGGAACTCTGAAGCAAGAATAAAGTCTCAACCTTTAGAAAACCATCCTTTGCAGACATCCTTTGCTGTTGCTAAAGTGCAAGCTATTACATCTGCCAAATTTCTCCTCAAGGTATGTCAGTCCCACTTTTTCACTGCTCAGTTCATTCCCCACTGTCTAATTAACAGTCATTCTTCTCTTTTCTGGTTTTCTCTTACTGCATCTTGCTTTCTATAGCACAGCCTCACATAGTCAGTGGCCCTGTAGCAATGATCATGAAAAGGTCTCCAACAGCTTTTGTGAAAATCCTGAGACCAGTCAGTTCGTAATCTGTCCTTGTCCCACCCTCCACCACAGCAAGCACTGAAGATGCTCCCTTCTGCCTTGATTTCACAGTTCTGGTCATGCTTGTGGTCTTTTAGGACACAGAAACTACTATTCCCTTTCCAGTCTGTCTTTAAACTGGGGAGAAGACAGTAGAAAAGGGGGTGGAAAAGGGCAGGATCAAGAGATACACCTGGTAATACATAACTGCTTTCTTGAATCCATTGCAATTATCATCTCTATCATTGCTACAATGATTGCTATTCAAATAAAAATAAGTTTTCAGAAGAATGATTTTTAATATCTCAGTTTATGCATAATAATGCAAGTTTCTATAAGTTTAGATAATAGATTTTTTAAATATCCCTGAATTTCTTTTTTATAAATGCTAATAGGACAAACAAAAACACAGCAAGTAATGTGTTTAGTACTTTTGGGGATTAATAGATTAGCTTTCTATGGTTGAAATTTATTATAGAGTTATATTTTTCAAAAATATCAGTATTTTCATAAATGATAGTTCTTTATATAACTAATGTTTTTAGTATGCATGCATGCTAAGTCACTTCAGTTGTGTCCAACTGTTTGTGATGCTGTGGACTGTAGCCTACCAGGCTCATCTATCCATGGGATTCTCCAGGCATGAATACTGGAGTGGGTTGCCATTTCATTCTCCAGGAGATTCTCCTGACCCAGGGATGGAACCCGCATCTCTTATGTCTCTGCATTGGCAGGCAAGGTCTTTACCACTAGCACCAAAGTTTTTATTATATTTTGTGTTTATTTGAAACAGAGCTAGAAAAATATCTGTTGATACTGCTACAGCCTAAACCACCTGTATAGCTCTAGGTATTTTTTTTTTCTTTTTATTAAAGGAGTACTTAGTAGGAGTAAATGTTTCATGATACATGCCAGCTTCCACAAATCTTTGAGCCTTCCAGGTTGAGCAGTGGTAAAGAATCCTCTTGCCAATACTGGTGATTTAAGAGATGAGGGTCAGATCTCTGGGTCAGGAAGATCTCCTGGAGTAGGAAAGAGCAACCAACTCCAGTATTTCTGCCTGGAAAATTTCATGGACAGAGAAGCCTAAAGGGCTATAGTCCATGGGGTCACAAACAGTTGGACATGACTGAGCAACTCAGTACACAACACTCAAAGGGCATGAGGTCAGGTGTTCATCTTCATTTGTTTCAATAGGGTTAACCTTAATTCTACATGATTAAAGATTTATTGACCATTGCCCTGCCCACCAGAATAAGACCTAGTTTTACCCACAACCAAACTCTCCCATCAGGAAGTCTTCACAAGGCCTCTCATCCTCATCCATCAGAGAGCAGACAGAAGAAGCAAGAACTAAATTTATGCAGCCTCCAGAACAAGCACCACAGTCTGAGAAATCTAACAAAAATTATCACATGGATCACAAGTCAGTGAAACCATGAGCCATGCCATTCAGGGCCAACCAAGATGGACAGGTAATGGTGGAGAGTTCTGACAAAATGTGGTCCAGTTCAGTTCAGTCGCTCAGTCCTGTCTGACTCTTTGCGATCCCATGAATCGCAGCACGCCAGTCCTCCCTGTCCATCACCAACTACCGGAGTTCACTCAGACTCACGTTCATCGAGTCAGTGATGCCATCTAGCCATCTCATCCTCGGTCGTCCCCTTCTCCTCCTGCCCCCAATCCCTCCCAGCATCAGAGTCTTTTCCAATGAGTCAACTCTTTGCATGAGGTGGCCAAAGTACTGGAGTTTCAGCTTTAGCATCATTCTTTCCAAAGAAATCCCAGGGTTGATCTCCTTCAGAATGGACTGGTTGGATCTCCTTGCAGTGCAAGGGACTCTCAAGAGTCGTCTCCAACACCACAGTTCTAAAGCATCAATTCTTCGGCACTCAGCCTTCTTCACAGTCCAACTCTCACATCCATACATGACTACTGGAAAAACCATAGCCTTGACTAGACGGACCTTAGTCAGCAAAATAATGTCTCTGCTTTTGAATATGCTATCTAGGTTGGTCATAACTTTTCTCTTCCAGCTTGTGTTTCTTCCAGTCCAGCGTTTCTCATGATGTACTCTGCATAGAAGTTAAATAAGCAGGGTGACAATATACAGCCTTGACATTCTCCTTTTCCTATTTGGAACCAGTCTGTTGTTGCATGTCCATTTCTAACTGTTCCTTCCTGACCTGCATAGAGATTTCTCAAGAGGCAGTTCAGGTGGTCTGGTATTCCCATCTCTTTCAGAATTTTCCACAGTTTATTGTGATCCACACAGTCAAAGGCTTTGGCATAGTCAATAAAGCAGAAATAGATGTTTTTCTGGAACTCTCTTGCTTTTTCGATGATCCAGAGGATGTTGGCAATTTGATCTCTGGTTCCTCTGCCTTTTCTAAAACCAGCTTGAACATCAGGGAGTTCACGGTTCACATATTGCTGAAGCCTGGCTTGGAGAATTTTGAGCATTACTTTACTAGCATGTGAGATGAATGCAATTGTGTGGTAGTTTGAGCATTCTTTGGCATTGCCTTTCTTTGAGATTGGAATGAAAAGTGACCTTTTCCAGTCCTGTGGCCACTGCTGAGTTTTCCAAATTTGCTGGCATATTGAGTGCAGCACTTTGACAGCATCATCTTTCAGTATTTGAAATAGCTCTATTGGAATTCCATCACCTCCACTAGCTTTGCTTGTAGTGATGCTTTCTAAGGCCCACTTGACTTCACATTCCAGGATGTCTGGCTCTAGATGTGTGATCACACCATCGTGATTATCTGGGTTGTGAAGATCCTTTTTGTACAATTCTTCTGTGTATTCTTGCCATCTCTTTTTAATATCTTCTGCTTCTGTTAGGTCCATACCATTTCTGTCCTTTATCGAGCCCATCTTTGCATGAAATGTTCCCTTGGTATCTCTAATTTTCTTGAAGAGATCTCTAGTCTTTCCCATTTCTGTTGTTTTCCTCTATTTCTTTGCATTGATCACTGAAGAAGGCTTTCTTATCTCTTCTTGCTATCCTTTGGAACTCTGCATTCAGATGCTTTTATCTTTCCTTTTCTCCTTGGCTTTTTGCTTCTCTTCTTTTCACAGCTATTTGTAAGCCCTCCTCAGACAGCCATTTTGCTTTTTTGCATTTCTTTTCTATGGGGATGGTCTTGATCCCTGTCTCCTGTACAATGTCACAAACCTCATTCCATAGTTAATCAGGCACTCCATCTATCAGATCTAGGCCCTTAAATCTATTTCTCACTTCCACTGTATAATCATAAGGGATTTGATTTAGGTCATACCTGAATGTTCTAGCGGTTTCCCTGCTTTCTTCAATTTCAGTCTGAATTTGGTAATAAGGAGTTCATGATCTGAGCCACAATCAGCTCCTGGTCTTATTTTTGTTGATTGTATAGAGCTTCTCCATCTTTGGCTGCAAAGAATATACTGAGAAGTAAATGGCAAACTATTTTAGTATTCTCACCTCGTGAATGCCATGCACAGTCTGAAAAGGCAAAAAGGTATCACACCAGAAGATAAGGGCCCCAGGTCACTATGTGTCTCATATGTTACAGGAGAAGAGAGGAGAAATTGCTCCAGAAAGAATGAAGATGCAGGGCCAAAGCAGAAATTATGCTCAGTTATTGATGTGTCTGGTGGTGAAAGTGAAGTCCAGTGTTATAAAAAAGAATATTGCATAGGAACCTGAAATGTTAGGTCCATGTATCAAGCTGAATTTGACATGGTCAAGCAGGAGATAGCAAGAGTGAACATCAACATTTTAGGAATCAATCAACTAGAAGGAATGGAGTAGCCCACACAGTCAACAAAAGCATCCGAAATGCATTAATTGGGTGAGATCTCAAAAATAACAGAATTATCTGTTTGTTTCCAAAACAAATCATTCAACAACACAGTAATCCAAGTCTATGCCCGAGCCACTAATGTTAAAGAAGCTGAAGTTGAATAGTTCTATAAAGACCTACAAGACATTCTAGTACTAACACCAAAATAAGACATAGAGGATTGTAATGCAAAGGTGTGAAGTCAAGAAACACCTAGAGTAACAGGCAAGTTTGGCCTTAGAGTACAAAATAAAGCAGAGCAAAGGCTAACAGAGTTTTGCCAAGAGAACACACTGGTCATAGCAAATATGCTCTGTCAACAACATAAGAGATTACTCAACACATGGACATCTCAAGATGGTCAACACCAAATCAGGTTGATTATATTCTTTGTGGCCAAAGATGGAGAAGTTCTATAGAGTCACCAAAAACGGTACCTGGAGCTGACTTGAGTCTCAGTCCATGAGCTCTTTATTGCAAAATTCAGGCTTAAATTGAAGAAAGTAGGGATAACCATTAGGCAATTCTGGTATGACCTAAATTCGATTCCTCATTATACTATGGTGGTGATGAATAGATTCAAGAGATTAGAGCTGGTGGACAGAGTGCCAGAAGAACTATGGACGGAGGTTTGTAGCACTGAACATGAGGTGGTGACCAAAACCATATCCAAGAAAAAGAAATACAAGAAGGCAAAGTCGTTGTCTGAGAAGGCCTTACAAATAGCTGAGAAAAGAAGAGAAGTAAAAGGCAAAGCAGAAAGGGAAAGTTATGTCCAACTGAATGCAGCATTCCAAGAAACAGCAAGGAAAGATAAGAAAGCCTTCTTAAGTGAACAATGCAAAGAAATAGAGGAAATCTACAGAATGGGAAAGACTAGAAATCACTTTAAGAAAATTAGAGATACCAAGGGAACATTTCATAAAAATATGGGCATAATAAAGAACAGAAAGAGTCTGGACCTAACAGAAAAAAACAAGAGATTAAGAAGAGGTGGCAGTAATACACAGAAGAACTGTACAAAAAAGGTCTTAATGACCAGGATAATTACTATGGTGTGGCCACTCACCTAGAGCCAGGAATCCTCAAGTGTGAAGTCAAGCGGGGCTTAAGAAGGATTACTATGAACAAAGCGAATGGAGGTGATGGAATTCCAGCTGAGCTATTTCAAATCCACAAAGATGATGCTATTAAAGTGCTGCACTCAATATGTTAACAAATTTGGAAAACTCAACAGTGGCCACACGACTGGAAAAGCTTAGCTTTCATTCCAATTCCAAAGAAATTGAATGTCAAAGAATGTTCAAAATTCCATACAGTTCAGTTCAGTTCAAGTCAGTTCATTTGCTCAGTCGTGTCTGACTTTTTGCCACCCCATGAACTGCAGCACGCCAGGCCTCCCTGTCCATCAACAACTCCTGGAGTTCACTCAAACTCATGTCCATTGAGTTGGTGATGCCATCCAGCCACCTCATCCTCTGTTGCCCCCTTCTCCTCCTGCTCCCAATCCCTCCCAGCACCAGAGTCTTTTCCAATGAGTCAACTCTACGTATGAGGTAGCCAAAGCATTGGAGTTTCAGCTTTAACATCATTCCTTCCAAAGAACACCCAGGGCTGATCTCCTTTAGACTGGACTGGTTGGATCTCCTTGCAGTCCAAGGGACTCTCAAGAGTCTTCTAAACTACCATACAGTTGTGCTAATTTCACATGGTAGTAAGCTAATGTTCAACATCCTTCAACCTAGGCTTCAGTAGTACATGAACCAAGAACTTCCAGATGTACTAGCTGGATTTATAAAAGACAGAGGAATCACAGATCAAATTGCCAACATCATTGCTTCATAGAAAAAGCAATGGAATTTTAAAAATATCTACTTCTACTTCACTGAAGATGCTAAAGCCTTTGACTGTGTGGATCACAACCATACATGGAAAATTTTTGAATAGATGGGAGTATCAGACCACCTCACCTACCTCCTGAGAAATCTGTATGCATGACAAGAAGCAACACTTAGAACCACACATGGAACAATGGACTGCTTCAAAATGGGGAAAGGAATATGCAAAGGCTACATATTGTCATCATGCTTATTCAACTTACATGCAGAGTACATTAGGTGAAATGCTGGGCTGAATGAATCACAACATGGAATCAAGATTGCATAGAGAAATCTCAACTACCTCAGATAAGCAGATGATATCACTCTAATGGCAGAAAATGAAGAGGAACTTAGGAGCTTCTTGATGAGGGTGAAAGAGGAGAGTGAAAAAGCTGGCTTAAAACTCAACAGTCCAAAAACTAAGATCGTGGCATCCAGTCCTATCATTTCATGGCAAATAGATGGGGAAAAAAGTGGAAGCAGTGACAGATTTTACTTTTTGGGGCTCCAAAATCACTGTGGATGATAACTGCAGCCCTGGTGTTTTGCAGTCCATGGTATTCCAAACAGTCAGACACAACTGGGCAACTGAACAGCAACAACGACATAGCTTGCATATAATAGCAAAGGACCACTGTGTGTGAGAAATAATACCTTCTCCCACCCCCCCCGCACCCCCCACACACACACTGGAGTTGCACTGCATTTTCTACCAGGTTGATATATGTGTTACTCATATCTGCTTATACATTCCAGCCATAAGTGCCTCTTATTGTCAATGACTCTGAAGGTAATAAAAATATAAAATACATTCATCAAATAATCACCTAAGTATGCTATTAAAACTAAATGAGGTCATCTCTCACTTAGGAAGACAGAGGCTGCACATTCATTCTATGCATTGAGGCAACTTGAAAACTAACATTTCACAGAATGGCCACTATTATATTATCAGGGGAACTTTTAAGTGGGTTAGATATTTTTAAAAACTTACCATGGGAGTGGATGACTTAGATGGCTTATCTCCTGGCTTTTACAAGAAGTGTATGATATTATATTTGGGTAACTGAAAATGAAATGAAGTTGACAAGATGAATATAACAAAGGCAAACAAAATCTCAGTAGTCATTTAAGAGATACAGGCTATCACAGCAAAGTAAGAAGTGAGCCTTTCTAACCAAATTTGAAACATATTATTTCATATTACGGTAGTTATGAATCTTTCTATCTCATGAGGAGGGCGTGAAAGTGGAAATCTTTTTTTTTTTTTTCTAATCAGTTGAGAGTTTAAAAATAAATTACAGAAAAAGGGGGAAATTGAATCCTACACAACTACTATTGTTTTAATTGTGTGCAAATACTTTCATCTACTAAAGGAAGTTAGACTAAAGCTTTCACTGGCTTGAACTCAATTCCTTGGTTAATTTGAATACATATTTTACAATGGGTTTTCACTTGTATTATTTTGACCCTATTAACAGTTAGGTAAGTGAAGTACTAATTAACTAAACAAGTGAAGAATACTGTCTCAGTTCAAGACAGTATATGATTCATGGCAAAGCACGACTTGCTAGAGATAGCACAAAAGTTCTTCCATGTGGGAAGAGGAGGCATGTGAGTTTATTACAAATCCTCATTTAAAAAAAAAAAATAGTCTCCTAAATGTTCTACAGATGTGTCATGCCATAATCTGGATGGAGTTTAGACCATCATTCCATAACTAAGAAATAATGTTTTCCTTAAGTAAAATATTTTATTCAATTGACAAACTTTTATGGATCATCTCCTGTTTACAAGGTCATATTATAAATCTTGTATTAATAAAGATAAACAAAATATAATCAATCTGCCAAGAAGTTAAAATAACAATCTGAATTTATATTATTTTTGCATATGTTATTTGATTTTGTCTTTCCAACAGCACATCATGCTCATTGGAAAAATAGGAGAACAAAGATTCAGAGAAGATAAGTGATCCATTCTTTTACCTGTTAAATGCAGAATCAAAAATCACAACTTGAACCTCTACCTTTCTTTTGACTAAATGTACTTTCTACTATGTAATTCATGTTGGTAGGCTATTGATGTTACAGGTATTTATAGAATATTTATAGAATAAGCTGCCACTTCATTGCTATAAGTCCATGCCATTCCTTATATCAAGTGAAAGTGAAAGTCGCTCAGTCATGTCCGAGTCTTTGCGATCCCATGGACTATACAGTCCATGGAATTCTCCAGGCCAGAATACTGGAGTGGGTAGCCTTTCCCTTCCAGGGGATAGTCCCAACCCAGGGATCAAACCCAGGTCTCCTGCATTGCAGGCAGATTCTTTACCAGCTGGAGTGGGATACTGGAGTGGGATACTGGAGTGGGTAGCCTATCCCTTCTCTGATGGATCTTTCTGACCCAGGAATTGAACCAGGGTCTCCTGCACTGCAGGCAGATTCTTTACCAACTGAGCTGTGAGGCTATACTATGTCTTGGGGATGAGCCAGATCATCCTTATATTTCTCATCTCCTATTGTCTCTGGTTCAGTTGAGCTTAAATCCTATCCAAAAAATGAAATGTTAAGCTGTGACTTTTCTAACATTATATATAAATGAAGACACTGAAAACTGACTTAAAACTGACACTTAAAACTGACACTGACACTTAAAACTGACACTCTCTTTTCCACTAATATTATATAAGAAAAATTTCTGGTTCCTAAGAACTTTTACATTTTATATAAAGGAATCTTTTTAAAATGAGTATATATTTCTTTTTCTAAACAAACAAACAAACAAAAAACTCTACTATCTAGAGAGCTCCAGTATTAGAGGTAAACATGTAGAGGTCCAAATTTTTGACATCAATTGTCCAAACTAATAAAACCCTAGAATTTTAATATGCGTCCTATTTTTGATGCTGCTAAGTCACTTCAGTCGTGTCCGACTCTGTGTGACCCCGTAGACGGCAGCCCACCAGGCTCTCCCATCTCTGGGATTCTCCAGGCAAGAACACTGGAGTGGGTTGCTATTTCCTTCTCCAATGCATGAAAGTGCAAAGAGAAAGTGAAGTCGCTCAGTTGTGTCCGACCCTCAGCGACCCCATGGACTACAGCCTACCAAGCTCCTCCATCCATGGGATTTTCCAGGCAGGAGTACTGGAATGGGGTGCCATTGCCTTCTTTTGTCTTGAGATAAACCAATATATATCCTTCTCAACATAATTTAAGAATACAGCTTATAGTAAAACAATTTAAATATATAAGAACTCAGGAGAGAGCAAGATGGCAGAGGAGTAGGTGGGTGTGGAGTACATCTTTCTTCATGGATACATCAGGAATACACCTTCAGACACAGAAGTGCATGCAGAACACCAGCTGCAAGTGGACAAGAGGACTTGGACAGTGGAAAAGATCGTAAAGAACCATGCAAAACTCGGTAGGATAAAGGAACTAGGGGGGAAAATAGGAGTGTTAGTAGGACTGGACCTGCCCTCGGTGGGTGGGGGAGCAGAAGCAGGGGTCCGATCCCCACAGGGGGGCAATTGTCTGAGTCAGAGAATAAATATTTAGGGCTGAAAATGAAACAGCTGCTCTGTGGCAGCCTAAATGGAATGAAAATCAATCAGTCCTTGCTGCAGCCCTACATATGCCAGGAAGGAATGCGAGTCTCCTGGAAAGAGTGGTGGCTGGGAGCTGCAGTTTGATTGCGGAGCAATCTGAGGGCGAGGGCTGCTGTTGACTGTGGAGAGATGGATCAAGGGGATGTGAGAGAGAAGATGATGGTGGGAAATGCCAGGCAGGTGGAGGAAAGCCAGGCAGCCATGGAAAAAAGGGGATACTGCTGAGTCACATGTAGGGGGTGGGGCCATCACCATAGCCTCTCTCCCCCCACATGCCAGCATTGGCAGCTGAACAATAGAGAGGCTGGCCCATTAAACACCTGATGCGTTGCACTACAGAGTAGGACCCCACCCAGGGTGCCCCTTTAAGTGCCTGATGTGCCAATCTACAGAGGAGGACCCCGGTCAGGAGGGCCTCTCTATGTGCCTGACATGCTGAACAACAGAGAAGGACCCCAGGCAAGGGATCCCTCTAAGTGCCTGAACGGGCAGAGCTACGGAGAAAGACCGGCCAAAGAGACCTGATTGCCAGCTACAAGAGGCTCCAAAAAAGACTCTGATAGGGCCATAAATCCTGCCATGGAGGCAGTCTGTGTCCCTGAACACTTGTCTCAGCCAGGGTCCCCACAAGCCTAGCAGCTGCACCACCTCCACGCTCAACTCTCACTGGGCCAAAGCTGCCACAAGCAAAAAAAAAAAAAAAAAAAGTCTTATGCTTATGCACACAGGGTCGCTTAGGTCCTGACTCTTTGTGACCCTGTAGACTGTGGCCTGCCAGGCTTCTCTGTCAGAGAGGGGTTCTCTAGGAAGGAATACTGGAGTGTATTAGCCAATACTGGTTGCCATGCCCTTCTGGGGCACTATATTTCCTACTACCCTAGCCACCAACCCCCCTGAGTACCTGGAGCTGCCAGAACCCCTTGGACTAAAGCAGCTGCACCACTTCCACACCTGTCCCTCACAGGGGCAAACCCAAATCCTACAGGGCAGCCTCAGGAGCTAAAGCCCAGTTGCTGACCCACATGTAGATGTGGTAATAAAACCACAATTGAAACCCAGGGGCAGTGTGGCTAATGAAAAGACCCAAAACCTTCCCACCAGCTGTACAAGCTGAAGATTAAATCCACATGATCAACTAAGCAGACTCTGTGTCTATGGAATATATATAAGGCCACTGAGAGCTCCAAACACACTAGCTCTGATAGCTATGGAAATTGCAGGCAAGAACACACAGGAATTGGGCCAGATTAGAATCTGAACAACCTCCACAGCAAGTCCAGAGATCAATAGAGTGTTGGAGGGCATCCTAGGGAGGTAAGGTGGACTGTGATTCCCAGCATAGGAAAGAACTCTGACAGCAGTGACTGAAGAAAAACATCTATTATTCTTATTTTTTTACTTGTTCTGTAGATTCTTTTGGATCTTTTTTTCTTTTTTATTCCCCCTTCCTTCCCCCTCTGTTGTAGTTGTTGATTTTATTCGCACTAAGATATCCAAATAGGCTTTTGAGGTTTAGGTTTGTTTGCTTCTTTTTTCTCAGTCACATTTTTTTGTTATTGTTGTCATAAATTTCTGCCTCTAAGTTGGGCTTTTGCAGTTCTGTGAAATTTTCCTCTTTTTTTCTTTTCTCTTTTTCTAATTTTAATTTTTTAAACTTATTATTATTTTTTCCACATCTATTCTTTTGTTTGCTTTTCCTACTGTTTTTTCCCCTTTCAGCTTATATTTAATGTATATAAATCTTCTTTATCTTCCTCTAATTTTGTATATCTATTCTTTCTTTCTTTTCTTTCTTTCCTTTCCTCTCAATGTATTTGTTGGTTTTATTTTCATTGTTATATTCTCCAATTGGCACCTTGCTTTAGTTTTTTTTTTCCAGTTTGTGCTTTTTAATTAGTTTTGTTCTGGTAGATATACTTTTTGTTTCCTTTATTCTCCAGGTCAGTCTATTGTATTTAATTTTTGTTGGACTCTACTAATTTTGCTTATGGGTGTAAATGTAAATGTGTATATTCGTCAAACTTTCTACTGTTGTTATAAAGCTCTGCCTCCACATTGGGCTTTTGCAGTTCTGTGACATTCCCCCTGCCACATTCCCCTTGCCACTTTTCTTTCTTCTTCTGTTTTTTCTCTTTTCTCTTTTTTAAAAATTTTAACTTTTAATTTTCTTAAACCTATTATATTTTTCTACATTTATACATTTGTTTGCTGCCAGAGTCCAGCTCCAGCAGCCAGGGAATCAGTCTGAAGGGGTGAGTGGTGTCGGCAGATGATGATGTAGTCTCTGACTCATAGTAGGGAACTACATGTTTACTTCAAGCTTCAGGTTCTCTTTTATACTTTGACAAAAACATTAGGTCAGAGGTGTTTTTAAATTCCCCCACCCAGAATGAAGGAGTACGTCAAGGCTGTATATTGTCACCCTACTTATTTAACTTATATGCAGAGTACATCATGAGAAATGCTGGGCTGGAAGAAGCACAAGCTGGAATCAAGATTGCCAGGAGCAATATCAATAACCTCAGATATGCAAATGACACCATCCTTATGGCAGAAAGTGAAGAGGAAC
This sequence comes from Cephalophus harveyi, assembly GCA_006410635.1. Lineage (NCBI taxonomy): Eukaryota > Metazoa > Chordata > Mammalia > Artiodactyla > Bovidae > Cephalophus > Cephalophus harveyi. Next base: position 43,944 of record SJYT01020880.1, read on the forward strand.
TAAAAAGCCTCTTGATGAAAGTGAAAGAGGAGAGTGAAAAAGTTGGCTTAAAGCTCAAGATTCAGAAAACGAAGATCATGGCATCTGGTCCCATCACTTCATGGGAAGTAGATGGGGAAACAGTGGAAACAGTGTCAGACTTTATTTTTTGGGGGCTCCAAAATCACTGCAGATGGTGACTGCAGCCATGAAATTAGAAGATGGTTACTCCTTGGAAGAAAAGTTATGACCAACCTAGATAGTATATTCAAAATCAGAGACATTACTTTGCCAACTAAGGTCTGTCTAGTCAAGGCTATGGTTTTTCCAGTAGTCATGTATGGATGTGAGAGTTGGACTGTGAAGAAGGCTGAGCACTGAAGAATTGATGCTTTTGAACTGTGGTGTTGGAGAAGACTCTTGAGAGTCCCTTGGACTGCAAGGAGATCCAACCAGTCCATTCTGAAGGAGATCAGCTCTGGGATTTCTCTGGAGGGAATGATGCTAAAGCTGAAACTCCAGTACTCTGGCCACCTCATGCGAAGAGTTGACTCATTGAAAAAGATTCTGATGCTGGGAGGGATTAGGGGCAGGAAGAGAAGGGGACGACCAAGGATGAGATGGCTGGATGGCATCACTGACTCGATGGACGTGAGTCTGAGTGAACTCCAGGAGTTAGTGATGGACAGGGAGGCCTGGCATGCTGCAATTCATGGGGTTGCAAAGAGTCGGACATGACTGAGAGACTGAAATGAACTGAACTGAACTTGTGATTACACTGTAACTCATGCTACATTCTTCAGTTCATTTCTTATCTTTCTAAATTCTGTTTACCCCTAGCATCTTAAGATTACTATCTCCTAAAATGGCTTCTGCTAAGTCACTTCAGTCGTGTCCGACTCTGTGTGATCCCATAGATGGCAGCCCACCAGGCTTCCCTGTCCCTAGGATTCTCCAGGCAAGAACACTGGAGTAGGTTGCCATTTCCTAAATCCTAAACTCAGCAATCTTCTTTTGCCATAAATATTTCCCTCACAAACAGGTCTCAGATAACAATCCTTCCCACGTCCTCAATCTGTGGCCTACCTGCTCATCCTGGGACATTCTTTGTAAAGATCCTTGAACAAATGTCAATGGTTACTTTATAGATTATTTTCTGGGTGCAACTGTAGAAGGCTTTGTGCTTTCTCATGCTTCTCTCAAGCACCTTAGCATTCTTTCCAGCCAACCCAACTGAAGAAAGGAGAGAACAAGTCAGAATCACAAGGCCTAACACCTTCATCCCAGGGCCATGCCTGCAAGATTAGGAGAGGGGTTTGGGGCTGTGCCTCCATTTTGTCAGTAATGCCTAATGTGGCTCCCGATAGTTTGCCTTTCCTACTGTTCTATTCCCCTTGCAGTTAATATTTAATGTATATAAATCAACATCTACCTCAATTTAATTTTGCATATCTATTCTTTCTTTTTTTCTTTCTTTCCTTTCCTCTCAACATATTTGTTAGTTTTATTGTCTTTGCTTTATTCCCCACTTGGCACTTTGCTTTAGTTTTGTTTTCCAGTTTGTGCTTAAGTTACTTTTGTTCTTAGCTGGTAAATACAATTTTTTTTCCTTTAATTGCCAGATCAACCTACTGTACTTTATTTTTGTTGGATTATTTTCACTTTGCTCAAAAGTGTATATGTATCCATGTATATTCCATTATTTTAATTATCATTTGCCTGATTTTGTAATAGCCATTTGTCTCGGCTTCATCTTTTGTTTCTCATTTTTCTATATTTGTTTTACTCTCTGTGAGGTCATAACAAACCACTTGTGGAATGTTTATTCCTCACCAGAGATCAAACCCTGAGCCTTTGGAATGGGAACACTCACTCCAAGACCCTAGAACACCAGAGAAATAACCCTGGGGGTATCAAATAGTGAGAACTCACATAAAGGAAACCGGTTGAATACACGACCCTGCATCACCCAACTACCAGTAGCACCCATGCAGGATGCCTCATTTGAACAACAAACAAAACAAAAATACAAATCCAATCATCAGCAGATGGGAGTACAATTTCACTCAGCCTTGCCTATCAGGAAAAACAAACAAACAAACAAACAAACAAAAACTCAGCACAAATCTCACCCTATATGAAGCTCACACAAGCCACTGGACCAATCTTAGGAGGGGAGAAACCAAAAGGAAGAAAGAATTCAATCTTCTTCAAGGAAAGAATTCAACTTTCCTTGAAGCAAGGGAAATGGAGACCTCAAACACAATGACTTAAAAAAAGAAAGAAAGAAAGAAAAAGCAGAGAAATACTGCACAAATGAAGGCAAAAACTAGAAATACAGAAGTCCAAATAAATGAAGAAGAAATAGGAAAAATGCCTGAAAAAGAATTCAAAATAATGATAATAAAGATATTCAAAAATCTTGAAAAAAAATGTAGAAAATGCAACAATCAATTAACAAAGACCTAGAAGAATTAAAGAATAAGCACAGAGACAAACAACACAATTACTGAAATTAAAAATACTCTAGAAGGAATCAATAGCAGAATATCTGAAGCTGAACAATGAATCAGTGAGCTAGGAGATAAAATGATGAAAATAACTTCTGAAGAACAGAATAAAGTGAAAAGAATGAAAAGAGCTGAGGACAGTCTCAGAGACCTCTAGGAGCATAGCAAATGAACCAACATTTGAATTATAGGGTTCCCAGAAGAAGAAGAAGAGAAAAAAAAAGGGGATGAGAAAATTTTTGAAGAGATTATAGTTGAAAATTTCCCCAAGATGGAAAAGGAAATAGCCAATCAAATCCAAGAGACACAAAGAGTCTTATACAGGATAAAACCAAGGAGAAACACACCAACACACATCTAATCCAGCTGCTGCTGCTGCTGCTGCTAAGTCGCTTCAGTTGTGTCCAACTCTGTGCGACCCCCATAGACAGCAGCCCAACAGGAGAATCCTGTCCCTGGGATTCTCCAGGCAAGAATACTGGAGTGGGTTGCCATTTCCTTCTCCAACGCATGAAAGTGAAAAGTGAAAGTGAAGTCGCTCAATCGTGTCTGACTCCTAGCGACCCCATGGACTGCAGCCCACCAAGCCCCTCCATCCATGGGATTTTCCAGGCAAGAGTACTGGAGTGGGTTGCCATTGCCTTCTCTTAACTAACAAACACTAAACACAAAGAAAGATTATTAAAAGCAGCAATGGAAAAGCAACAAGTAACGTACAAGGGGAACCTCATATGCTTAACAGCTGATCTTTCAGCAGAAACTCTGCAGGCCAGAGGGAAAGGGAGGATATATTTAAAGTACTGAAAGGGAAAAATCAACAACCAAGATTACTGTACCCAACAAGGATCTCATTCAAAATTGATGAAGAAATTAAAACCTTTTCAGACAAGCAGAAATTAAGATAATTCAGTACCACCACACCAGCTTTACAACAAATGTTAAACAGTCTTATATAGTTAATAAATACAACAGAAGAAAAAATATCTACATAATCAACCCCAAACAATTAGAAAATGGCAATAGGAACATATATAACAATAATTATTTTAAATTTAAATGGATTAAATTCTCCAACCAAAAGACACAGACTGGCTGAATGGATACAAAAACAAGATCCATATATATGCTGTCTACAAGAAACCCCTTTCAGACCTCAAGACATATAGACTGAAAGTGAGAGGATGGAAAAATATACTCCATGCAAATTGGAAGCAAAACAAAGCTGGAGTAGCAATCCTCATATCAGAAAAAAAATAGACCTAAAAATAATAATGATTACAAGAGATAAGGAAGGATACTACATAATGATCAAGGGATCAATCTAGGAGGAAGACATAACGATTGTAAATATCTAGGAGCACCTCAATAGATAAGACAAACACTAACAGACATAAAAGGAGAAATTGACAGTAGCACAATAAAAGTAAGAGACTGTAACATCCCACTCACACCAATGGACAGATCATCAAAACAGAAAATTAATGAGGAAACATGTCTTAAATTATACATTGGATGAAATTGTTCTCATTAATATCTTCAGGATATCCCATCCATATTCAGAATAATACACTTTCTCAAGTACACATGGACTATTCTCCAGGATAGACCACATCTTGGGTCACAGATCAAACCTCAGTAAATTTAAGAAAACTGAAATTGTATCAAGCACCCACTCTGATCACAGCACTATGACACAAAATATCAACTATAAGAGAAAAACTCTAAGAAACTAAACACTTGGAGATTAAACAACATGTTTCTAAATAAGCAACAGGTTACTGAAGAAATAAAAAAGGAAATCAAAAAATTTCTAGAAACAAATGACAATGAAAACACAACTCAAAACCTGTGGGAAGCAGTAAAAGCAGTCCTAAGAGGGACGTTTATGCCAATAGAAACCTAACTCAAGAAACAAGCAAAACATCAAATAGACAACCTAAGATTACACCTAAAGCACCTGGAAAAAGAAGAAAAGCAAACAAACAAACAAAAACAACAACCAAAAAAAAAAAAAAACCCACCAAAATTAGTAGAAGGAAAGAAATCATAAAGATCCGAGCAGAAATATATGAAAAAGAAATGAAAAAAAAAAAAAAACAATAGTAAAGATTTATAAAACTAAAAACTGATTCTTTGAGAAGATAAACAAAATAAACAAACCCTTAGTCAGACTCATCAAGAAAAAAAGAGAGAAGAATCAAATCAACAAAATTAGAAATGAAAAAGGAGAGGTTACAACAAACAATGCAGAAATACAAAGGATTATACGAGACTATTATGAACAACTATATGGCAATAAAGTGGGAAATCTGGAAGAAAGGGACAGATTCTTAGAAAAGTTCAATTTTCTAAGACTGAACCAGAAAGAAGTCGAAATTATGAACAACCCAATTACAAGCACTGAAATTGAAGCTGTGATCAAAAATCTCCCAAAAGACAAAAGCCTGGGACCATATGGCTTCAGAGGAGAATTCTACCAAACATTTAGAGAATACTAATGCCTATCCTTCTAAAACTCTTTCAAAAAATTGCAGAGCAAGCAACACTTCCAAATTCATTCTACAAGGTGTCCTTAACCCTGATACCAAAATCAGATAAAGACAACACACACAAACAGCTAAAACTACAGGCCAATATCACTGATGAACATAGATGCAAAAATCCTCAACAAAATTTTAGCAAACAGAATTCAGCAACACATTATAAAGCTCATACACCATGATCAAGTTGGGTTTATTCCAGGGACGCAAGGATTCTTCAATATATGCAAATAAATCAATGCGATATACCATATTAACAAATTGAAAGATAAAAAAAACATGTGACAATCTCAATAAATGCAGAAAAAGCCTTTGATACAATCCAACACCCATTTATAATTAAAACTTCAAAAAATGGGCATAGAAGGAAACTAGCCCAATATAGTAAAGGCTGTATATGATAAGCCTACAGCAAATATTATTCTCAATGGTGAAAAAATGAAAGCATCACCCCCTAAGATTAGGAACAAGACAAGGGTGTCCACTTTCCCCACTATTATTCAACAGTTCTGGAAGTCCTAGCTACAGCAATCAGAGAAGAAGAAATAAAAAAGAATCCAGAATGGAAAAGAAGTTAAGCACTCTCTGTTTGCAGATGACATGATACTGTACATAGAAAACCCTAAATGTAGCATCAGAAAATTACTAGAACAAATTAGTGAATTTAGCAAAGTTGCAGGATACAAAATCAATACACAGAAATCACTTGCATTTCTATATACTAACAAAAATCAGAAAGAAAAATTAAAGAATCATCCCCATTCACCATTGCAACAGAAGAATTAAACAGCTAGGAATAAATTTACCTAATAAGATGAAGAACTGTACACAGAAAATTATAAGACACTATTGAAAGAAATTAAAGATGACATAAACATATGGAGAGATATTCCATATTCTTGGGTAGGAAGCATTAATATTGTGAAAATGACTATTCTACAAAATGCAATCTACTAGATATGCGATCTACTAGTAGATTGCATAGTGCAATCTTTGCAATCTTTCTACTAATCTAATAGAAATGCAATCTACTCTGCATAAATCTAGATTTAATTCAACCCCTATCAAATTACAATGGTATTTTTTCATAGAACTAGAACAAAAATTTCACAATTCATATGGAAACACAAAAGACACCAAAATAGCCAAAGCAGTCTTGAGAAAGAAGAAAGAAGCTGGAGTGATTAGGCTTCCCGACTTCAGGTTATACTACAATGCTACAGTCATCAAAACAGTATGGTACTGGCACAAAACAGAAATATAGACTAATGGAACAAGATAGAAAGCCCAGAAATAAATCCACGCATCTATGAGTACCTAATTTTTGACAAAGGTGGCAAGAATATACAATGGGACAAAGACAGCCTCTTCATTAATTGTGCTGGGAAACATGGACAGCTACATGTAAAAGAATGAAATTGGAACACTACCTAACACCATCCATAAAGATAAACTCAAAATGAATTAAAGACCTAAATGTAAGACCAGAAACTATAAATCTCTTAAAGGAAAACAGGCAGAACACTCAATGAAATAAATAAAAGCAAGATACTCTGTGACTCACCTCTTAGAGTAACAAATAAAACAAAAGTAAATAAGTTGGACCTGATAAAACTTAAAAGCTTTTGCACAGAAAGGAAACTATAAGCAAGGTGAAAATAAACCCTCAGAATCGGAAAAAATAATAGCAAATTAAACAACTGACAAAGGATTAATTCCAAAATAAAAAAGCAGCTCATACATCTCAATACCAGAAAAACAAACAACCCAATCAAAAAGTGGGGAAAAGACCTAAACAGACATTTCCCCAGAGAAGACATACAGTTGGCTAACAAACACATGAAAAGATTCTCAACATCGTTATTCAGTTCAGTTCAGTTCAGTCGCTCAGTTGTGTCCGACACTTTGTGACCCCATGAATCGCAGCACGCCAGGCCTCCCTGTTCATTACCATCTCTCAGAGTCCACTCAGACCCACATCCATCGAGTCAGTGATTCCATCCAGCCATCTCATCCTCGGTCGTCCCCTTCTCCTCCTGCCCCCAATCCCTCCCAGCATCAGAGTCTTTTCCAGAGAGTCAACTCTTCACATGAGGTGGCCAAAGTACTGGAGTTTCAGCTTTAGCATCGTTCCTTCCAAAGAAATCCCAGGGCTGACCTCCTTCAGAATGGACTGGTTGGATCTCCTTGCAGTCCAAGGGACTCTCAAGAGTCTTCTCCAACACCACAGTTCAAAAGCATCAATTCTTTGGCACTCAGCCTTCTTCACTGTCCAAATCTCACATCCATACATGACCACAGGAAAAACCATAGCCTTGACTAGATGGACCTTAGTCGGCAAAGTAATGTCTCTGCTTTTGAAAATGCTATCTAGATTGGACATAACTTTTCTTCCAAGGAGTAAGCGTCTTGTAACTTCATGGCTGCAGTCACCATCAGCAGTGATTTTGGAGCCCAAAAGAATAAAGTCTGACACTGTTTCCACTGTTTCCCATTTCTATTTCCCATGAAGTGATGGGACCAGATGCCATGATCTTCGTTTTCTGAATGTTGAGCTTTAAGCCAACTTTTTCACTCTCC
>SJYT01020880.1:51636-71887 GCA_006410635.1 Cephalophus harveyi
TCAGGCACTCTATCTATCAGATCTAGGCCCTTAAATCTATTCCTCACTTCCACTGTATAATCATAAGGGATTTGATTTAGGTCATACCTGAATGGTCTAGCGGTTTTCCCTACTTTCTTCAATTTGAGTCTGAATTTGGCAATAAGGAGTTCATGATCTGAGCCACAGTCAGCTCCTGGTCTTGTTTTTGTTGACTGTATAGAGCTTCTCCATCTTTGGCTGCATAGAATATAATCAATTTGATTTCGGTGTTGACCATCTGGTGATGTCCACGTGTAGAGTCTTCTCTTGTGTTGTTGGAAGAGGGTGTTTGCTATGACCAGTGCATTTTCTTGGCAAAATTCTATTAGTCTTTGCCCTGCTTCATTCCGCATTCCAAGGCCAAATTTGCCTGTTACTCCAGGTGTTTCTTGACTTTCTACTTTAGCATTCCAGTCCCCTATAATGAAAAGGACATCTTTTTTGGGTGTTAGTTCTAAAAGGTCTTGTAGGTCTTCATAAAACCATTCAACTTCAGCTTCTTCAGCATTACTGGTTGGAGCATAGACTTGGATAACTGTGATATTGAATGGTTTGCCTTGGAGATGAACAGAGATCATTCTGTCATTTTTGAGACTGCATCCAAGTACTGCATTTCAGACTCTTTTGTTGACCATGATGGCTACTCCATTTCTTCTGAGGGATTCCTGCCCACAGTAGTAGATGTAATGGTCATCTGAGTTAAATTCACCCATTCCAGTCCATTTTAGTTCACTGATTCCTAGAATGTCGATGTTCACCCTTGTCAATTCAAAACCACAATGAGCTATCACCTCACACCGGTCAAAATGGCCCTCATCAAAAAGTCTCCAAACAATAAATGCTGGAAAAGGTATGGAGAAAAGAGAACACTCTTGCACTGTTGGTGGGTTTGTAAATTGATATAGCAACTATGAAAGATGGTATGGAGATTCCTTAAAAAACTAGGAATAAAAGTACTATATGACCCAGCAATCCCACTCCTAGGCATATGTCCTGAGGAACCCAAAATTGAAAGAGACACATGTATCCCATTTTTCATTGCAGCACTATTTACAATAGCTAGAACATGGAAGCAACCTACATATCCATCAACAGATGAATGAAGAAGTTGTGGTATATATACACAATGGTATATTACTCAGCCATAAAATGGAACATATGAGTCAGCTCTAATGAGGTGAATGAACCTAGAACCTATTATGCAGAGTGAAGTGAATCAGAAAGAGAAAGAAACATACCATATTCTAACACATATATATGGAATGTAGAAAAATGGTACTGAAGAATTTATTTACAGGGCAGCACTGGAGAAACAGACATTGAATACAGACTTATGAACATGGGGAGAGGGGAGGAGAGGGTGAGACGTATGGAAAGAGTAACATGGAAACTTACATTACCATATGTAAAAAATAGATAGCCATCGGGAATTTTTTCTATGGCTCAGGAAACTCAAACAGGGTCTCTGTATCAACCTAGAGGGGTGGAATGAGGAGGGAGGGAGTTGCAAAAGGGAGGAGATATGTATACCTATGGCTGATTCATGTTGAAGTTTGACAGAAAACAGCAAAATTCTGTAAAGCAATTATCCTTCAATAAAAAATAAATTAATTTTAATAAAAAGGAAAAGCATTTCCAGAAACAAGAGAAGATCATTTGCAAAGCTGGAAAGAAATTGGAATCAATAAATGGTTTGAGAGTTTTCTCAGAGAAGAAAAAAAAAAAAGTTCAGAGGAAGAATTCATAACTATCTTAAACATAAAATGTATAAGATAGCAATGGTCAGACATAGCAGTGGACAACCTGAAGAGAGACAAGGACCTTCTCTCTGGTGACTGGAGAGCTCTCCCTAAAGTTTATAGACGTGGCCATGGACTCCTATCATATTGCTAGCTAGGGATTTGGGTCTTTTCTTAGAGCAATGCATCTGAGATGCTTGGGAGAGCCTTACCCACTACACAACTAACAAACATACCCTGCTATTCATTCAGATAGATCAGTGATACAAGCAGAGAAACATGAAGTCAGATCTTCAGTGGCTCTGAAATTCTCCAGAGAATACTAAATCATTTGAGAGCCTAAGCATAGATACCCATTTCAAAAAAAAAAAAAAAAAGGAAGGAAGAGAACTGGGAGAGTAAACAGTAGAATGTTTAGGAAAAACCAACAGTATTTGGTAGTCTGAGTCAATATTCTTTAAACAGAGCTGCAAAGATAGATTAAATAGATTCAGGGATTTCCTCTGTATTAAAAGTCATATTTAATAGATCCACAAAATCTCAATAAATACTTTTTAAACTTTTAATCTAGTTTCAGTGATATAAAAATGAATAGTAAATATATTCTGAATAAATTAATAAATAACTTCCAAATTAAAAAAAAAAAAAGAACTCAGGGAGCACTGTACTCACACACTGTGCTTAAATCTACTAGGAAAAGCACATCATCCAACATCCAAGATCATAGGGGAAATTCTACCCAATGTGTATAGAAGCATAATAAGATGCTAATAGGTAATAAATCTTATATGTTTTTGACAAAAAAAATAAAATAATAATAACATAGCCCAATAAATGGGCCCAAAGAACAACAACAACAACAAAAAGTTGAATTGGCACATTTTAAAAAATATCCATTTTTAGTATATGTGCTTTTATCAGCAGCACATATACTAAAGCTATTTAATCAAATTATGGACATCTAATGATACTATTATTGACTATACCAAAGCCTTTGACTGTGTAGATCACAATAAACTGTGGAAAATTCTGAAAGATATGGGAATACCAGACCATCTGACCTGCCTCTTGAGAAACCTGTATGCAGGTCAGGAAGAAACAGTTAGAACTGGATATGGAACAACAGACTGGTTCCAAATAGGAAAAGGAGTACATCAAAGCTGTATATTGTCACCCTACTTATTTAACTTCTATGCAGAGTACATCATGAGAAATGTTGGACTGGAAGAAGCACAAGCTGGAATCAAGATTGCTGGGAGAAATATCAATAACCTCAGATATGCAGATGACGCCACCCTTATGCCAGAAAGTGAAGAGGAACTAAAAAGCCTCCTGATGAAAATAAAAGAGGATAGTGAAAAGGTTGGCTTAAAGCTCAAGATTCAGAAAACGAAGATCATGGCATCCGGTCCCATCAGTCCATGGGAAATAGATGGAGAAACAGTGGAAACAGTGTCAGACTTTATTTTTTGGGGGCTCCAAAATCACTGCAGATGGTGACTGCAGCCATGAAATTAAAAGACGCTTACTCCTTGGTAGAAAAGTTATGACCAATCTCGACAGCATATTCAAAAGCAGAGACATTACTTTGCTGACTAAGGTCCATCTAGTCAAGGCTATGATTTTTCCAGTTGTCATGTATGGATGCGAGAGTTGGACTGTGAAGAAAGCTGAGCACCGAAGAATTGATGCTTTTGAACTGTGGTGTTGGAGAAGACTCTTGAGAGTCCCTTGGACTGCAAGGAGATCCAACCAGTCCATTCTGAAGGAGGTCAGCCCTGGGATTTCTTTGGAAGGAATGATGCTAAAGCTGAAACTCCAGTACTTTGGCCACCTCATGCGAAGAGTTGCCTCATTGGAAAAGACTCTGATGTTGGGAGGGATTGGGGGCAGGAGGAGAAGGGGACGACAGAGGATGAGATGGCTGGATGGCATCACTGACTCGATGCACCTGAGTCTGAGTGAACTCCGGGAGTTGGTGCTGGATACGGAGGCCTGGCGTGCTGCAATTCATGGGGTCACAAAAAGTCAGACACGACTGAGCGACTGAACTAAACTGAACTGAACTGATACTGTACAGAGAAGGCAATGGCACCCCACTCTGGTACTCTTGCCTGGAAAATCCCATGGATGGAGGAACCTGGAAGGCTGCAGTCCATGGGGTCGCTGAGAGTCAGACATGCCTGAGAGACTTCACTTTCACTTTTCACTTTCATGCATTGGAGAAGGCAATGGCAACCCACTCAAGTGTTCTTGCCTGGAGAATCCCAGGGATGGGGGAGCCTGGTGGGCTGCCGTCTATGGAGTCACACAGAGTCAGACACGACTGAAGCAAGTTAGCAGCAGCAGCAGTATACTGTATTGGTGTTTTTCTTTCTGGCTTACTTCACTCTGTATAATAGGCTCCAGTTTCACCCACCTCATTAGAACTGATTCAAATGTATATTTTAATGGCTGAGTAATACTCCATTGTGCATATGTACCACTGCTTTCTTATCCATTCATCTGCTGATGGACATCTAGGTTGCTTCATTGTAATTCCAAAGTGTGAAATTTATTGATCAATCAACTATATGTAGAAATATCCAAAGTGCTCAATGGACATCAATTTGTGTTTTATAACATTTTTGTGTAGAGTTAAATGTTTCAATGTTCCCTAGATATGATATAAATGGGTTTCTATTTCCTATTATTCAAGATCTCCTAGTGTGATGATTTAAAAATTACTAAATTTTAAAAGTTATGGGCTTACACACACACATGTGCACGTACATTCTATAGTATTGTTACACTGACATGCATGACATACATGTCTGCTAAGTTGGGTCTGACTCTTTGTGACTCTATGGACTGGAGCCATGAAATTTTCCAGGCAAGAATACTGGATTCAGTTGACATTTCCTACTCTATGGGATCTTCCTGTCCCAGTGATCAAGCCCTCATATCATGAATCTCCTGCATTAGAATGAAGATTCCTTACCACTGTACCACCTAGGAAGCCCCTATTGTCATAATGTCCCAATTTAAGAATTGTTCCAAACATGTTTTGTTCACACATGGCCTCCTAATCACTGTATATTACCTTATGCAGCAAAAGATGNACTTTGGCCACCTCATGCGAAGAGTTGCCTCATTGGAAAAGACTCTGATGTTGGGAGGGATTGGGGGCAGGAGGAGAAGGGGACGACAGAGGATGAGATGGCTGGATGGCATCACTGACTCGATGCACCTGAGTCTGAGTGAACTCCGGGAGTTGGTGCTGGATACGGAGGCCTGGCGTGCTGCAATTCATGGGGTCACAAAAAGTCAGACACGACTGAGCGACTGAACTAAACTGAACTGAACTGATACTGTACAGAGAAGGCAATGGCACCCCACTCTGGTACTCTTGCCTGGAAAATCCCATGGATGGAGGAACCTGGAAGGCTGCAGTCCATGGGGTCGCTGAGAGTCAGACATGCCTGAGAGACTTCACTTTCACTTTTCACTTTCATGCATTGGAGAAGGCAATGGCAACCCACTCAAGTGTTCTTGCCTGGAGAATCCCAGGGATGGGGGAGCCTGGTGGGCTGCCGTCTATGGAGTCACACAGAGTCAGACACGACTGAAGCAAGTTAGCAGCAGCAGCAGTATACTGTATTGGTGTTTTTCTTTCTGGCTTACTTCACTCTGTATAATAGGCTCCAGTTTCACCCACCTCATTAGAACTGATTCAAATGTATATTTTAATGGCTGAGTAATACTCCATTGTGCATATGTACCACTGCTTTCTTATCCATTCATCTGCTGATGGACATCTAGGTTGCTTCATTGTAATTCCAAAGTGTGAAATTTATTGATCAATCAACTATATGTAGAAATATCCAAAGTGCTCAATGGACATCAATTTGTGTTTTATAACATTTTTGTGTAGAGTTAAATGTTTCAATGTTCCCTAGATATGATATAAATGGGTTTCTATTTCCTATTATTCAAGATCTCCTAGTGTGATGATTTAAAAATTACTAAATTTTAAAAGTTATGGGCTTACACACACACATGTGCACGTACATTCTATAGTATTGTTACACTGACATGCATGACATACATGTCTGCTAAGTTGGGTCTGACTCTTTGTGACTCTATGGACTGGAGCCATGAAATTTTCCAGGCAAGAATACTGGATTCAGTTGACATTTCCTACTCTATGGGATCTTCCTGTCCCAGTGATCAAGCCCTCATATCATGAATCTCCTGCATTAGAATGAAGATTCCTTACCACTGTACCACCTAGGAAGCCCCTATTGTCATAATGTCCCAATTTAAGAATTGTTCCAAACATGTTTTGTTCACACATGGCCTCCTAATCACTGTATATTACCTTATGCAGCAAAAGATGTGATAAAGTTAAGGTTCTTGAGAGAAGGATATTATCATGGACTATTTAGGTGGTCTCTAAATACAATCACATGCATCATTATACCAGACAAGTAGAGAGAATTTTAAGACACATACAAATAAAATGGTATGTGAATATGGAGACAGAGATTGGGGCAAAGCAACTACAAGCTAAGGAATGTCAACAAGAGCTACAAGAGGCAACAAAAGAAAAAAAAAAGACTTTGGACCTGTGGAACTGTGAAAGAATTAATTTCTGTTGTTTTAAGTCATCCAATCTAGTTTTTAATAACTTATTATAGCATCCCTAGGAAATTCAGATTACTGGGTAACTTAACCAGGATAGCTAAAAAAATCACACAAAATGGATCAATGTATGTGATGATAAACCAATAAAAATGATCCAATCTGGAGAACACAGACAAAGATGATAAAAGATTCACAGATTATTTGGAATGCAAGCGTTCTAACATATGTGCAATTTTGGGTCACAGAAAGAGACAACTAGGTAAAATGACAAGCCTTTTTTAAAGAAATAATGTCTAAATCTCCCAAAATTTGTTTTGAAAATTTATAGATTCAAAAAATTTTAATTAACTCCAGGAGGATAAACATAAAAAGAAAAGTTTCTAGACACATTCAAATTATTAAGAGTAAAGTCAAAATGAAAACACTTAAAATCAGAGAGAAAAATATATTACATACAAAGAAAAAGCCTTTTTAATTTTTAACAAAAATAAAAGTGAATTGAGTATTCTAAAAAAGATTTTTTAGGATAAAAAAGATTTGAACCACAGGAAAAAATATTCAAATTAGACACGGTTAATTTGCAATTTTTGTTTTTCAAAACAAACATTTAAGAAAATGAATAGACAAATCACAGATTAGGTAAAATTAATTGTATATCAAAGTTAAACAAAGCTTTGTATCCAGAATATTAAACAGTTACACAACTGAATAAGAGTTAAGACACTACACAAAAAATGTTATGAATGTAGCAAGTAAGTTTATGAAAAGATGTTCAGCAAAATTGCTAATGAAGAATATGCAAATTAAAAGCAGAGTGAGATGCTACCATAGACTCACTATTTAGAATTAGAAACAGGCAATATCCAAATATTGTCAAGAATGTGGAGGAACTCGAGTCTTCATACACTGCTGGTAGGAGTACACACATATAAATTATACAGTCACCTTGGAAAACAGCTTGGCCACTTTTACAAATAAAGAACGTATCCTTATCTTATGCTACAGACATTTAATTACCAGAAAATAAACATCCATCCAAAGAAATATTTTTGTTTGTAAATTTATAGCAGCATTATTCCTAACAGCCAAAACCTGAAACAACCAAAATGTCCATCAAAATGTGATAGATAAATGCAATGTTGTATATCCATACCCAAGTTAACAACTGAACAACTGAATAATCATTTCTTAAATTCAGCAAACTATACATCCATAACATAAATTGTATAATAGACAACACAAAAATAAAATTTAACTTGATAAACTGTCATAAATGTATTCTAAGTTTTTGTAACTAATAAACTTTCTTACATGGCAATAATCAACACAATTTAACACAAATGTACAAACGTACATGTAAAGAAATCTTCCTTGTGAACATAAAAGAAAATGTATGATGTTATCTCCTACATTCAAGGGACTTACATATTAATATTTTCCCCTATTGATCTGAATCTTTCCTAGGAGGAACTGCTTTTGGTGTGCAACTTCTATATGATAGTTACTGGTTTAGATTCTATACATGCATGATTAAGTTAACATTGACTTTTATAAAATGTGCAAATTATAATAAATATTATACACATGGCCTTAAAATAGCAATGACTTTGGTGGTCAAACAGAAAGCAGACAAACTGGAATATGAATTGGGCATCAAAGTATGTTGTTTTCTTTTGTTTTTTGGCTTTTGTTCTCTTAAATACGACACTAAAGATACTTTTATAATAGTCACCAAAATGTAACTATCAGGACATAAAATTCAGACCATCTGTGTTGACATGGCTTAACTGTTTGTTTGGGAAATTACTGTAGACCAATTTATCTGGACAAACAGTTTACTTCTGGCAAAAATCTCTCTAATTAGGACAGCTGTTGATTTAAGAAGGCCTCATATCTCTCCTAGTTCTTCTCTAGAACTGTACATTCAGTTGGGTATATCTTTCCTTTTCTTCCTTGGGTTTTGCTTCTCTTTTTTCCTCAACTATGTGTAAAGCCTCCTCAGACAACTTTACATGCAAGGATGGGCATGATAAAGGAGAAATTATAATGATCTAACAGAAGAAGAAGAGATTAAGAAGAGGAGGCAAGAATACACTGAAGAACTATACAAAAAAAGTCTCAATGCCCTGGATAGCCATGATGGTGTATCACTAACCTAGAGCCAGATATCTTGGATTGAGAAGTCAAGTGGGCCTTAGGAAGCATTTCTACCAACAAAACTAGAGGAGAGGATAGAATTCCAGCTGAGCTGTTTAAAATCCTAAAAGATGCTGCTGCTAAAGTGCTGTACGCAATACGCCAGCAAATTCAGAAAACTCAGCAATGGCCACAGGACTGGAAAAGGTCAGTTTTCATTCCAATCCCAAAGACAGGCAATGCTAAAGAATGTTCTAACTACCATACAATTGCCCAAATTTCATGGGCTCAAAAATCCTTCAATTTAAGCTTTAGCAGTATGTGAATTGAGACCTTTCAGATATATAAGCTGGACTTAGAAAAGGCAGAGGAACCAGAGATCAAATTGTTAAGGTTTGTTGGATCATAGAGAAAGCAAGTGAATTCCAGAAAAAAAAAAAAAAAAAAAAGACCTACTTCTGCTTCACTGATACATGAAATCGTTGACAGTGTGGATGACAACAAACTGTGGAACATTCTTAAAGAAATGGGAATACTAGACCACCTTACCTGCCTCCTGAGAAACCTGTATGCAGATCAAGGAGCAACACTTATAACCTTACATAGAAAAACTGACTGGTTCAAAACTGGGAAAGGAGTATGACAAACCTGTATATTGTCACCCTTTTTATTTAACTTATATGCAGAGTACATCATGTGAAATGCCAGACTGGATGACTCTGCATGACTGGAGAGGACTCAAACTGGAGTCCTCCAGTCCTCTTGAGCAGGACTCAAGCTTCCCAGGAAAAATATCAACAACCTCGGGTATGCAGATGATACCACTTAATGGAAGAAGGTGAAGAGGAACTAAAGAGCTTCTTGATGAAGGTGAAATAGGAGAGGGAAAAGGCCGGCTTAAAACTAAACATTATGAAAACTAAAATCATAACATCAGGTCTCTTCACTTCATGACAAACAGAATGTGAAAATGTGGAAGCAGTGACAGATTTTATTTTTGAGGGCTACAAAATCACTGCAAACTGCAGCCATACAATTAAAAGACACGTGTTCCTTGGAAGGAAAGCTATGATAAATCTAGCAGCATATTAAAAAGCAAAGTCATTCAAAGCTGTATGGCCAAAGCTATGATTTTTCCAGTAGCCATGTACGGATGTGAGAGATGGACCATAAAGAAGGCTGAGCACTGATGAATTGAGGCTTTCAAACTGTGGTGTTGGAAAAATCTCTTGAGAGTCCCTTGGAATGCAAGGAGATCAAACCAGTTGATCCTAAAGGAAATCAGTCCTGAATTTTCATTGGAAGGACTGATGCTGAAGCTGAAGCTCCAATATTTTGGCCACCTGATACAAAAGATGACTTATTGGAAAAGACTCTGATGCTGGGAAATATTGAAGGCAAAAGGAGAAGAGGGTGACAGAGGATGAGATATTTGGGTGACATCACTGACTCAATGGACATAAATTTGAGCAAACTCTGGGAGACAGTGAATGACAGGGAAACCTGGTGTGTGCTACAGTCCAAGGTGTCACAAAGATTTGGACACAACTTAGTGACTGAACTACAACAACATATGTCTCATCTGGCCAAACAACTCACTTTTGAAACACCAATGTATTTATTAGGTCTTACTTCAAGCCTCTTGATGCTGTGTATTCAAATGCTAAACAGTTATATCACAGATTTTCTCCATCTTAGTTACTCATTCTTGCCCAAACCTCAAAATTTTACAAATATTACCCACTGATTGCCTCATCCTGAAAAACTTCTAATACACTTTCAATGTAATGGTTTGTTGCAGCAGGCAGTCCTTACAGGACAAACTTTGGCTTAAGTATTCTATTTGAAATGCATGAGAATTTTCCTATTGTTTTTTATTTGTTTGTTTGCTTATTCTCTGAGAGTGTGACTTAGTAGTAGATCTCACTATCAAAATTTCCATTGAATTTGTTGGATCTTCAATTTCAGACAGTCAACTAATAGCATGGGCGCCTAAGCCATGAAGTATGCCAACAACATATATAATCAACCGTTCTTGCTCTTTCATAATTTAAATGTATGTCTCCTCCAAGCCAGATGCCAGCATTTTAAAAAATATGGATTTCACATCTTAAATCTAATTTGTGTATTTCTAGGTGGCAAAATTTAACCAGAGATAATTTTAAATTACAGTAGTATTTAGGAAACATAAATAAAACTGTTCATTTGAGAGATGTCTTAAAAAGGGAACAAAATTCCAAACACCTAGTGATCTCCACTTTTTGATTAGTATGAGGGAGCTTCTAAATTCTATAATTTTATAACACTGCATCCTTAACATTTCCCTTAAAATAAGTAGAATCTGGAAAAATGTTAAGTTCATTCTCTCAGGCCTTCCACAGTTATCTGAACAGGACAGCTTTCATCCTACTCTTGCTCTTCTGTTATGTAAATGCCCCTCCATACGCTCTTTCTACACGCCTCTTCCTAACCCACTTTCTTCTAGTTCTGGGGGAAAAGAGATTCACAAAGATAAACTGTCTGTTAAAGTTAATGCCAATTAAAAACAGGGCAAGCCCATTATGATTGATTTTAAGCCTTAATCTCAGTTGGGCTGTAAACCATTGTTAAAGACTTTCATAGACAAGATAGAAATAAATTGACAGAACAATGTAGGATAGATCTAGAAATACATGATCAAGGGTTCCCTGATCTGTATCAATAGGTTCATGTGTTACTAGGAACCTCATAAGCAAAAATTTATAGAGGAAGGAAATAATGAAAGAGACCTAAGATCCCAGGTTTGTTTGATTCTTTATTTTGCATATGAACATCTCATTGTTGCAGCACTGTTTATTGAAAAGACTAGTCATTTTTTATTGAATTGTCTTTGACCTTTGTTTAAAAAAATCAGTTAATTATGGGAATCTGTTTCTGGCTTCTATTGCATTGATCCATGTATCCATACCTCACCAACCCAATACTGTCTTGATTACCATAGACGTATAAGCAAAAGACACATTTTGAAATCTTAACTTTTCCACAGATTCTGTAAGTTTAACTTAAGTTTTCCCACAAAATGTTTGCATATTTAGTTTTTACCTGCCTGGTTTTCTTACGTGGGGAATGGTTATTAAGTTTAGCTTGCATTCCTAGAATATAGTGGGTAAAACTGAACCAGGAGGAACCATCCTTCACTTTAGAAGATGAGTAGGAACATATTGAAAATGTTTGCAAGCAATGATAGGACCATAGGGTGGGGGGAAGGGAAGAGGAGGAAAGAAGCCATTGTGAGGCACTGTGAGAAAAGGAAGCAGGGGTAATTTAGCCTGTGCAATATGGACAAGAAGAGGAATAGTACTGCGGTAAAATATTTTACTCTCCTGACATGTTCTCTCTTCCAAGGATAACCTATTGACATCTAACTAAGCAAGTTCACAGTATGGATGAACATAATACACACAGGATGCAACACATTCTTATAGTAGCATTTCCAACCAGAGTTTTCTTATGTAAAAAAAAAGATTCATGAAATAGAAAAGATTTTAAATGGTACTTTTTCTGCAAACATAGCAACCAGATTGCAGAGCTAAAGTCCTTCTGTTCCACTGATAAATGTCCCTTTACAGAGATTTGGCTCCCATATGGTCATTCTATCTCCATCACCCACTTTCCCAAAAGAAATAATACAAGCTGCTGATTTCTTTCCTCTATCCTGAATATATTTAGCTTTCTTTTACGGTACTTCACACCAAGAGTCCAACTCTGAGTCAAGCTAGAACAGCTTCATCTCATTCATTTTGCATGAAACCCTCCTGCATTTTTTTAATATTAAGGCAATTTGGAAATACTTTTATAATAATTTCACTTTTATGATAAATAATTTCACAATAGTTTTCAAAGAAACAATTATAAATGTCCTTCCATCTACTTTATTTATTTATTTTTATTTTAGCCTCCTTCTCTTAAATCAGCATAGCTTGAGTTTGAACACAGACTCCATTTTTGCTGAGTTAATATCTTCAATTTGTTCCAATTTAGTCCCTGGACAGTCTTTTTCTTACTTATTATGTGATTCTTTCAAAAGACACTAGTTTTTATGATTCTAGAAATTTTCAAATTGCTTTAATTTTAAAAATCAATGGATGTCTGATAGCCACTAGCTATAGATCCTACTTAAGTGCTGAATCTTAAGTGTTCTGTGGTGGTGGTTTAATCGTTAAGTCGTGTCCAACTCTTGCGACCCGATGGACTGTAGCCTGCCAGGCTCCTCTGTCCATGGGATTTTCCAGGCAAGAATACTGAAGTGGGTTGCCATTTCCTTCTCCAGGGGATCTTCTCAACCCAGAAATTGAAGCTGGGTCTCCTATATTGTAGGCAGATTCTTTATGGACTGAGTTACAAGGAAGCTCTGGGTGTGCTATATGGGTATTTTCTAGGTTGCTTGCACCCTACTAAGCAGAGTACATGCCTAATCCTACTGATTTAAAAACTCTGTAGACATCACAAAATGGCCAAATAAAATAAATCACACTGCTATAAAACTCTAGTAATCTACTCTTGTAACTTTGCAGTGTCCCATTACCATTAGGATTTTAAGTCATAAAACATACAGCCCACCTGAAGTACATAATTGGGTCTGGAGATCTTTATTTAGATGTTCTCTCTCTTCTGGAGTTTTCCTTTTTTCTTTCTTTCTTCTTTCCTTTTTTCCTTGCCTTATTTCCTTCTTTCACTTCTTTCCTTTTCCTTCCCATCCATGTATCTTTCTATACAAAAAGAAAATACAAAAACCACATTTGTAGTTCTAAATGACATGTTACTGGCTCTTCCTTTAGGATTACATTGGATATCACTGCTTGTTCTATTCTGATGGCCTGTTAACAAATTCAAAACTGTATAAACTGAGTCAAAGATAAAGCATAAGTTCAATATCAAGGACAAATGCATGAATACCCACATATACATACTATACATACACACAGAGGAATATTAACCTGGACATTCCAGCATTGTTCCTAAGAAAATCGCAACCAAAATGAAGATATTTACAAGTTTTGATATAACTATTTTAATGATAAAGCTAACTTAGTAAATATTTTAAATATATATCCTATCTGTCAAATTTTGGTTCCACAAAAGGAAACTATAGCTGATTTGTTACACTGACTATTGGAAAATAATGTTCCATAACTTTGAATTTAGAAGCATTAAAAATTTTCCTGGATCATCATTTCAGTGATCACATTCCTTTTTGAAAATGAAGATATGCTTGTATTTCATAACATGATGCATTTTCTTGGACTGCTGGTGCTATGTTTATCAACAGGTTGCATCTTTGAGGAATCAATTACCATAATACCTACTCTAAAGACATGTATAAATCAATAGAGGGTTCATGCTCCAATCATGGATGACAATTCCACAAATAAGTCTATATGAATGTTAGAAATATGTCTTTACAGTTTGCTTTTACCTCAAGCAAATTTAGGCAATTTTTAAAGAATAAGAATATATTTTATACTATTGCATAATGTCATTCAGTGCTAAAGTTTATTCTTCACCTATCATTTGCTTTCAAGCCCAATGAAAAATTTAGTGTCTATGTCCTAAACTCTCTGATCTTGAATTTTCAGAAGAAATCTAAGTGACTTAAATAGAGGTTAAAGGATTTCTTCAGCTTTTGTGAAGAAAACAGAGCACCTGAAGATGCATAGCTTCCTAACTGAAGCAGTCTGTTTTGGCAGCATAGGGGAGACCTGAGTAGCTGCCTCCATAGTTTTGATTTAGGCAGTGATTTTTGACTTTAAGCAAAACTCATGGTTGCAGGCCATGTCTTTTGCTCGGGGTTACAATAACCATCAGAGCAGTTTTTCCAAGAATTACTTTTGGAAGTTTCACAGTGCGTAAGCAACTCATGGTTCCCAAGGTAAGGCAGAAACAGAGAAGAAAGAAAAATAAATTGAGTATATGGGGGCCAAATGGGAAAGGGGCAAAAGATAGAAGGCAAAAAGGAAAAAGGCGATGCTTTATTGTGTTTATTTAGTCCTTTTACATCTTATATATTTGTCCTCTGCTGCAAGTGTGAATGGGCAGTCTTCTCTGGTATATCTCCCCGTGTTAATCAAATCATGTACTTAAATGTCTGGAACAATTTAGTTATGTAGACCTTTAAATGGATAAGAGGGGAGTGGCCAAAAAAAAAGACCACCTAAGTATTTCAAACTGTTTCCACAACTAATCAGTTGAATTATCTCACCAGAAAAGATAATTACATGAGGGTATTGCTTTGCTATGTCAATTTCACTTGTGTTAGAACCCCCATCCCTTTCTCAAGGATGCATACACAGATTTCAAATTTATAAGCAAAATTTACATTTTATTAAAAATTAACAGATGGGAAGAAAGAGAGGAAACCTCAAAAGAGGTGGGAAGCTTTTATTTTTCCTTTCTTTAAAATGAAGATGATCAAAGGAAGCATCCAAGAATTGACTTGCTATATGCCAGGATGGAGAGTTCTTAGCTAAGGAAGGGACTTAGTTATGGATCCTTAGCTAAAGAAAGGAAAATTCATGAGCCTCAGATAGAGGAGATGAAACCTCATAAACTTAGCAGTAGAGGGTACATTGAGTAATGTATTTATAAGTTAACCCCACTTCAGAGTGTCCTTTATTTTATTTTATTTGCTTTTTATTTTTTAATAGAAATTTATTTATTTTAATTGGAGGTTAATTACTTTACAATATTGTATTGGGTTTGCCATATATCAGCATGAATCCACCACAGGTATACAGGTGTTTCCCATCCTGAACCTCCCCTTCCTCCTCCCCCCCCATACCATCCCTCTGGGTCGTCCCAGTGCACCAGCCCCAAGCATCCAGTGTCATGAATCGAACCTGGACTGGCTATTCATTTCATATATGATATTATACAGGTTTCAATGCCATTCTCCCAAATCATCCCACCCTCTCCCTCTCCTGCAGAGTCCAAAAGACTATTCTATACATCTGTGTCTCTTTTGCTGTCTCGCATACAAGGTTATCATTACCATCTTTCTAAATTCCATATATATGCGTTAGTATACTGTATTGGTGTTTTACTTTCTGGCTTGCTTCACTCTGTGTAATAGGCTCCAGTTTCATCCACCTCATTAGAACTGATTCAAATGTATTCTTTTTAATGGCTGAGTAATACTCCATTGTGTATATGTACCACTGCTTTCTTATCCATTCATCTGCTGATGGACATCTAGGTTGCTTCCATGTCCTGGCTGTTATAAACAATGCTGCAATGAACATTGGGGTACACGTGTGTCTTTCAATTCTGGTTTCCTCGGTGTGTATGCCCAGCAATGGGATTGCTGGGTCATAAGGCAGTTCTATTTCCAGTTTTTTAAGGAATCTCCACACATAAACTTACAAGCTTCTGCACAACAAAGGAAAACAACGATAAGCAAGGTGAAAAGATAGCCTTCAGAATGGAAGAAAATAATAGCAAATGAAGCAATTGACAAACAACTAATCACAAAAATATACAAGCAACTCCTGCAGCTCAATTCCAGAAAAATAAATGACCCAATCAAAAAATAGCCCAAAGAACTAAGTAGACATTTCTCCAAAGAAGATGGCTAACAAACACATGAAAAGATACTAACATCACTCATTATCAGAGAAATGCAAATCAAAACCACAATGAGGTACCCTTTCACGCCAGTCAAAATGGCTGGAATCCAAAAGTCTACAAGCAATAAATGCTGGAAAGGGTGTGGAGAAAAGGGAGCCCTCTTACACTGTTGGTGGGAATGCAAGCTAGTACAGCCACTACAAAGAGTGTCTTTTAAAAGGATTGTTGATAATTTGTTTTATTTCAAAAAAAACCAAACCATATAACTAAAATTGGTCATTGCATTTATTCTTCCAAGTATTAATGATTTATGATATTTTGACATTTTATCTTTAAGTAATGACAGGTGGCACTCTGCTTTAATGGAAGGGATGATATGTCATTTTATTTATAGAACTCACTACCACTTGATTTTTTTTTTTTTTTTTGCTGTAGATTTGTCTGAACCAAAATGTGAGATCCAGGATACAGAGTTTTTACACATTTTTTTTACAGTTATATTCCTAGGACACATTATAGGCATTCAATAATTTTTAATTAATGAATAGCAATCATAATATCTTTATCATACTACATCTGTAAATCCAAGATTTATTTCAATAAAAACAAACTATACACAGAACTTTCTTAAGTGTGGAAAGGTGTGTGGATGCCTTGAAGGCTCCAAATAGTGTTTTCAGGATGGATCATTTCAGCAGAAAAATATACTGATTGTACTGGGACCTCAAAAATGTCTCAGAGGGCCTCATGTATTCTCAAATAACATCAGAAATCTGTTACACAATCAGAGCTTTGTGTCAGGTAGTGGGAATACACAGATTCTAAGTTAATATCTATTTCAAACAATGGTTCTAAAATTGCCTCAAAATTATTAAAATAATCTGTGAAAAAAACTATAAATGAGCTATTATCATACTTTATTACCTTCAAGCCAACATATTGAAAAACAGAAAGGGAGACAATAAATGACCTAAAGCAGATCTTTATAAGAAAGTGGTTATCAGAATTCCTCTGTTCACATTCAGAGAATAAACTCTTTGCTATCTCCTCTTCTTATAAGGACTTCAGTCTTATGGGATTAAGGCCTTACCCTCATGACTTAACCTTTCTTACCTCCATATAGACCCTGTCTCCAAATCCAGTCATGCTGAGGATTAGAGCTTTATGTAGGAATTTTGAGAGAATACAGTTTATTCCATGGTAAAAAGAGTTAAATAAATGTTTATCTATGTCTGTTCTAAGTAGCTCCTGATATGCATGTAGGAGACTGGAAAAGTCTTCTCTGTGACATTTGGACAACCTAAAGTTGCTACCATGAGTTTGTTTTCCCAGTACAAGACCCATAATGTATTTTATGATAAACCCTGCCACATGCACAGCAGGGAATACAGTCATGTTTAATACAACCCAAGCTATCAGACTTTTAAGGAAAATTTGTTTTTAGTGTATGAACCATATGAATGTGTTATCTATTCAAAAAGTAAAAACAAACAAAAAGCCTCCATAGAAGGGTTGCAAGCAAGAACAATCTCTATTTCTTATTAGTGATTATTAGGAAAAAGGCTATGAAAGATATCAGAATAATTAGGATGTTAGGCTATGCTACATCGATTATAAATCTCAGTATCTTAATGTAACAAAGCTGTGTTTCTCAAATATTATATGGATTAGGTAACAATGTAGATTAAATGTCCATCTGGTAACTCAAGAATTCAGGTGTCTTCTGTATTTTGATGCTGCCATTATGGGACATTAAAGAGTATGGCAAAGGAACAGAGACTGTGGAAGACTCATTGTTCTCAAGTAACTGAGACCAGAAATGATATACTTTACTAACTTTTATGTTAGTAAAGCCATTGTCTACAAACTACTAATTCATAGCCCCAATTTAACTGTAATAGAATCTAGAATAAATATGGAAGCATGCAGGACATTTCAGATACTCTAGAATCTATGCTGAACTGGGTTCCTTACAACTGCAAATACCACAGTATATCTAATAAAAGGAGGTATCTCCAAAAATCATTAATGTAATAAGATTGTGGATTTTCCTCAATCATTTCAGTCAAATGCCTGCCATGATAAAAGTCATAAAATATATTTGGAAAACTGTTGTTTCCACTTCACTTTTGCTCATCTATACAACAAAAATTATTATTTCCCAATAGTGACAGAGATGGATTAAGGTGAATTCCAGACATTATAGTGGTCAAGGAATCCATGCCTTATAAAATTAGTCTAAATACCCTCATAATAATAGGATTTAAAAGAATCCCTCCCAGTGTAACAGGCAAAGAGTATCATGTGGAGAGAGTCTTCCCATTTGAAAAAAAAAAAAAAAAGAAAACTCTTAAGAAATCAGCAAAAGAAGGAGAGCTTTTTGTTGTTTTGGTTTAATTTTCTTTTCATGTGCTTTCTGTGTTTATATTTACTAGGATTTTTCAAAATTATTTTAAAGGATGTAGTATTTTAATTAGATAATTTTTCCTCCAATTTCATTTAAGAAACTGCTATATACTTCAGTGATAAACACACATCTAGTTCAAATTAGTTTTTACCTTCATAAGGAAAACTCATAACTTAATTACCACTCTCAAAACTTCCTTTGTTTTAATTCTTTGAAGGATTGGTTCCCAAATAGTAATGAGCATCAGAATCATTTCACATTTTGGTCAATAGAGATTTCTGGGATCTACCTTATAGTTTCAGATTCAGATGGTTTGGGATGGGGTCTGAGAATCTGCAATGGCAACAAGCTAACAGGTAATGCTGATACTGCTTTCTGGGGACCACATTTGGAGAATAACTGTTATAAATTATGTGATATTCACGTCAATATTTAAAGGTTCCTCTAAATCAGCCAGCTCTTACATATGGCATGTCTTTCCAAAGAAAAGGGGGCATTGTTATTTATTCTTTTAATCTCATCATCTAAAAACACATTGAAAAATGACAGATACTGATTAAGATTTTAATGAATGAAGTATCTATTCTATATCCTCATATCATCATATTTTAAAAATATACATAGTAAATTCTAAAATTTATTTCAGATTTATTTCAGAAGAAGACTTTTGAGAGTCCCTTGGACAGCAAGGAGATCAAATCAGTCAACTCTATAGGAAATGAACCCTGAATATTCACTGGAAGGACTGATGCAGAAACTGAAGCTCCAATAATTTGGCCACCTGATACAAAGAGCTGACTCATTGGAAAAGACCCTGATGCTGAGAAAGACAGAAGGCAGTAGGAGAAGAGGATGACAGAGGATGAGATGGTTGGATGGCATCACTGACTCCAGGGACATGAATTTGGGCAAGCTTTGGGAGTTGGCTAAGGACAGGGAAGCCTGGCTTGTTGCAGTCCATGGGGTTGCAGAGTCACACATGACTGAGCAACTGAACAACAACAATAAAAAATTATTTCAATTATTCACACTAATAGATGATAAACCAAGGTTCTCATTGTACTAAGGCTTGTTCATCATACTAGACTCAGTTAATCCCCAACTTTATGCTATTACATGAACTGAAAGTGAATCATTTGAATCTTCATCAGGATAATAGTTCAACTATAAACTATTCAAACTTAAATTGAAGAAAGTTCTATTTGCAGTTTTTTAAGGAATCTCCACACTGTTCTCCATAGTGGTTGTACTAGTTTGCATTCCCACCAGCAGTGTAAGAGGGTTCCCTTTTCTCCACACCCTCTCCAGCATTTATTGCTTGTAGACTTTTGGATCGCAGCCATTCTGACTGGTGTGAAATGGTACCTCATTGTGGTCTTGATTTGCATTTCCCTGATAATGAGTGATGTTGAGCATCTTTTCATGTGTTTGTTAGCCATCCGTATGTCTTCTTTGGAGAAATGTCTGTTTAGTTCTTTGGCCCATTTTTTGATTGGGTCATTTATTTTTCTGGAGTTGAGCTGCATAAGTTGCTTGTATATTTTTGAGATTAGTTGTTTGTCAGTTGCTTCATTTGCTATTGTTTTCTCCCATTCAGAAGGCTGTCTTTTTACCTTGCTTATAGTTTCCTTTGTTGTGCAGAAGCTTTTAATTTTAATTAGATCCCATTTGTTTATTTTTGCTTTTATTTCCTGTATTCTGGGAGGTGGATCATAGAGGA
>SJYT01020880.1:73506-106220 GCA_006410635.1 Cephalophus harveyi
TGTTCATTGCAGCACTGTTTATAATAGCCAGGACATGGAAACAACCTAGATGTCCATCAGCAGATGAATGGATAAGAAAGCTGTGGTACATATACACAATGGAGTATTACTCAGCCATTAAAAAGAATTCATTTGAATCAGTTCTAATGAGATGGATGAAACTGGAACCTATTATACAGAGTGAAGTAAGCCAGAAAGAAAAACACCAATACAGTATACTGACACATATATATGGAATTTAGAAAGATGGCAATGATGACCCTGTATTCGAGACAGCAAAAGAGACACAGATGTATAGAACGGACTTTTGGACTCTGTGGGAGAGGGAAAGGGTGGGATGATTTGGGAGAATGGCATTGAAACGTGTATACTATCATGTAAGAACGAAGCACCAGCCTATGTTCGATACGGGATACAGGATGCTTGGGGCTGGTGCACGGGGATGATCCAGAGAGATGATGTGAGGTGGGAGGTGGGAGGGGGATTCAGGATTGGGAGCTCTTATACACCCATGGTGGATTCATGTCAATGTATGGCAAAACCAATACGGTATTGTAAAGTAAAATAAAGCAAAAATAAAATTAAAAAAATAAAATAAAATAAATTGAAGAAAGTACGGAAAACCACTGGACCATTCAGGTATGGCCTAAATTAAGCCCTGATGATTATACAGTGGAGATGGCAAATAGATTCAAGGGATTAGATCTGATTGACAGAGTACTTGTAGAACTATAGATGGAGGTTGATAACATACAGGAGGCAGTGACCAAAACCATCCTCAAGGAAAAGAAACACAAGAAGGCAAAGTGGTTGTCTGAAGGGGCCTTACAAATAGCTGAGAAAAGTGAAAGGCAAAGGCAAAAGGGAAAGATATACTCAATTAAATGCAGAGTTCCAGAGAAAAGCAAGGAGAGATAAGAAAGCCTTCTTAAGTGAACAAGGCAAAGAAATAGAGGAAACAATAGAATGGTAAAGACTAGAGATCTCTTCAAGAAAATCAGAGAAACCAAAGGAAAATAGCTTGCAAAGGTGAACATAATAAAGGACAAAAAGAACAAGGACCTAACAGAAAAACAAGAGTTTAAGAAGAGGTGGCAAGAATACACAGAAGAACTGTACAAAAAGTGTCTTAATGGCCTGGATAACCACGATGGTATGTTCAATCACCTAGAGCCAGACATCCTGGAGTGTGAAGTCAAGTGGGCTTAGGAAACACTATTATGAACAAAGCAAGTGGAGGTAATGAAATTCCAGCTGAGCTATTTCAAATCCTAAAAGATGATGCTGTTTAAGTGCTGCAGTCAATATGTCAGCATATTTGGAAAACTCAGCAATGGCCACAGAACTGGAAAAGTTCAGTTTTTATTTCAATACCAAAGAAAACCAGTGGCGAATGTTCAAACTACTTTTCAATTGTGTTTATTTCACATGTTAGCAAGGTAATGCTCAAAATCTTTCAAGCTAGGCTTCAACAGTACATGAACTAAGAATTTTCAGATATACAAGCTGAATTTAGAAAAGGAAGAGGAACAGAGATAAAATTGCAAACATCCATTGGATCATAAAAAAAGCAGATAATCTTAAAAAAAATCTGTTTCATTGGCTATGCTAAATCCTCTGACTGTGTGGATCACAAAAAACCATGGAAAAGTTTTAAAAAGCTGAGAATATCAGACCACCTTACCTGCCTTCTGAGAAAACTGTATGCAGGTCAAGAAGCAACAGTTAAAACTGGACATGGAACAACAGACTGGTTCCAAATTGGGAAAGGAGTAAGTCAAGTTTGTATATTGTCACCTTGATTGTTTAACTTATATGCAGAGTACATGATGCAAACTGCTGGGATGGATGAAACACAAGCTGGAATCAAGATTTCCAGGAGAAATATGAACAACCTCAGATATGTAGACAATGTCTTCTAACTTCAAATAGCAAAGAAGAACTAAAGAGTCTCTTGATGAGGGTGAAAGAGGAGAGTGGAAAAGCTGACTTACAACTCATCATGGCATCCAGTCCCATCACTTCATGGCAAATAGATGGGGAAGCAGTGGAAACAGTGACAGACTTTATTTTCTTGGGCTCCAAAATCATGGCAGATGTTGACTACAGTCTTGAAATTAAAATACATTTGCTCCTTGCAAGAAAAGCTATGACAAACCCAGACAGCATATTAAAAACAGAGACACTACTTTGCTGACAAAGGTTTGTATAGTCAAAGCTATGGTTTTTCCAGTAGTCATGTGTGGATGTGAGAGATGGGCCATAAAGAAGGTGGAGCACCAGAGAACTGATACTTTCGAGCTGTGATGTTAGAGAAGACGCTTGACTGTCCCTTTGACTGCAAGGAGATAAGACCAGTCAATCTTAAAGTAATCAATGCTGACTTAGTCATTGGAAGGACTGAGCTGAAGCTGCTGCTTCAGTACTTTGGCCACTTGATGGGAAGAGCCAACTCATTGCAAAAGATCCTGATGCTAGGAAAGATTGATGGCAAGAGGAGAAGGGGGTGACAGAGATGGTTGGAGGGCATCACTAACTCAAAGGAAATGAGTCTGAATAAACGCTGCGATTCATGGGGTCGCAAAGAGTCGGACACGACTGAGTGACTGAACTGAAACTCTGCTAGATAGTGAAGGACAGAGAAGCCTGGTGTGCTGCAGTCCATGGAGTCAGATAGTCAGACATGACTTAGTCACTGAACACTGATAAGTATTAAGATGAAACATTTCTATGAGGAAAAGGATGGAAGCAGTAATGGATAATTGAAGGAGTCTGTGGCAATGCAATGTCAACATAGTTCTTAGTTAACCCCATAGGAAGCCTTGAAGTTTGGAAAGTTCTTCAGTGGTTTGCCATGTTGAATAGAGGGGGTTGAATACATATTAAGTAGTCATTAGATTTAAGCTGTCCCTGAGAAGGGAAAGTGACTTGGGCAAGGCAGCTGTCTCTAATTAAGGTCAATCTCCAGATAGCTCAAAATAAACATTTCTGTATGTATGTGTATATATACACACACATATAAGCCCATATACATATGGGCTTCCCTCTCAGTTGGTAAAGAATCTGCCTGCGATGCAGAAGATCCCCAGAGAAGGGAAGGCTATCCACTCCAGTATTCTTGCCTAAAGAGCTCCATGGACACAGAAGCCTGGCAGGCAACAAGAGTTTCAGGGTCACAAAGAGTCAGACACCATTGAGCAACTAACACTTTTACTTTCTTGTGTGTGTGTGTATTATTTAATATCAAACAAGTAGTGTTTAATAATAAACATTAGCATATGTAATAAGTAATCAATATTCAGGTATATAACTGTATTTTAAGTTGAGATATGTAGCTAAACTTTAACTTAAAGGAAAATGCCTTCTCTTATTTATATGTGCCTATAAGAAGTATTTTTGTTTATTGACTATCTAAACGTTGAAAATTAAAAGCCTAATATATACTTTTCCCAGGACACAATGGACGTTAAAAAACTAACACTGACATGCACATGGTTAAAATGTTAAACATTCTCATATTTGTTATTGATGCCATTTTGTCTAGCAAGTCAGTGATAGTTTTATTTGCTATCTAGAGTCACTACTGGGTTGGGATGGAAAACGGTGCAAAACAGAAAGTTTCCTATATAAAGTAAGACACTAGACTATTTTGGGTACCTACATTAAGTGCTCACTATGATGACTTTACTCCAAATGAGACTCAAACTTCTCTAGCTTCATAACAATAGATTGAAGAACATGAATAACAGATCATCTCAGGGAATAAGAGTTAGAGAATCAAGAAGCCATGCTATCAATTCTTACTATAATAAAAAAGAAAAAGGAGAATGTTGTACATTACAACCTAACCAGATAGAAATAAAAGCATTAGATAGGCTGTACTTCAGTATGCCTCTTAGTGTGATGGGAAGCATTAAAACAAATATCTCCATATGGGGGTAGGTGTAAATGTATTCCCTATAGTAACACTTAACTCATTTACTTAACACTCAGACTCATTATTCACTTACCAGCATATGCTTATTGGATGTGTACTACTTACTGAAAATATTAGTGAATAAATAGAAAAGGTTTTTATGCATAGGTGAACAGAGTCATTGTTGGGTATAAAAAGAACGGAGTGTTTTTTTCTTTTAATCTTTTCATATATGTCTATTTCTCATCTATGCCAAAGCCTTTGACTGTGTGGATCACAATAAACTGTGGAAAATTCTGGAAGAGATGAGAATACCAGACCACCTGACCTGCCTCTTGAAAAACCTGTATGCAGGTCAGGAAGCAACAGTTAGAACTGGACATGGAACAACAAACTGGTTTCAAATAGGAAAAGGAGTACATCAAGGTTGTATATTGTCACCCTGCTTATTTAACTTATATGCAGAGTACATCATGAGAAATGCTAGGCTGGAAGAAGCACAAGCTGGAATCAAGATTGCTGGGAGAAATATCAATAACCTCAGATATACAGATGACATGACCCTTATGGCAGAAAGTGAAGAGGAACTAAAAAACTCTTGATAAAACTGAAAGAGGAGAGTAAAAAAGTTGGCTTAAAGCTCAACATTCAGAAAACTAAGATCATAGCATCTGGTCCCATCACTTCATGGGAAATAGATGGGGAGACAGTGGAAACAGTGGAAACAGTGGCAGACTTTATTTTTGTGGGCTCCAAAATCAATGCAGATGGTGATTGCAGCCATGAAATTAAAAGACGCTTACTCCTTGGAAGAAAAGTTATGACCAACCTAGATAGCATATTGAAAAGCAGAGACATTACTTCACCAGCAAAGGTCCATCTAGTCAAGTCTATGATTTTTCCAGTGGTCATGTATGGATGTGAAGGTTGGACTGTGAAGAAAGCTGAGTGCAGAAGAATTGATGCTTTTGAACTGTGGTGTTGGAGAAGACTCTTGAGAGTCCCTTAGACTGCAAGGAGATCCAATTGGTCTGGGATTTCTTTGGAAGGAATGATGCTAAAGCTGAAACTCCAGTACTTTGGCCACCTCATGGGAAGAGTTGACTCATTGGAAAAGACTCTGATGCTGGGAGGGATTGGGGGCAGGAGGAGAAGGGGACGACCAAGGATGAGATGGCTGGATGGCATCATTGACTCAGTGGACGTGATTCTGAGTGAATTCCAGGAGATAGTGATGGACAGGGAGGCCTGGCATGCTGCGATTCATGGGGTGGCAAAGAGTCAGACACAACTGAACAACTGAACTGAACTGAACTGATATGTATTTTTGTTATTTCTAATCTAAAATAAATAAACCAAATATTACAAATCTTCCCTGGTTCAAATTGTCATCTTTAACATTCTTTTAACTATCATGCCTTTCACTTTAAGTCCTATGTTGACTCTAGAGAATACATTGTATCCTATGATTATCCATGTTCAAAAGGTTCAATAGATCTTCATTGCCAATGTGATAGTAAAATGTTTTGTTTCAAAGTACTTTATACTCTCATGACCTGTCATGACCCCAACCCATAATTCCGTTTAACTTTCAATTGTGGTCCTTGAAAGTGAAGCCTTGGCATTCTTTGCTCTCTTATACCACTTTTGTTGTTGTTTCTCATAATTCCTCTGTCAAAGATGTTTCCTGTACGTAGTGTGAATGGCTACTAACGTCTCCTGAACTTATCTCAAATGTTATCTTCTCACTATGATATTCTCTTACATCTTTAGGCTTATTCAGCTGGGTCCCACCACTGTGCTGCCATGGCATGATATACACATCACTCATCAAATATGTTTCTTTTTCCCTGTATATTTTAAGTTCCTCACGATTAAGAGCATGTTTTCCCCATCTTTGGCTCTCCTAGGCCTATATTTATTGGTAGCATGTAAGCACCTCATGTGAAGAGTTGACTCATTGGAAAAGACTCTGATGCTGGGAGGGATTGGGGGCCAGAGGAGAAGGGGACAACAGAGGATGAGATAGCTGGATGGCATCACCGACTCGATGGACATGAGTTTGAGTGAACTCCTGGAGTTGGTGATGGACAAGGGAGGCCTGACGTGCTGTGATTCATGGGATATCAAAGAGTTAGACATGACTGAATGACTGAACTGAACTGAACTGAAGCACATTATGTATGTCTATTCAATTAATGTCACAAAGAATACTAAAAGTCTGTGATCTAACACATTTTGATTAAGCTCATATATAGCAGTTACAGTATTTCTGAGGACTAAAATTATATACTTACTCTTGTTATTCATGATTAAAAACTCTGACTACATATGTGTCTCTCTGGGAAGTAGCCTATTTCTAAGTATTAGGCAGTAGTAGAAAACTACAGAAGATGAAATTGAAATAAAGGAAAGGGAGGGTTTGGGGTTCAAAAATAATTAAAAAAATATTCCTCAAACATTGGTTAGGTTCAAGGCATTGTGCTCATTTCTAGTAGAATTCCATCCCTGCCTTTAATGCACTTATATGAAATTTGAGAGGCAGTGATATCAAGCTTATCAAATATAAAAGATTATTTTTAAAAGGCCTGACACTGGTAGGCAATCCAAAAATAAATGATAGAAAAATCATGAAGAAAATAAGCAATGAATTGAATACTTTATATTTATCTTCATTTATGAAATTTTTAAAATCTTAAGTGAATGGGTAATTGTGAAAACTTTTGGTTTAAATATAATGATCAAATAAGGCTTTGTATATGCATATATCAAGAAGATAGCATAGGTTAAAGTTTTAAAATTGATTTTTATCAACTTCAGTCAACCCAAATAAAAATATAAAATACCCTCAACTGTATATCTAAAAATATGACAATTATTGTATTCAGCATTAATTATTATATTTTTCAGCAAAACAAAGTAGGAGCAGACAGGCAATTGTAGATATAAGTATGTTCTTTTAAAAAAATATTTTTGAAGTGAGAGTTTAATTATGAGGAGATAACTAGAAGTGTTGAATGACCTGAATTCAAATTAATATTTGATTAAATTTCACAACACAGCATAGAGCTATAACTGGAATGAACAGTTTGATGAATTAAAATTACTTAGCAATAGATATTAAACTAAGCAACTATTAAATTGCTTATTTCTTAGGATTTAATATCAGGTGCCAGAGGATTAGTATAAATTTTCCACAAATACAAGCCTGGTAGACTTTCAGAGACTTGGGACTGTGGCTGAACAATTCTTGATCGCAATTTATACTAGCCATACCCTTTTAGATATATGATGATGCTTTATATACCTCTGCAAATCACTAATGGTACTGAAAACATAAGTAGTTAATGTTCCTGATCTATATTTTTAAAGGCCAAAGGAAGGAAAGCTATATTGAAATCAGTTAAGTGTTAAAAACAATAGAATAACCTTTAGCATTTGAAAATGTGAAAGAAACAGATACATGGCCAAAATTTGAAAGAGAATCATTCTGAGCCAGAGGGAGAAATTTCTAGTCAGCAGATCATAACAGACATCCTTAGTGGAAGGTAAGCTTGGGAAAGAGAAAGGAGGCTGGGCTGGGCACTNCCCCTCCAATGAGTCAACACCTCCCACGAGGTGGCCAAAGCACCGGAATCCCAGCCCCAGCATCACTCCCTCCAAAGAAATCCCAGGGCCGATCCCCTTCAGAATGGACTGGCTGGATCTCCCCGCAGTCCAAGGGACTCCCAAGAGTCCCCTCCAACACCACAGTCCAAAAGCATCAACTCCTCGGCACTCAGCCCTCTCCACAGTCCAACCCTCACATCCACACATGTCCACAGGAAAAACCACAGCCCTGACCAGACAGAACCCCGTTGGCAAAGCAATGTCTCCGCCCCCGAAAACGCCATCCAGGTTGGTCACAACCCCTCCTCCAAGGAGCAAGCGTCCTTCAATTTCATGGCTGCAGTCACCACCTGCAGCGATTTTGGAGCCCCCAAAAATAGTCTGTTTCCACTGTTTCCCCATCTATTTCCTGTGAAGTGATGGGACCAGATGCCATGATATTCATTTTCTAAATGTTGAGCTTTAAGCCAATTTTTTCACTCTCCACCCTCACCTCCATCAAGAGGCTTTTGAGTTCCTCCTCACTCTCTGCCACAGGCTGGTGCCATCTGCATATCCGAGGCCACTGATATTTCTCCTGGCAATCTCAATTCCAACCCGTGCCTCCCCCAGCCCTGAGTTTCTCATGATGTACTCTGCATATAAGTTAAATAAGCAGGGTGACAATACACAGCCTTGATGCACTCCTTTTCCTATTTGGAATCAGTCTGTTGTCCCATGTCCAGTTCTAACTTGTCTTCATAGAATTGTTCAACTTCAGCTTCTTCAGCATTGCTGGTTGGGGCATAGACTTGGATTACTGTGATACTGAATGGTTTGCCTTGGAAATGAACAGAGATCATGCTGCCATTTTTGAGATTGCATCCAAGTACTGCATTTTGGACTCTTGTTGACCATGATGGCTAGTCCATTTCTTCTGAAACATTCCTGCCTGCAGTAGTAGATATAATGGTCATCTGAGTTAAATTCACCCATTCCAGTCCATTTTAGTTCACTGATTCCTAGAATATTGACGCTCAGTCTTGCCATCTCTTTTTTGACCACTTCTAATTTGCCTTGATTCATGGACCTGACATTCCAGGTTCCTATTCAATATTACTCTTTACAGCCTCGGACCTTGCTTCTGTCACCAGTCACATCCACAACTGGGTATTGTTTTTGTTTTGGATCCATCCCTTCATTCTTTCTGGAGTTATTTCTCCACTGATCTCCTGTAGCATATTGGGCACCTACCGCAAGGAGATCCAACCAGTCCATTCTGAGGGAGATCAACCCTGGGATTTCTTTGGAAGGAATGATGCTGAAGCTGAAACTCCAGTACTATGGCCACCTCATGCGAAGAGTTGACTTATTGGAAAAGACTCTGATGCTGGGAGGGATTGGGGGCGGGAGGAGAAGGGGACGACCAAGGATTAGATGGCTGGATGGCATCACGGATTCGATGGACATGGGTCTGAGTGAACTCCGGGGGATGGTGATGGACAGGGAGGCCTGGCATGCTGCGATTCTTGGGGTCGCAGGGAGTCGGACATGACTGAGTGACTGAACTGAACTGAACTGAGCCACTGAAATGAACTGAACTGAACATCTTCATAACAATAAATGTAAAAACAATATTATACATGCATACTGTATAAAAATATGTGAATGGCCTAGTAAAAAAGCAATTATATTTTTTCTTTTCCAAATATGTTAAAATTTGAAGGGCATTACACATATTTTATGTGAGTATGGTTTCAGTATGTCTGCCCTCTGATGCCCTCTTGCAACACCTACTGTCTTACTTGGGTTTCTCTTACCTTGGACGTGGGGTATCTCCTCACGGCTGCTCCAGCAAAGCACAGCCACTGCTCCTTACCTTGAATGAGGGGTATCTCCTCACCACTGCCCCTCCTGACCTTGAATGTGGAATAGCTCCTCTAGGTCCTCCTGCACCCGTACAGACACTGCTCCTTGAGGAGCAACCTGGGGTTGCTCCTCCCAGCCACTGCCCCTGACCTCGGACTGGGGTAGCTCCTCTGGGCTTCTGCCCCTGACCTCGGAAATGGGGCAGCTCCTCTCGGCTGCACTAAGTGTGCAGGTCGCAGCACCCATGCCAATCACACTAGGACCACAGCCTTGTCTAACTCAATGAAACTAAGCCATGTCCATGAGGCCACCCAGGACAGGTAGGTCATGATGGAGAGGTCTGACAGAATGTGGTCCACTGGAGAAAGGAATTGCTAGTTTCTTGATGAATGTGGAAGTAACCCTGAAAACTTAATCTGGGGGGCTAAGTTTTGATCTTCACTCCACCAACTATCTATTGAATTATGGATGAGTCACTTAGCCCTTGTAGACCTAGTCTTCTCAGTGACACACAGAAGAAATTAAATTGGAAAATTATTAAGATCATACCTATTCTAAAATACTCTAGAGAACGCATTGGTTGGTTCCTGTTTTGAATGACCTAGAATGGTAAGTTAATAAATTTCTTTTCAATCTGCAGACAACAGAAATTTGCTGAAAGTTTTCTGAGCCAGTAGTAATATAATTAAGGTTATACATTTGGATGATTAATCTACTAGAGACACATAGGATTAATTCTTGTCGGGGGATCACTTACAATCTCTAATGTTTCCAGGTAAAAGATAAGGAGGAGCTAACAGAAAATAAAGAAGTTGAATCCATAAGATCTGTCCTCATCATTAATTAATGTCAATAGAATAGGAAAAAGAAATGAGACCAAAAAAAGTAAATAGTTTCCAAACTTGGTATCTAAGAGAATTTTTTACCAGACCAAGCAAGGAAATCTTTATGTATAAGGACAAATGACACAACTTTGGAATGAAGTTGTTCAACTGGCAGCTGAAAATTAAATCTTTTGCTCTCAAGATATGGACTAGAAGAGGGTTTGCAAACTCAAAGGCATACAGGGACTACTGAAGTAATAGGCTATTTTCAAAACAATAAAGCCATGGGGAACATAGCACCATGAAAAAAATGTGTGTCTTTCTGAAGGAGTTAGTTGCCACTCAACTTCAATAGGTTGGTGCCCTTGCAATTGTAGACCCTGCTTTTCTAATTTAACCCAGTAATACATAGATGGCTTCCCTTTTTAAAATTACCAATAAGGAAACTACTCAATATAATTTATAACTGTGCATGCATGTTCAATTGCTCAGTTGTGTCCAACTGTTTGTGATCCCATGGACTGTATCTCATCAAGCTCCTCTGCTCATAGGCTACTCCAGGCAAGAATACCGGAATGGGTTTCCATTTCTTTCTCCAGCGGATCATCCCACCCCAGGAATGGAACCCATGTCTCCTGCATTGGCTGGCAGATTCTTTACCACTGAGACACCTGGGAAGCCCTAAGTAACTGTGGGGCTTAAACAAAACATGACTCTAAGCCACACTGGTATACAGACTGCTAGATATAAGTTTGGGACCACTATATTAACTGTTTCAGAATTAGTATAATGATAAAAATGAAGTAAATTGTGGGAAAGGGTAGACATTTTCAAAAGAACAGCTTAAGGAGGGAAGTCTAAGAATATAATATCAAATTATTTTTATAATTAAAATGTCAAGTAAAAGAAAATAACGGCCCTACTTACAGTGAGGTTGCCAGAAATGAGAAAAATATGAGGATATTACTCAAAGAGAATAGAAGGAAAAGAGACGAAGATAGACACAGTGTCCACCAATGGAAGGAATTTGAATTTTACACAGTAGAAGAGACCCTAGTAGATTGAGACAAGAAGGCAAAGGGAAAGGGCATAAAGTATCTGCCTTATTATTTATGCATTCTCTGTATTTTTTCATTTTATGTTTTCAAAAACCTGCATTGTTTCCTAACATACCTGTTGGATTGAATAGGATGCTCAATATATCCACTTTTTCATCCAAATACCTGCAAGATGTTTACTTGCGGTAACTGACAATTATGAAATTACTGTCCATTACAAGAAGAAGGAAGGAAATAGCAACCCACTCCAGTGTTCTTGCCTGGAGAATCCCAGGGATGGGGGAGCCTGGTGGGCTGCCTTCTATGGAATTGCACAGAGTCGGACACGACTGAAGCGACTTAGCACAAGAAGACAACATGGCAACAAAGACTTGGAAGATTTAATTGTTCATTTGTATTATCAGGTAGACAAGCAAGCCTACAATCATAGCTGTATTAAAACATGTATAAGTGAAAATGAAAAATGAGTTGACTGTTTAGTAGATATTTTAAAGCATTCCTAGCAGCCATGCTTTAGGTCTTCCCGGGTGGCTCAGTGGTAAAGTATCTGCCTGCTAATCCAGGAGACACAGGAGGCGTGGGTTAGATTCCTGTCTGGGGAAGATACCCTGGAAGGAGGAAGTGGCAACCCACTACAGAATTCTTGCCTTGGGAATTCCATGGACAAAGGAGCCTGTCCATGGGGTCACAGAGTCGGACACGACTAAGCATGCACACCTAGCCATGCCTTAGTCACTGATGCCAATAATTCATTAGATGAGCAAGTGGCTGTATCTTGCTGGACACTTCTTAGTCTCCGCTGGTAAGAAATCAAGAGTCTCAATTGTTGATAAGTTTTATATTTTCTTTGAAAAGAAACAGTTCCTCGAACAGATGGTTAACTGCAAGATTTTGCGACATTTCTCAAATATTCTTTGTAAACCCTCAGCAGTCACATTTAATTTTGTCTATGAAGAAAGAGCAATAAGTGGATGATGAATCAGGCATCATTAACTGTAATTTAAGATAAATCAAATGCAACAGTGTCTTGAATAGCAATAATAAGATATTAGAAAAGTTTTCTTTTAAAAAGATTTTCCAAGTGTGCAAAAAACTGTCAAGGAAATATTAGAACATGACAATAAACAATATTAAGGTGGGTGGCAAAAACTGATACATATGTGAGTGTGTGGGGGGGGGAGGGTAACTTGTATTTGGAACACATTAGGCAGTCAATAGGGCTTCCCAGTTGCCTCAGTGGGTAAAGAACCTGCCTGCAATGCAGAAGATGCAGGAGTTGCTGGTTTCATCCCTGGGTCAGAGAGAGACTCTGGAGGAGGGCACGGCAACCCACTCTAGTATTCTTACCTGGAGAGTCTCATGGACAAAGAAGCCTTACATGCTACAGTCCATAGGTTTGCAAAGAGCTGGACACGACTGAATCAACTAAATAAGCACCCAGAGACACAGACACTCAATAAGTACTGCTGTTGCATAATTTTTCTACTCTTGTGCTCAACATTTGTCCTGAATATCTTCTGACAGTCATCTATAGATCCCGAGACCTACCTGCCAATTCCTGCCAATTCTTTTCTTCTCTGTTTTTCCTACCATTCTTGTAGACTCAATAGCCATGTTGTTTTCCTTGTCTGGTCTATTATTGATTGATTTCTGACAACTGTTTTGTTCCCCCCTCCACCCCGCCGCTTATAAAAAATGCTCAGTTTTCCTTCATGATTTAATAAGCTTTTTCTTCTAGTTATCTGATGCTACTTATTAAATACCACCCCCAAATTAGTGTTCTAAACAACAACTG
The DNA here is from genome assembly GCA_006410635.1 of Cephalophus harveyi. NCBI lineage: Eukaryota > Metazoa > Chordata > Mammalia > Artiodactyla > Bovidae > Cephalophus > Cephalophus harveyi. The sequence continues at coordinate 86,557 of SJYT01020880.1, forward strand.
TAGTATTTTGCTCTTCATGAGTCAGGAATTCAGATAGGGCTCAGGCAGGGAGACTTGTCTCTGTTCAAAGAAGTCCTGATATCCGAGGGTAACTGGAAACTTTGAGGCTGGAATCATTTGGGAGGTGTCTTTGCTCCCGACTGATATCTGGCATAACAAAGCCAGGGTTTAGGTGAAACTTTTGACTGGAACACCTACTCTTGTCACTTATATATGTCATTTCTATTCATTTCCATATAGAAATAATGAGCTTCTTATTACAAGGTGGATGGGATCTGAGAGTGTCTGGAGAACAAGAGTTCAAGAGATGCAGGAAGAAGCTGCATGACTTTTCAGGACCTAACCTTAGGAGTCACAGGCTATAACTTCCACTGTCTTCCATTCAGTGTACAAGTCACAACCCAGATTCAAAGGTAGGGACATAATAGGTGGATGCATCAAACTTCTTGTGTTTTTTTTTTTTAAATCTACCATTTCAAATTACCAGATTTTCCAGAAAAGTCATGAAAAATTCCATGGGAGTGTTTGTGAGTCAATAAGTTAGTAAAAAGGCATCTGAAGAGAAGAAAATGATGTGTGGAAGAGATGCACGTGATCATGGATGCACATGAGTTTGTGAGTTTGTAATAGTCAATTGTCATTGAATCATACTATATAAAATATGGGTAAGCAATAGATTTTAAGGGGCCATTTATGCCATATTAAGAAGTTGCTACAATACACTATAAGTAATAGCAATAACTGAAGAACATTAAGCATGGGAAAAACCTGCCCCACACTACATATTAGACCTACTTCTCTGGCAGAACTCTGAAGAACAAATTTATTATGGGATGAGAATACAGATAAAATAACTTAGCTTGAAAGCAATTGCAGCAGTTCAGAGGACCATGAAACCAGCCTGATCTTTTTTTAGAAAGGGGAGAATCAGAACAAGAGAAACTGAGGAAGTTGAATTTAGACAGTTTAAAAATCAGTGAATTATTCTGATGAAGTTGGCCAAAGTGAAGGAACACTTTACAAACCACCATCAATAGCTGGATGGTTGATGATTATTGTCCTATTTATCCAAAGTACTGATGATGAGCAATTATTTTCATAATATATTATATTTAAAACATCTCTGAACTCATAGACATATCAATCTTTTTTTGGATAAGTCAATAATATTGATCTGCTCAACCACTTGAGGCTTTCTTTATTTAACTAATTATGTAGAAACTGATGGCCATGTACAGATTAGTTAATAATGAAGAGAAGTGTTGTCTATAAAAGTACTTAAAATGATCCATAGGTAGCTTTTATATCCATTAATGCCAGCAAATGTCCAGTATCATTCAGGTCTTGAACTTAAACTTACTGAAACCATAACAAATAAAATAACCTAATCCATGGTATCTACTAAGATTTATTACCTATTTTGTTGTGTTGGCCTGTGTTCAGGCACATTGAGAAGTGAGAAACTAATTTTTTTATTTCTATATTCTTTTAGAAATCTGCTCTTGAGTATGGCTGGTTTCAATACCACTTTAAAATGGAAAGGTTGTGGACTTGAACAGAAAAAGAGGGTTGCTTTTAGAATAATAAAGTGAAATTGAGACATAAGCTATACTTTAACATTAGATAATTATGACAAACAGGAATTCTATGAGTTGTTTTCACATATATTAATTTTTACAGGCTTTCCAGGTGGCATAGTGGTAAAGTATCTGCCTGCCAATGCAGGATATGCAGGAGATGTGGGTTCAATCCCTGGCTTGGGACGATCCCTTGGAGTAGGACACATCAACCCATTCCAGTATTATTGCCTAGAAAATCCCTTTGACAGATGAGCCTGGTGGTCTGCAGTAAATGAGACTGTAAAGAGTCAGACATGACAGAGCACAACAACAAAATTATTACAGTGAAAATGCTGAATTAAACATCCTTACATATAAAACATTGCTTACTGGTCCTATGCTTATCAGTTATTTTTCCTTAGGGATGAAAATGAAAGAACCTTTAATTCTTAAGTTAATACCTTGAAAAAGGTGCTTATCATGGAATGTTCAGGTAGGATTTTTATCATGTTGCTTCTAGCCAAGTGCAGCATGAGCTGTTGCTGCAAACATGAACAAAAATCTATTTGCAACAGGGGTTATGGCAGCTTGATTGGTTTATACAAAGCAAGAAACCATAAAAACATCTACTTAAAGCAACATTATTTGCTCTACTATTAGGTATGGCTAGAAAATCAGATCATGCCTAGAAGTGGGAGGGCTTCCCTGGGGCTCAGAGGTTAAAGCATCTGCCTGCAATGCGGGAGACCTGGGTTTGATCCCTGGGTTGGGAAGATCCCCTGGAGAAGGAAATGGCAACCCACTGCAGTTTTCTTGCCTAAAGAAGCTATATCTGTTTTCTTAATAATAAAGCTGTTCTGTATTCACTGTTTTTACTTTTAGATTTTACTATTACTCAGTTATGGTGGGGCCAACAGATCAGGAGATAGTTTTTTTTGCTCACAGTGTCCAAGAGGTGGAGGTATGCCATAGATGCAGGGGCCATCTGGGGAAGCAACAAGTTCAGTAAGGAGGCGGAGAGAACAGGGGACAGGAAGAAGGCAGGGACAAAGCATTCCCTGGTGGTTTCTCTGAAAAGGAATGGACAAAAGCAGAGTAAGCAGGTTTAGGATTGGCTATTCTGGGTCATTTCAGTGGGTTCCAGGTTGCAGCAGCTTTTTGATTGTCTGGTGCCTGGTCCCACATGATTAAAGGCAGAGGAATATTGGACTATAAGAGTGCTGTGAGAGGCTGATACAAGAGGTGGATGGAGCATGGGCTCTGGGTTGGCTGGTTTGTATATGAAAGGCACATTTGTACGAATGATTTTATTGTTTTTAAGAACTGACTAGCCCTGGGAGGAGCAGTCTCTCTAGGATCAGAAAGGCTCCAGATATCAAACTTTCAGAAATATCAAAAATAAAAAGCCAAGATTAATACATTCTTCAATTCCAAAGCCTCATCTTTGTTCACCCCCAAATGAAAAAAAAAAAAAAAGCAAGACAAACCTGTTTTTGCTTAGAACAGGCTCCAACTGGTTAATCTCACTAACAGCCTGAAAACTCCTGGGCTGATGCTATTCTTGTCGCTAAAGTTGAGAGAAAGGAGAAACTAGAAAATGCATAATTGTCAGTTGCTTGTGTTTTCAAAAAACTTTAAAACATGTCATGAATTCAAAAAATAATATTTAATGTAAAGGAGTATTTTTTTTCTTGATTATCTAGTGGGATGAGTATAAACTAGTGTCAGGACTTCTCTGGTTTTCCAGTGGCTAAGACTCTGTGCTCTCAATTTAGGGGGTCTGGGTTCAATTCCTGGTTTGGGAACTAGAATCCACATACCTCAACAAGAGTCTATAAGCCACAACTTCTTTGCATGCCACAAAGTAGACCTGGCACAGCCAAGTAAATTAATTAATTAAAATAAATATTTAAAAATACCTTAAAAAAGAATATAAGCTAATATCTAAAATCATCTGGGAGAATGAGAATTTAGAAGGAAATTCAGTGTGCCCATCTTCCTTCAAAGTAATATAACATATACAGAAGAGGAAAATCCACTTCACTCTGAAGCCTTATTATATTTCTGTTTAGGAGACTATGTGACTTGTTTCTTTCTTTGATGGTGTATGTCCAAAAATACAGAATAATCTACTGATTTACAACTTCAGGGTAAAATAGGCCATAAGTAGGTTGAATGCAAGGAGATCCAACCAGTCCCTTCTGAAGGAGATCAGCCCTGGGATTTCTTTGGAAGGAATGATGCTAAAGCTGAAACTCCAGTACTTTGGCCACCTCATGCAAAGAGTTGACTCATTGGAAAAGACTCAGATGCTAGGAGGGATTGGGGGCAGGAGGAGAAGGGGACGACCGAGGATGAGATGGCTGGATGGCATCACGGACTCGATGGACGTGAGTCTGAGTGAACTCCGGGAGATGGTGATGAACAGGGAAGCCTGCCGTGCTGCGATTCATGGGGTCGCAAAGAGTCGGACACGACTGAGCGACTGAACTGAACTGAGGTTGAATGTTTGGGACCCACTACAAATTCATACCCTGAAACCTAAAATGCATTGTGATGGTGTTTGAAGGTGGTGCTTTTGGAAAGTGCTTAGGTCATAAGGGCAGAGTCGTCAGCAAAACTCTTCAACTCTTCTACCAGTTGAGGCTATGGCAAAAGGAATGAAGAATGGATAGGAAGGAGCTTTCAGTAGATACTGTCTCTGACAGTGACGATCTTGGACTTCTCAGCCAACAGAATTGTGAGGAATAAGTGTTTATTATTTATAAATCACCCAATGTATAGCATTTCTTTTAGCAGTCCATAAAGAATAAAAGAAGGTCCTAAATTTAATGTTTAGATTGGAATTTCAGGATTCTTCTGTGTATTTTGAAAATTCTTTGGGGTTTTTCTACAATTATCTTTAAAGATTTTGAAGATGAATTTTATTTGTATCTAACTAACTTTGTCTTTTTGATATTCTTCCCAAGAATGAAGTAATTCATTTCTTTCAATTTTAAGCTCTATTGTAGTATTTTTAATACACAAAACTATATACAATTTTTTAGTTTGGACATACAAATATACTTAATACAATACCAAAGCCACAATCCATCATTTTCAGAAGTTTCCTTGTGTCCCTTCATTATTTATTTTCTGGTAAGAAAAATTAATATGAAATCTTCTCTCCTAACACATTTTGAAGTGTATAATACCATATTTTTAATCATAAGCACCGTCTTCTACAAGTCATCTGCTGTAACTCTTGCCTGAACTATATTTCACATCAAGAATATGGTTTCTGTCTTTAGATGAACCAAAATGTCCATGAGCATCCAGCTACTCACCAACTGTCTGCTGAATTTCAAATTATATCAATTTTTAGGCTTAGCTATTGTAGTCATAACATGATCAATGCTCAGTGTAAGATCTATAATTATCCCTGTAAACCTTGAAGACTAATTTTAAACATGCATTTCAATTTGGTTGTTCCTGAGATAAGAATAGTAAGATATAACCACGGGGTTTTCAAATCATGAACATACATCTTAGTGCACAATTACAGTCTAATCCTGCAGTCAATTAATAAATTGGTTGAAATAGCAGTTTGATTAAAATCTCAGATGTGCTAATTCACTTTCCTAGTGCTCTTTAATTAAGGCTTTAATAGAGTCTGCAATTACCTGCAAATTTTTTATTGGTCTTAAATATTTGTGCTTCTACCCTTAACTTTCAAAACTCCTTCAACTCACCAAAGCATAAGAATAACCACTCTAAGAAATTAAGTTAAAGCATAAAGAAAAAAAAAAAAAACACTTTTTTCTTTAATCAGGTGAACAAGTACTACATGTCTTTAAAATGCTTGTGGAAATTTAAGCTGCAAATGAATATTTTTTCTGTAACTTATGGTATGTTTTCTGTTTGTTTGTTTGTTTTTTTTCTATTGTAGAAAACATTAATTTTGGTGAATGAAGCAACATTCTGTGGACATTTTCCATGAAAACTATTTTGACCTTAATTGAATTTTAATATAGAATACTTAGCACTCAAATTTATGCCTTCTGTGTTAATTTTTAATTTTATTAAAAATACTTTATTTCACTTTGTTCACAACTACTATTTTTGAGCCTTTTTTCTGTATAAGGCTTTGTGCAAAGTGCTTTACATAAACTCTGTCATTTATTACTCTAATAACTGAATTCAGTAGATGCTGTTGTCATCCAATTTTAAAGAGAAGAGAATTAAGAATTACAGATTTAGGTAAGTAGTCAAAGTTACATGCATGTAAATAGCAGAATTACAACTGAATGCCAGGTGTGTTTGATTCTGAAATTTGTCATCTTAACTATAGTAAGATTATCGCAGTTGTTTGAATTTATTGATGTTTTATTAACTATACCCACATTTGTATGTATATTAGTAAAAGCGCTCATGTTTAAAATCTCTGGTGTGTGATATGATATACTTCTAGCAAACTTCCAAATACAAAGACTAATTTATTGATTACTTATTTTAGATGGAAATATAAATAATGTCTTTATAATGTTTTGTGGTGAATCATGCCTTCACATTGAAAGCTTCACTTTGAAATTAAAAAGAAACCAAAAACTCAAATCTTTCTTCAAAACAAATGATCAAGTACAGCACAGGTCTCAGTCTGAGACTTTCTTTTTAAATAAGTAAATATCTACACATTGAAAAAAAATGGCAGCAAAATACCCACCCCAGATCTGCTTGACATCTAAAAGCAAATCCCCTCCCACCTATCCTCAAGTGTTCTTTTAGAGGAGAACTGAGTCTGTTGCTAAGTAACATGAATAAGATTGATTCAGAAAACCTCAAGAATGCTGCAAAAATATACACTATGACACATACTGAAAAGTCCCAAAAAAGTATATGCTGCTAAGTCACTTCAGTCGTGTCCGACTCTGTGCGACCCCATAGACGGCAGCCCACCAGGCTCCCCCATCCCTGGGATTCTCCAGGCAAGTACACTGGAGTGGCTTGCCATTTCCTTCTCCAATGCATGAAAGTAAAAAGTGAAAGTGAAGTCACTCAGTCGTGTCCGACTTCGCGACCCCATGGACTGCAGCCTACCAGGCTCCTCCATCCATGGGATTTTCCAGGCAAGAGTACTGGAGTGGGTTGCCATTGCCTTCTCCGAAAAAAGTATATATATAAAAAAAATGTTCCCAGTTTAGTTTAGAAGCTGTATTTATTGGCTAGTAAAGATTTCGTTTGGGGAGTTACCAGTTGAGAGACATTCTCACATATTCACTGATTCAGAATAGAAAATATTTATTTTAAGAAATATATAGACACTAGAATTACAATTATAATGGAAAATTTTTTAAAATACACTTATGTATTTTGAAGTCATCTATATAATGTAGGAAATTAGGTTTAAAAATATATTAGTAGTTATTTTTGCATATACTCTTGAAGTAAACTCACTACTACAATATTACTATAAGAAGTTAGAGAACAACTTAAAAATCACTTTGTATAGTACAATATATTTATTTATTTATTTTTTTAATAGCAGAACAAATAAACATTTTATTTATTCATATAAAATAATAGATCTCATTTGGATGGTGTTTTATCATTTATCATATTACTTTGATACTTTCTCCAAGAAGCAAACTTCTTGGAAAACTGTGATGCAATTTTTGGTGATGAAGTTGAGGTCAAAGAAATAAATCAAATGCTTATTTTCTCTTTCATTGTCTTCCCTTATTTCTCTTTCTCTATTACCAGGTTTCTCTCTTTAAACCTTTTAGCTTTTCCTGACTCCTTCATATATCTGAGGCACCCCTATTCTTTTAACATAATTATATAAATTAGACAATTTTTCTTTCTCTACTATAAGAGAGATTTCAAGCACCTGAGATGAGAAGGAAATAAAACTTGGTTGAAAGAACTGGATTTAAATCACAACTTGGTCACTCTTTTCCTCTATGGAACAGTGAACTGTTTGAGTCTGGACTCNTACTGGAGTGGGTAGCCTATCCCTTCTCCAGTGGATCTTCCTGACCCAGGAATTGAATCGGGGTCTCCTGCATGGCAGGTGGATTCTTTACCAACTGAACTATCGGGGGAAGGGAATGGCAACCCACTCCAGTATTCTTGCCTGGAGAATTCCATGGACAGAGGAGCCTGGCAGGCTACAGTCCACGGGTCACAAAAAACCAGGGATGCCTGAGCAAATAACACACATGAGCAAAATGAACACTAATCATGGGGGCCTTTAATCTTAATGCACTGTGACTAAAATATAAGCCACATGGTTATTGGAGAGATGAGTTAATTTTCCACATGCTTATATATTATTTCACTTATTTAAAAATTCCATATTGTTACTCTTTCACCAATGTCCCTTTCCTTGATTAAATTGAGATGATTTATCTTTATTCCTTTTAGAATTGGCATTCACTTTTAATGCATGTCAAAGTTTTTATTGAAAATATTCTATTTCTCAGAAAAATCAAAGCACCTAATGATACATTCTGAAAATATCCTCATTTATTTTAACTTTGGAGGCATTCTTCAAATTAAAAAATTAAGTCAAAATATTATAGCAGAACAAATAAACATTTTATTTATTCATATAAAATAATAGATCTCATTTGGATGGTGTTTTATCATTTATCATATTACTTTGATACTTTCTCCAAGAAGCAAACTTCTTGGAAAACTGTGATGCAATTTTTGGTGATGAAGTTGAGGTCAAAGAAATAAATCAAATGCTTATTTTCTCTTTCATTGTCTTCCCTTATTTCTCTTTCTCTATTACCAGGTTTCTCTCTTTAAACCTTTTAGCTTTTCCTGACTCCTTCATATATCTGAGGCACCCCTATTCTTTTAACATAATTATATAAATTAGACAATTTTTCTTTCTCTACTATAAGAGAGATTTCAAGCACCTGAGATGAGAAGGAAATAAAACTTGGTTGAAAGAACTGGATTTAAATCACAACTTGGTCACTCTTTTCCTCTATGGAACAGTGAACTGTTTGAGTCTGGACTCTCCAGTCAGACTGCTTGGATTTTAATTTCAGTCATGTAATCTCACTAACTAGCTGATCTTGAGCAAATATTACCTCTGTGTTTCTCAGTTACTCCATGAATAAAATAATTAGAGTTCATACCAGCTAGAGTTTTTATGAGGATTAAATAAATACATAATATAAATTGCTTAGAATAAGATCTAGCATAGAGTTAAAAAAAAAACACTATCTTTGTTAGTATTATTAGGCTATTACTATTTGGTAAGTCATTGAATTTTTACATCTCAACAATGGCAGATATTGTTATCTACATTGGAAGTCAAAAATTCAATAAATTTTTATTGCAGGTAAAGCCAATCTGAAGGTATAAATGTAGTATAAACTATAGGTTACTGATATTTTAGCAGTGTTCAGTTCAGTTCAGTTCAGTCGCTCAGTCGTGTCCGACTCTTTGCGACCCCATGAATTGCAGCACGCCAGGCCTCCCTGTCCATCACCAACTCCCGGAGTTCACCCAAACTCACGTCCGTCGAGTCAGTGATGCCATCCAGCCATCTCATCCTCTGTCATCCCCTTCACCTCCTGCCCCCAAATCCCTCCCAGCATCAGTGTCTTTTCCAATAAGTCAACTCTTTGTATGAGGTGGCCAAATTACTGGAGTTTCAGCATCAGCATCATTCCTTCCAAAGAACACCAAGGGCTGATCTCCTTTAGAATGGACTGGTTGGATCTTCTTGCAGTCCAAGGGACTCTCAACTCACTTGTACCACATTTTTTTTACATATGTTAATAGTTTTCAAAATTGCATTATTATACATCACATAAAAATTGTAAGCCAATTCAAACCCCAAAAGCATTTGGGGGTTGAGGGGTTGGTTAAAAACAACTTTGAAAAATGACACGTGTTAAGTTTGGAGAATAAATATTGATAATAACAAGAATTGGATAAACACCAACTCATCAAGTTATTGTGAAGTTAAAAGAATTAAGTTCCTAATATACAGTAGCTGTTTTAATTTTTACTATCATTATCATTCTTAGTATCCAGTGTAAGGAAGACATTTATTTCACTGTCTCTCTGTCCTTTTATGATGTCTATCCTGTCTCTTATACACATCTTTCAAAATATTTATTTTAGATTTATATGGTAATATCTGAGCCTGAACAATGGAATACCTGTCATTTAAACATTTCAAATACTTTTTTAAAGAAGAAACAAAATTTTCCTGAAAACTTTTCCATGATGAGTAGCTTATAATATATTATAATAGGAAAATCATGGAACTAGAACCTCAGAGAATATACATTATCTGTTATTTTCCTAACCACATCCTCCTTTTCTGTTGACACACTTCTCTTCCCTTTTGTTTACTATTTTCAATTTTGATTGTGTAATTCACTGTGCTATATCATTTTACTTCTTCACTGTATCAAAGACAGTAAAAACTAAAGACTATTCTTTAGTCTTTAAGAATAAATTGCATGTTCTCTTTTCTTGAAGTGCTTTTCATGTAGCTGGTCCATCACCATATTTATGTTAAATAATGAGAAAGTAATAAAAGATGACATCATGTATTTAAAACCGCATTTTCATGCTGAGGGGTGTAGAGTCACTGTCATTTTGAAGAATGGATATTGAGCAAATAGAGAATTCTTAGAATTATATAAAATGTGGAGGAATTTATGGATCATCGCTGTAGAATCTTAGAATTTATAAATGCCTATCACCTACCATGGGCATTTGTTAGAATGTACTGACGTTTTCACAATAAGCAATGTGTAGCTAATGTATTTTTATATACTTTTGTAATTTCCCACTTGTTTGGTATGAAAAACAGGTATTTCTTCATGTCTTCTTATAATCAGGGTATCTTGAATGCCCATTAATAAACTTAAATATAATAAACTTATAAAATAAAGAAATGGATAATCAGTAGCATTGAATCTAGTAGAACTAAATTTCATGATAGCAGTTTTAAAGAACATATAATAAATTCAGAGACTCTCCTGTACCTGATAAGTTTTATGAGTTCACAAATGCCAAATTTCAAAAATGATATTATACCAGGAATAGGGACAGCACAAACACTAGTTGACTGAACTAAGGAAACACATTTTAGATAAGAATTCTTACTATGCCATTGTAAAGTCAGACATGCAAAGGAGGAATCAGCCTGACTTACTGAAAATCATGAAAACTAAAATATTGAGTAGGAAATAAGGAAGGTTGCTGCTGCTGCTGCTGCTAAGTCACTTCAGTCGTGTCCGACTCTGTGTGACCCCATAGACGGCAGCCCACCAGGCTCCCCCATCCCTGGGATTCTCCAGGCAAGAACACTGGAGTGGGTTGCATGTCCTTCTCCAGTGCGTGAAAGTGAAAAGTGAAAATGAAGTCACTCAGTCGTGTCTGACTCTTAGCGACCCCATGGACTGCAGCCTACCAGACTCCTCCGTCCATGGGATTTTCCAGGCAAGAGTACTGGAGTGGGGTGCCATAAGGAAGGTTACAAGTTACAAAAACTTTAAAAAAAAATGTTCAGAAACTTTGGATACACTTTAAGATAAAAAGGAATAATCATGAGCAACACAGAATGAGCACCTGGACCTGGCAGAAACAAAAGAACCCAACTGACAGAGAAAAAAGATGGTAAGAGACAAAGATATATTATTACCTTGTGTAAGTGCTGACTGAAGAGAGAAGCTGTATATGTTTTGATTAACATAATTAGGTCCCCCTCCCCCAAAATAAAAGTATTGGGTATATCACCTTTAGAAAATTTAAATACCTGATGCTGTTCATTCTTTTGTAAAATAGAGATGTACCTAGAACCCAATATTACCATGTGTAGCTACCAGATGTACTAAAAGAATCTGGCTTCCACATGATCCCAATTAATAGGAAAGACTATGTATTAATTACTCTCAAGTGTGAATGCCAATTTCCCTATTTTAGAAGAGACACAGTACAAAATTTTCATATCTTGCCTAACCTCTTTCTATTAAGAATAGCAATAGCAATTGAAATTAGCATGTCTATCCTACCTTGATTCAGCCCTCACAATTCCTCATCTGGACTGGTGCAAGAGCCCGCTAACAAGATTCTCTGCCTTCTTGTGATCCAGACACTACATTGTGCTGGGTAGTCTTTCTGAAATAGAAATCTGACCATGTCATTTTCAAGAAAAAACAAAAAAATCATCCACTGCACAAAGTAAAACTCCTGCACATAACAGCCAAACCCTTTCACAATCTGTTCATTTAGCTCCTAGTATATTTGCACACTTTTGTTTTCCTCTGCTCCATTTGCTTTGTGTTCCAGAAACGTGAAGTTCTTATCCATTGTCAAATTCATGCCATTTCCACCAAAATGAAAGAGCAATTACTCTTCACCCCAGCTCCTGGCAGGACTTTCGATTCTTAAATTATCCATCTGGTGAACACCAGCTTCTAGTGGTGAAGGATTTAGCTTATATGTTGTCTCGTCTGGGGAGTCACCAGGTGCACCAAGGCTCACCTGTCCTAGCAAGGTTTGGTGCATCCTCTTTAGGTTATAAATTAAATGTTAGTATTTGGAAGATAGTTTTTTATATTATATTTTATATGAATAGAGCCAAGCATTTGGAAGGTTTATAAGAACTTTGTTAACTGGGTAAATAAGTGAATAAGACTCAACATTTATGAAAACCCTGGTGACATCTTTTTCACATACTATGAAGATGATTCAGATTTCAGAAGTTTTTATAACTTTAATTCTCTATGTAAACTTCAGCAGCATAATCTTTTTCTTCTGAAACAAAAAGCAACTCTGCTATTCTGCAAATTATTTTAGGTATAGTTATAATCCTGTCCAGAATTAAATGACCATAGTTATTTTTCCATCAAGAAGTAGATAAGAACCAGCCTTAAAAAGTTTTACAGTTCAACTAAAAGTTGTTCATGAATTAAAATTTCTACCCTTCACAGATACAGTTCTTCAGATACTCAGTTTTCACTTAGAATCATTTGCTCTAAACACATACTTCTATCCATCTGTCCAGTGATTATTAAGTGACTAATGTTTTGATGAAGAATATAAATGTTAAAATTAATAATTTATGCTAAGAATTGATAGCTTGGACTATTAGTATCTTTTCCATTTCATAATGAAACAGGAATGATAGTGACTCTGCCTTTCATCTCCTCTTCTCATTGACAGGGCTTATAATCCTTTAAACATACCCTTGAATGCCACTGCTGGGCATACACACCGCGGAAACCAGAATTGAAAGAGACACGCATACCCCAATGTTCATCGCAGCACTGTTTATAATAGCCAGGACATAGAAGCAACCTAGATGTCCATCAGCAGATGGATGGATAAGAAAGCTGTGGTACATATACACAATGGAGTATTACTCAGCCATTAAAAAGAATACATTTGAATCAGTTCTAATGAGGTAGATGAAACTGGAGCCTATTATACAGAGTGATGAAAGCCAAAAAGAAAAACACCAATACAGTATACTAATGCATATATATGGAATTTAGAAAAATGGTAACAATAACCCTGTATGCAAGACAGCAAAAGAGACAAGATGTATAGAACAGTCTTTTGGACTCTGTGGGAGAGGGTGAGAGTGGGATGATTTGGGAGAATGTTATTGAAACATGTATAATATCATATATGAAACAAATAGCCAGTCCAGGTTCGATGCATGATACTGGATATTTGGGGCTGGTGCACTGAGATGACCCAGAGGGATGGTATAGGGAGGGAGAAGGGAGGGACGTTCAGGATGGGGAACACATGCATATCTGTGGCGGATTCATGTTGATGTATGCAAAACCAATACAATATTGTAAAGTAATTAACCTCCAATTAAAATAAATAACAGTCTGGTTCCAAATAGGAAAAGGAGTACGTCAAGGCTGTATATTGTCACCCTGCTTATTTAATTTATATGCAGAGTACATCATGAGAAACGCTGGGCTGGAAGAAGCACAAGCTGGAATCAAGATTGCTGGGAGAAATATCAATAACCTCAGATATGCAGATGACACCACCCTTATGGCAGAAAATGAAGAAGAACTAAAGAGCCTCTTGATGAAAGTGAAAGTGGATGCTTGGGGCTGGTGCACGGGGATGATCCAGAAAGATGATATGGGGTGGGAGGTGGGAGGGGGATCCAGGATTGGGAACTCATGTACACCCATGGTGAATTCATGTCAATGTATGGCAAAACCAATACAGTATTGTAAAGTAAAATAAAGTAAAAATATTTAATGTGTATAAGAGACAGGAGAAATATCAATAACCTCAGATATGCAGATGACACCACCCTTATGGCAGAAAATGAAGAAGAACTAAAGAGCCTCTTGATGAAAGTGAAAGTGGATGCTTGGGGCTGGTGCACGGGGATGATCCAGAAAGATGATATGGGGTGGGAGGTGGGAGGGGGATCCAGGATTGGGAACTCATGTACACCCATGGTGAATTCATGTCAATGTATGGCAAAACCAATACAGTATTGTAAAGTAAAATAAAGTAAAAATATTTTTAAAAAAGAAAGTGAAAGTGGAGAGTGAAAAAGTTGGCATAAAGCTCAACATTCAGAAAACAAAGATCATGGCATCTGGTCCCATCACTTCATGGGAAATAGATGGGGAAACAGTGGAAACAGTGCCAGACTTTATTTTTTTGGGCTCCAAAATCACTGCAGATGGTGACTGCAGCCATGAAATTAAAAGACACTTACTCCTTGGAAAAAAAGTTATGACCAACCTAGATAGCATATTCAAAAGCAGAGACATTACTTTGCCAACAAAGGTCCATCTAGTCAAGGCTATGGTTTTTCCAGTGGTCATGTATGGATGTGAGAGTTGGACTGTGAAGAATACCTCAGATATGCAGATGACACCACCCTTATGGCAGAAAGTGAAGAGGAGCTAAAAAGCCTCTTGATGAAAGTGAAAGAGGAGAGCGAAAAAGTTGGCTTAAAGCTCAACATTCAGAAAACGAAGATCATGGCATCTGGTCCCATCACTTCATGGGAAATAGATGGGGAAACAGTGGAAACAGTGTCAGACTTTATTTTTGGGGGCTCCAAAATCACTGCAGATGGTGACTGCAGCCATGAAATTAAAAGATGCTTACTCCTTGGAAGAAAAGTTATGTCCAACCTAGGTAGCATATTCAAAAGCAGAGACATTACTTTGCCGACTAAGGTCCGTCTAGTCAAGGCTATGGTTTTTCCTGTGGTCATGTATGGATGTGAGAGTTGGACTGTGAAGAAGGCCGAGTGCTGAAGAATTGATGCTTTTGAACTGTGGTGTTGGAGAAGACTCTTGAGAGTCCCTTGGACTGCAAGAAGATCCAACCAGTCCATTCTGAAAGAGATAAGCCCTGGGTTTTCTTTGGAAGGAATGATGCTCAAGCTGAAACTCCAGTACTTTGGCCACCTCATGCGAAGAGTTGACTCATTGGAAAAGAGCTTTGATGCTGGGAGGGATTGGGGGCAGGAGGAGAAGGGGACGACAGAGGATGAGATGGCTGGATGGCATCACTGACTTGATGGACGTGAATCTGAGTGAACTCCGGGAGTTGGTGATGGACAGGGAGGCCTGGCGTGCTGCGATTCATGGGGTCGCAAAGAGTCGGACATGACTGAGTGACCGAACTGAACTGAAGAAAAATTTTGGTTCCTATACACATACACATCTCTTGGATGTGTAAAAGTTATTTAATTCTTGGAAAAGTTTTGTTTGTTAGTTCAGATACAAATGCATGAATAATTTTAAAACAAAACTCTAATAAGTACATTAATAATCTGCTTAAGTGCTTGAGGGTATTCAATTAAGTTTATAAAAGGGAGTTAACGTTTTTGAAAAACTTCTAACTAACTAGCCAAAATCTGCAGATTTAAAAATGACAACAAAATATGTATAAGCTGATCTTATGAGCTCAAGAAAAAACTGGAATTTTGACTTTGTAATTTTGATCTATTGAATATAAATTTTAAAGCCCCAAATAAACTTTCTGCGAAAAAGGAAACGTCATTGATCAAGGAAATTGTTGAAAGCCCATAGAGTCCAGGACCAAAAGACAAACTAACAAGACTGAAAAGGGCTACTTAGGAAAAATCAGTGACTTGTTTTAAAAAAAGAAAAAAAAGGGAAATTGAAAAAAATTCTCAAGATTCTCTCTGTAAACTAAGAAGTGTGACTATAAAATTCTATTGAATAAGTAAAATACAATATAGAAATACTCATCTCTCAGTTAAACCAAGGTGAAGAATACCCAGAGTGGAGAAGACAGGCCTGTTACCAGGAAGACAGAGAATTGGAGAGACAGGCCCAGAGAGCTTCACTTACAGAAAGTCACAGAGTGATACATGAAGGAAAAAAGTTCATTAAGTATCATTCACGGGTCTGTCATTTTTCAGGACATTGTTATTATTTAAAGCATAGTTGACCCTTGACCGACTGGAACTTGAACTGCATGGGTCAACTTACACGTGAGTTTTTTCAATTAATACATGGATTACTACACAGTCCTTAGTTGAGGGAGTCCATGGATCCAAATTCTTGGATCTGAGGACTATGGGACTCAAGCATCCCTGGATTTTGATACCCATGGAATCAAATCCTTG
This sequence comes from Cephalophus harveyi, assembly GCA_006410635.1. NCBI lineage: Eukaryota > Metazoa > Chordata > Mammalia > Artiodactyla > Bovidae > Cephalophus > Cephalophus harveyi. Next base: position 102,733 of record SJYT01020880.1, read on the forward strand.
CAGATAGGATGGGCCATGGTGGGGCAAATTTTTTTTCCCCCAAAAATTAAAGCAAAGTAAACAACTTTCATGGTTTTTGTTCTCTAACCAGAGATAAATAATGTCCAAACTAGATATTCTAATAATATCTAGTGAGTTAGGAAGATCACCTGACTAGGAACTTGAAAATACAGGTTCCAGGCTTAACCACTCCTAAGAAAGTACACAGTCTTCTCAGATCTGCAGCCAGATTTAAATGGAAATAATAATCGCTCCTTTGTCTGTGTCACAGAATTTTTATGAAGATCAAAGAGATAATAAATGTGAATTTTGAAAAGTGTAAATCACTATATACACAAGATATTATTATCATATTTAACTGATGCAAATGAAGAGCTCCAAAGGAGTATTAAATCTATTTGAATACATTGCATTGTGAAAAGACAGGACTTTATTTTCTGTGAGCATTCAAACTATTTGTGCTTTTGATTATCTACTTCCAGTCTAGCTCAAAAGCAATCATTTTCTTATTCTTTTGCTTAACGTCTTTTTCTCTTCCATCCCCTCATGCTCTATCACCCTGTCCCCAAAAGCTTCTCTCCAAAAGCAGTTAAAACTTCAAAATCGAAGATAACTCTCCCCCACCACCCTTTTCTGCCAAGTTGTGAGTTAGAGAGTTATGTCCAGAGAGTGCAGAAATATTTGTATTAAATGGAAATATGAGCTGCTAGCATTTTGGCTAGGATTTTTTAAGATCTGATTTAATTTAGGAACAATTATAGGCTCAAAAGAAGTTGCAAAACAATAGAGGGCTCACATCCTGTCACCTAGCTTCCCCTCAACATAACCATAGCCCATTCTCAAAACCAGGAACTTGCCAGTGGAACAATCAACCAGACTCCGGAGTAAAGTGAAAATCACAAGTTGGAGGAATGTCAGAATTAAAGGGAACTTTTAGAAAAAGAATGATAAAGACCAAGAGTCAATGGGCTTCAAAGTGCCCGGATCAAGTGGAAGGAGTGGGACTATGGTTTGTTAGGAGAGAGAAGTCAGAGTTCACAGACCAAGTGTGTAAAGAAGAACCCGTGAGGTTCAGAAAGACACATTTCCTCCAAGTTCTGAGGGTCTTAAGATGATATAAGAACCGTCATTCATTAGCCTTATACTGCTGCTGCTGCTGCTAAGTCGTATCAGTCGTATCCGACTCTCTGCGACCCCGTAGATGGAAGCCCACCAGGCTCCTCTGTCCCTGGGATTCTCCAGGCAAGAATACTGGAGTGGATTGCCATTTCCTAGCCTTACACTAGAGGTTCTAAAGAAGAGTGAAGAAGAAAGGACTGTTAAAATGTATGCTATACGTGAGGACTTAAACTGAACTGAACCCTACTGAGATTTTTCACCCATAACTTATCTAACTTTCGCAAGGTTGATTCTCCCAGTGGTGTCTACCCACCAGCTAAAGTGTCTGGGCAACCACACCAGGAGCAAATACCCTGGTGGGCAGGGAGTGGCATTACAGTATAGGGAGGGGACGAATCATAACACAAAGGGCTTAGCCTTGAGAGGTGTGAGTGTGCTTAGTTGCTTAGTCGTGGAGCAACTAAGTCATGGAGCCTGTCAGGCTCCTCTGTCCATGGGATCCTCCTGGCAAGACTACAGGAGAGGGTTGCATTTTCTCCTCCAGGAGATCTTCCCAACCCAGGGATAGAACCTGTGTCTCTTGCATTGGCAGGCCGATTCTGTACCACTGAGCCACCAGGGAAGCCTCTATCCTTGAGAGAAGAAAATCCTAATGCTTTTGGCAGGTGATGAAGTAAAGCCCATTTTCCCAAGTGTAACATTCTCTGTTTGCCAACAGCCAGGAGCGCATTTTCCTTATAACTCCAAATCCTTGAAGCAGCCTAGGTCACATTTTATTGCAAGAAGTCACTCACACCAAGATGTATGAAAAGCAAAAACACTTTCAGTGTTTCAGTAAAATGAAATGATTTAATTTTTATTTCTGTTATTCTCTCTGCTCTAGACAGAATCACTCATTCACTTGATAAATAACTTCAAAGTTTCTCTGCTCTCCTCAGAATCATTCTCCACAAGAGCTATATAAAGAGTTAGAGAAAAGCCTAATGTATGTCTTTGATGCTCTTTATGTGATCTTTACATTTTGACCTTGTTTATATTTTCAGAAGCCATGCGTGGAATTGTGGAGTTAGTCAATAATATAATCCAATCATCAATACGATACAGACTTCTTGTTTATTAATACATGATTAAAAATGTATATGATAAAAAGATATCGACTGGAGCCGAGTGTGTGGATGACAAGAACAATTATGGTTTGGGCTCCTAATCACTATGTGAACAGTGCACCCCCATGAAAGTCAATAGACTGTTTAAAAGTCACAACACATCCTGTTCTTCTTGTTTTTAAATGGAAAGTCCAACAAATGGGACTTGTTGTCTTTTATTTTATATATGGGCTTACATTTGTAACTTTAATTCACAGAAGAAATATTTATTACACAACCACCCTGGCTCTGGCCCCATAGTCAGCTCTGATGATACAGAAAAAATTCCTGCCCACAGGGACCATGCCAACTGGACAGCATGTGAATCTCCAAACTAAAATGAAGTGTGTGAGACTAAATGTATCAGTGTTTTACTGTTCTCATATGAAGATCAGTCAACAGTAAGCATGAAGGCTGAGTTGTTTTACCAATGTGATATAGTTTTAATGATGGCAGCAACTCTTCTTTTTTTTTCTTTCTTTCTGATTTTTTTTCTTCTGATAGACACATTTTCCAGAGGATATGGAGATTAGGGGTTGACTCTGTGGCCAGGGAATCCAATGAGGACTGGCCATTTGGGTACCACAACTGGACCTCTGGCCTTCCCAGATGATGTGATTATACTTTTTTAAATAAAGGTATAAAGTTGGCTAAAAACTCAACATTCAAGAAACCAAGATCATGGCATCTTATCCGATCACTTAATGGCAAGTAGATGGGGAAACAATGGAAACAGTAACAGACTTGATTTTCTTGGGCTCCAAAACCACTGCAGACAGTGACTGTAGCCATGAGATTAAAAATTCCTGTCCATCACCAACTCCTGAAGCTTGTTCAAACTCATATCCATCGAAGCTCCAATACTTTGGCCACCTGATGTGAAGAACTGACTCATTGGAAAATACCCTGATGCTGGAAAAGATTAAAGGCAGGAGTAGAGGACAACAGATGATGAGATGGTTGGATGGCATCACCGACTCCATGGACATGAGTTTGAGTAAGCTCTGGGAGTTGGTGATGGACTGGCGTGCTGCAGTCCATGGGGTCGCAAAGAGTCGGACATGACTGAGTGACTGAACTGAACTGATATCATTCCCGTCTCTGTCATAAATCCTAAATCCAGTCATTTTCAAATAATCCTTTCAGAGTCATTCTGAAGTTCTTTCTTGGTTTGAATAAAAGTATACAGAGAGATACAGGCTTCACTAGATAAGGTCAGGCAAC
>SJYT01020880.1:106650-169256 GCA_006410635.1 Cephalophus harveyi
CCCCCCCCCCCCCCAGTCAGTCTCCTGTAAACATGGGCAGTGTTTATAGCCCATGAAGAATGCACCAGGTCCAGAATATGGCCCTTAAATTGAGAAAATTAATTTTGATACTATTTCAAGAGTGTGTTTACTTTGGAGGGTTAGACTCATGCTACCAAACTAACAAAAGACTGATGTATAAAACCAAGATAATGCTTCAGAGTGTGGGCTTAGAGTTTGAATCCTGGATCTGCCAAATACTTAGCTGTATAATCTATGTAAGCTTTCCCTTCCTCATCCCACCTCCTGCAAAATAGAGATAATAACTTGCTTTAAAGGCTTTTTGAAAAGATTATTTGGGAAATATATGTAAACTGCCTGTCATACAGTAAGCACTTAATAAAGGATGGCAACAGAAATATGGCTTTACAACGAAGGATGCTCTGACTGTTCTAGGATCCAGGTCTTCTGTATAGATGTCCAATTTCTGAACCACTAGCCCATGTTTACTTCCCCCCATCTCCATGCAACCCTTTGTTCAGAAGGCATCTTCTCAGAAATAATACAACCTAATTAGACCTGTAGATACTAAATGAAAAAGCACATTCAAGTCTTATATTTCTGGAATTATACTCGTGTCATGTCTGTGCTGCTGCTAAGTTGCTTCAGTTGTGTCTGACTCTGCGTGACCCCATAGATGGCAGCCCACCAGGCTCCCCAGTCCCTGGGATTCTCCAGGCAAGAACACTGGAGTGGGTTACCATTTCCTTTTCCAATGCATGAAAGTGGAAAGTGAAAATTGAAAGTGAAGCCGCTCAGTCATGTCCAACTCTTAGTGACCCCACCGACTGCAGCCTACCAGGCTCCTCCGACCATGGCATTTTCCAGGCAAGAGTACTGGAGTGGAGTGCCATTGCCTTCTCCATTTTGTCTCTGGGTGACCCCTAAATGGGTGACCCCTAAATAGGCATATTTGCCAGCATCTCCTTAGATCAAGCTCACCATGCTTGATCACATTGTTACAGTTTAGTCTCTAGCCAACACTGTTTACTTTATTTCCAGATTGCTTAGGAGAATATCACTTTTATCCTCAAGCCCTGTGGGTAGTACCCAGCTAAAGACTCTTCCAGCTATGCTTTCAGATAGATAGCTGGGAAGAATTTCACTCTGACCCTCAAGCCCTGTGGGTAGTACCCAGCTAAAGACTCTTTCAGCTATGCTTGCAGATAGATACCTGGCTTAGATGGCCCAACTTGAGTGACACTTACTTTTGCGGCAAACAGGACAGACCAGAAGAATAGTCCAGATGGCTGTCATAGATAAAGGCTCTTCCTTACCTAGTGTTTCAGATACATTTTTAGAAAATGAGAAGCATTATTCTCCTCTGCACACACATACAAATCTGTTCTAAAATATCAAACTAAATGGTAACCACTTCTTAATGTAGACTGGCAGGTGTCCAAGAATAAGAACTTCCCTGTATCTCAGTTTCCCCACCAGTAAAACAGGGCTAACAGAGCCTACCTCAAAAGTTGTGTGGGAGCTGACTCGGGAGGTATGTACAAAGCCGGAATACAGTGTCTGGCACAGAGTGAGTACTCAGTGAATGACAGGAATGGTGGGTGGCAGTGAAGGAGACCGTGATGATGGAGAAAAACTAAACAGTATTGCTTTTCATTAAGGCCATCTGTGTTTCATATCATTGTTTCACTTGATGTAATCCTAAAATACTCCAGACTGTGTTTGTTGTCTGTTTTAGAAGCATTTCTTAGGATTGATTTTTGTGTATTTATTTATGCTATTTACAAGGTAATTTTGACATTTAGGGCCATATACACATTCTCACATCGTTAATGGATAGAAACACAAATATTTATGGAAAGATTCTGTAGAGCACCAAAACCTAGAGCTTAAGATTTGAAATATGCTACAAATAACATTACTATTATAGAAAATAATTTTATATTAATTAATAACCTTTATTTTTATAGGGCAGTTTTAGGTTCACAGTAAAATCTACAAGCAGGAAGTATAGAGTTTATATGTCCCACCCCTCCCCTTACACTTAGCCTCCTCCACTATCAACATCCCATCCCAAAGTGGTTTCTCTGTTACAACTAATGAACCTACACATTATTATCACCAAGAGTCCATAGCTTACATTAAGGGTTTACTCTTGGTGTCGCATATTCTATGGGCTTTGACAAATGTATAATGACATATATACATGGTTGTAGTATCATATACAATATTTTTCCTGCCCTAAAAATCCTCAGTGTTCCACCTATACAGCTCCCTCTTTCCTTAATCCCTGGCAACCACTGATCCTTCTACTGTAGTTACGAATTTGCCTTTTCCAGGCAAGAATACACAGAAGAACTGTACAAAAAAGATCATCACGACCCGGATAATCATGATGGTGTGATCACTCATCTAGAGCCATACATCCTGGAATGTGAAGTCAAGTGGGCCTTAGAAAGCATCACTACGAACAAAGCTAGCGGAGGTGATGGAATTCCAGTGGAGCTATTTCAAATCCTGAAAGATGATGCTGTGAAAGTGCTGCACTCAATCTGCTAGTAAATTTGGAAAACTCAGCAGTGGCCACAGGACTGGAAAAGGTCAGTTTTCATTCCAATCCCAAAGAAAGACTATGCCAAAGAATGCTCCAACTACTGCATAATTGTACTCATCTCACATGCTAGTAAAGTAATGCTCAAAATTCTCCAAGCCAGGCTTCAGCAATATGTGAACCGTGAACTTCCTGATGTTCAAGCAGGTTTTAGAAAAGGCAGAGGAACGGATCATCAAAAAAGCAAGAGAGTTCCAGAAAAACATCTATTTCTGCTTTATTGACTATGCCAAAGCCTTTGACTGTGTGGATCACAATACTGGACTGTGAAGAAGGCTGAGCGCCGAAGAATTGATGCTTTTGAACTGTGGTGTTGGAGAAGACTCTTGAGAGTCCCTTGGACTGCAAGGAGATCCAACCAGTCCATTCTGAAGGAGATCAGCCCTGGGATTTCTTTGGAGGGAATGATGCTAAAGCTGAAACTCCAGTACTTTGGCCACCTCATGCGAAGAGTTAACTCGTTGGAAAAGACTCTGATGCTCGGAGGGATTGGGGGCAGGAGGAGAAGGGGACGACCGAGGATGAGATGGCTGGATGGCATCACTGCCTCGATGGACGTGAGTCTGAGTGAACTCTGGGAGTTGGTGATGGACAGGGAGGCCTGGCGTGCTGCAATTCATGGGTTCGCAGAGTCGGACACGACTGAGCGACTGAACTGAACTGAACTGGAGTCATACAATATATAGACTTTTCAGATGGGCTTCTTTCACTTAATAATATGCATTTAAGATCCTTCTATACCTTTGTTATAGCTTGAGCTCATTTCTTTTTAGCCTTGAACAGTATTCCATTGTCTGAATGTGCCATAGTTTATTTCTCCATGAGTGATCTCATGGTTGCTTCCAAATTTTAAGAATTATGAATAAAAGTGCTGTAAACATCCATGTGCAGGTATTTGTGTGGACAGAAGCTTTCAGTTCATTTGAGTAAGTACCAAGTATTGTAATCATTGGGTTGAATGGAAGAATATGCTTGGTTTTGTATCCAAGACAGTATTCCAAAGTGGCTGTACTATTTTATGCCCACCAACAATGAATGAGTGTTCTTATGGTTCCACATTCTCACCAACATGTGTTGTCAGTGCTTTGGACTTTTGGTCATTCTAGTAAATGTATAGTTTTATTTCACTTTAACTCATGATTCACTAATAATATGGTATTGAACAATTTTTCATGAGCTTACTCGTCATCAGTACTTCTTCTTTGGTGAGGTATCTGTTCATGTCTTTTACTCATTTTTAATTGGGCTGTTAATTTTCTTAGTATTAAGATTTAAGTGTTCTTTGTATATTTTGCTAACAGTCCTTTATCAGATGTGTGGTTTGTCTTCTCATACTCTTGATATTGTCTTTCACAGACTAGAAATGTTCAGCTTTAGTGAGTTCTAGCTTATCACTTGCTTCTTTCATGAATCATGGCTTTGGTGTCCTATGTAAAAAGTTATCACCACCATGGAGGTCATTTAGGTCTTTCTACGTGATCTTATAGGAGTCTTCAGTGTTTTACATGTGGGTATATGATCCACTTTGAGTTCTTTTGTGAGGAGTGTAAGGTCTGTGCTTAGATTCATCTTTTGTATGTGTATATCCATCTTTTGCATTCTTTTTGAACTACTGTTCCAGTACTGTTGGTTGGAAAGACAATTTTTGCTTCATTGCATTGCTTTTACTCTTTTGTGAAAGATCAGCTGAGTGTATTTATGTGGGTTTATTTTTGAGCTCTCTATTTTGTTCCATTAGTCTGTTTGTCTGTTTTTTCACCAATACCACACTGACTGCATTACTGTAGCTATAATAAGTCATAACATCAGGTAGTGTCAATTCATCAACTTTATTCTTCTGCTTTAATATTCAGTCAGTTACTTTGGGTCTTAGCCCTTTTCATATGAACTTAGAAATGGTTTGTTGATATCCACAAGATAATTTATTGGGATTTTGACTGGAATTCCATCAAATCTATAGGATCAAGTTGGGAAAATCTGACATTACCAGATTAAAAGAAAGATACAGTACTGAGCCTTTCTATCCATGAACACGGACTATCTCTTCAATTATTTTGTTTTTCTTTGATTTCTATTTATCAGAGTTTTGAAGTTTTCCTCATATAAGATCTTGTACAAATATTCTCCTAGATTTATACCCAGTTATTACTCTCTTTTCTGCTGCTAATGTAAATGTTAATATGTTTTTAATTTAACATTTGTTCTGTCCACTGTTGATATACAGGAAAGAAATTTACTTTTGAATGTTAACCTGTATCTTACAACCTTGCTACAATCATTTAAGAGTTCCAGGAATTTTTTAGTTGATTCTATCAGACTTTCTACATAAATGATCATGCACAGAAATGATCATGAACAGAAAGAGTTTTATTTCCTCCTTTTCAATCGGTATCAGTTCAGTCACTCAACCATGTCCTACTCTTTGTGACCCCATGGACTGCAGCATGTCAGGCTTCCCTGTCCATCACTAACTCCCGGAGCTTGCTCAAACTCATGTCCATTGAGTCAGTGATGCTATCCAACCATCTCATTCTCTGTCATTCCCTTCTCCTCCTGCATTCAATCTTTCCCGGTATCAGGGTCTTTTCCAGTGAGTCAGTTCTTCGCATCAAGAGGCCAAAGTACTAGAGCTCCAGCTTCAGCCTCATTCCTTCCAGTGAATATTCAGGACTGATTTCTTTTAGGATGGACTGGTTGGATCTCCTTGCTATTTAAGGGACTCTCCAGAGTCTTCTCCAACACCACAGTTCAAAAACATCAATTCCTTGGCACTAGACTTTCTTTATGGTCCAACTCTCACATCCATACATGACCACTAGAAAAACCATAGCTTTGACTAGATGGATCTTTGTTGGCAAAGTAACATCTCTGCTTTTTAATATGCTGTCTAGGTTGGACATAGCTTTTCTTCCAAGGAGCATGTGTCTTTTAAATTCATGGCTGCAGTCACCATCTGCAGAGATTTTGGAGTCCAAAAAAATCAAGTCTGTCACTGTTTTCATTGTTTCTCCATCTATTTGCCATGAAGTGATGGGACTGGGTGCCTTGATATTAATTTTTTGAATGTTGAATTTTAAGCTTTTTTTGTTAAATACATACATATTAAGGATTGTTATATATTCTTAGAGTATTGACCCATTTATTATTATCTAATGACTTTCTTGGGCTTCCCTGGTGACTCAGTGGTAAAGAATTCACCTGCCAAGCAGGAGACATGTGTTTGATCCCTTAAGGTGGGAAGATCCTATGGAGAAGGATATGGCAACCCACTCCAGTATTCTTGCCTGGAAAAGCCCACGGACAGAGAAGCCTGGCCAGTTGCAGTCCATGGGGTCACAGAAGAGCTGGATGATGACTTAGCCACTAAACAGTAACAAGAATGCCATTCTTATCCCTAAAAAAATGAACAGAATATCCAAGGACTGTGGAACAATTATGAAAGATGTAACATACACAATGGAAATACCAGAAGAGGAACAAAGAAAGGAACAGAGGCAATATTTGAAGTAACAATGACTGATGTCAGACACCACAGATCCAGGAAGTATGAGAGTATTTTTCTCTGACATTTGCAGCAAGAAACTAGTAGAGCTCATAGAAATAAAACTCAACAGAGGTATAAGGCCTTGACTATGAGTGGCTCTTGCTGGAGTTTTTAACTCTGATTTGTCCAGACTGAGCCTCCAGGAATGTGTTTCAGTTCAGTTTCCCCCAGAACTAGTTCCTGAGAAGGTTTTAGCTCTTGAACCCTCATAAGTTGTGATTGCCTGTCTCTCTAATTTCAGACACAGCCATTTGCCCTGTAATCTCACTTCTCTAATGAATCTAAGGAGAACTGATTTTTCAGTTCATTCATCCTTTACTTGTTAGGATGGAGTGGTGACTTCTGAGCTTCATCCATGCTGGATTGTAATCACTGGCTTTTGAATATCCGTGTTACCTACCTCATGCTACTGCTAAGTCACTTCAGTCGTGTCCGACTCTATGCGACCCCACAGATGGCAGCCCACCAGGCTCCCCCGTCCCTGGGGTTCTCCAGGCAAGAACACTGGAGTGTGTTGCCATTTCCTTCTCCAATGCATGAAAGTGAAAAGTGGAAGTGAAGTCGCTCAGTCGTGTCCAACCCTCAGTGACCCCATGGACTGCAGCCCTCCAGGCTCCTCCGTCCATGGGATTTTCCAGGCAAGAGTACTGGAGTGGGGTGCCATTGCCTTCTCCGTACCTACCTCATACTTCTTGGAAATGAATCTGAATAAACAGCTATAGATTTAAGTACTGACGTAACAGAATTTCCTTCTGCTCTTTACCTTGGATCCACTGAATCAAGGGGGACCATGGGAATGGTCTGTTTTATCTTTGTTCACCACTATGTTTCAAAGACCCTATGATATTGTGACCTGTGCCAAAAGGGCCTTTGAGGAAAAAATGGAATTATTCTGTAAATAAACCAAGAGACAAATGGATAAGTAAATAAGTAATTTCTTCACATCCCTTTTATCCAAAATCTATTGACCATTTAAAACATTCAGAAATGTTTAATATCAAAAGCCAATTGAAAAGCATACAAGCAAATACTCTATTTTAAAGGTAAAGAGAATACATATTAAGCAGTAGCAAGCAGTAGCTGATTTGAAAATGTTTTAAATGATATATCAAAACCCAGGCAGGTACAGTAGTTTTCTTCATCAAGTCTAAGCTCCCCTTCAAGCCTCAATGAGGTGTTTTTGCTCCCTTTCTCTGTTCTCTAATAAATCTTCCCAGAGAGATTTTGTTTGAAATGCAGACATTTACACCACATCTTCTATACTTAATGCTTCAATTGCAATGTGTGCTTTTAAAAGCAAATCTTTTTATTTCTTTGGTTTGTGCAAGTTTATCCACATTTTCCCTTGTTCTTCTTGTCACATCTGGCATAGAATTGTCCCGGGCTGCCCAGGGTTGAGGGGTATAATATGGAGCTCTTGAGCCAGGACACAATTAATCACAAGATCAACTCTGGGCCATGTTCTGAACTAAACAACTAAGTTAACCTGTGGCTGTTCTAGTTATTCCCCAAACAATTAATTGAATAAAATAATGCAGCTGGATTTTTCATCATATAATATCACACAAGGCATCTGTTTTTACCTTTATCCATACTGTATTGAATCTGTACTTTAAAGTTACATAATTTTCTTTTTAATTCAATTTTTGTTCAATGGAGGACAGGAGAAATTTGTTCTGTGATGCCTAAAACATCTAGGATTCAACTGAATGGCAGAGATCTTAGCTACCTTTTGGTTAGGTCAAACCAATGCACTGGTGGTATTTGTAAACATCTGGAAACAAGACATAAAAGTAGATTATTACATAGACTCATGCATATTTATGTGTCATTGTGCATGCACATTTGTACAATAGTACATATTAGTTCCATGTATTTTAGAAGAAAAGTGAATGACACTCTTTCACTAATTACTGTCATTTCATTTTTTTCTTTTAAATATCTTTTCTGGAGACCAAAAAAAGCTACAAAGACTGAAAGAAAAGCCATAATATCTCTAGCAGGATATCGTCATTGGTCAACACATTTCCTGATAAGAGTAATTATCTCTTTGTTTGCTTGTTTGTATATGTGAGAGATTTTTGTTTCACTTTGTGATACACCTGTACTGTGATAGATCTGAGCATGATCATTCTCCAGCAATACCATCAAACACTGAATGTTGAGAAGAAATGAGATGCAAAGTTTTAAAACTGAGCTTATATTAATCTCTTGGCTTGGGGTCAATATACTTCCAAGCCAACCTGACTTGATGATCACAACTTAAATGTACAGTTTTCTTTCTAAAAATGAATAGCCTGAGTAACTGGACAGAATCAGATCCAGTTTCCTTCCAATTTCAGTTTGACATTGTGGTTCCTGCTGTTTACAGACCACTGGGATTCAGGGAGAATCACACGTGAAATACAGTTTAGGAAAAATTAGTTGCAGAAAACTCACTGTGGATGTTAGAAAGTAGCTTTTGTACTGCTCATACAACATTTGGAGAAGAAAATGTCTTTCAGAACTGCTCTCTGACACCATCTCTCCATGACAGTATGGTAAGGTCTTAGTTTTCTTGATTCAAAAGTATTATCTCTATCATATATCAAGAAGTGAAGTCTGATGACATAAAGGCACTTTATCTAATTAAACATTTCTCTTTTAAGTCAGTAAACGAATGATCAGAAGAATGTGGATTACAACACCATTTTCTTTGGAAAAAGGGAAGTTGAAGCTTGAAATGGCTCCTTTTGAAAACTTCTGTCATTAAATTTTGTACACTGTTAATCCATTATTATAATTTTAAAAAGTGTAACCAGGAAGGCTAGCTACTTTAAATTTTCCATATTTCTCAAAAGAAACAGGTTGTTGCAGGCCAATTAGGTGACTAGGGCCTGAAGGACACAGGAAGAGTCATGTATCTTTGGTATATGGTACTCCTGTAAGCCACTCACCTACTTCCTTTGAGAAAGACAGAAGGGGAAAAAAAGATAAATGCTCACAGGAACTGATGATATCACACCGTGCAGCTGCTAATGCATATGGATGTGTCATGCAAATGTCCCCAGAAGAAACACATTCTTTAGTTTAAACCTGCAACCATATTCAGCAATAAAAGAGTTTCCAAATCAAACTGCTGACTCTTTTTTTTTTTTCCCCTTATCAAAACACCCCAGCATACATCTTACCAGGCAGAGTAAATCAAAAGAACCAGCTGGAGTTACCAACCCTTGTTTTTCCCTGGATATCAGGTGTGTGCTGCAATTTTGCAGAACAATTTGTGAGCTGAAATAAGGAGCAGTGGTCCACTCAACTCAAAATGAAGCCATTTGGGCAATGATTGTGCTACCTTTCCAAAGGCCTTATCTTTGCAAAGGGATATTGTAATTTACCAACTGATTGGTTTTTTTCCTGAGGGAAGATAGGTGTTGATTATACCTTTATCTGAATTAAAAAAAAAAAAAAGATCTAGAGGAACTCAGAGGCATACTGAGTAATAGAACATTGTCTTTATCTTTTCTATTCTTCTAGTTTTAAATTTTGCAGATCCTCTGATAAGTTGATAGGAGAAGTAGATTCAAGGAAAGGACAGGGGGAAAAAAAAGGAGAATACAGAAAAAAAGAAAAGAGGTGGAAGGAATTTGGGGAGCAATCTTGTCACATTAAATTTTCTAAAGCATCGCCATAGTTAGAACATATAGCTGTGAATTTATTGCCACATATACTTCTCCTCATGTTGCGACTGGGTATTTATGGAAAAGTTCTGTATTGGGGAATGAAAAATGTCAAACAAGAAACTTCAACTGTTACCTGGAGGGGATGTTAAAAGGTAACTTGGGAGTGATTCACTCCAACTTTTTTTTATGGCTGGGAGAAGGAACACCACTTTGACATTTTTTTATAGGGATGTACTTAGAAGAGCGAGGCAGTTGAGATTAGATGAGGAAAGAGAAAATGAGTACGTATCTGGGAATTAACCCGCATTGGTGCTCTACGGGGAGGCAGGCTAGGCACTCACTTCGAAGGCACCACTCTGGTGAAACGCCATCAATTCTGAATGAAATTACTTAGGGTGAAATTGCGTATCTGCAGGTGGCATCGTCTGCTCTCCGCTCCGGGTTTCTTGCTCCCCGCGGCCGGGGATGTGACTGACCTGGCTGGAAGGTCGCCCCCTGGTCTCCAGAGAAAGGGCCTAGAGTCCTAAAAATAGCCAGTAGTTTCCCGCGCCCTAGCCTTCTGAGCTCCAAGAACCCGGGGGGTGGGGGTGGGATTGGGGGAGCCCATTCCTATTTCTCAGGCCGGGGGCCCTGGAGTTTGTGACTTCTCCATGGAGAGCCTCGGAGGACGGGGAGGACGGGAGGAAGCCGGCTAGAATCGGGAAAGCAGTGGTGGCTCGTTCTCTCCACGCGGATGTTCGGCCACCGCTTTCGCTAACCCAGAAGTCGGTCCATTCAAAAAGCCCCGGCTCGAGCCTGCTGCTCAAGCCCAAGGCAGGCTGGGTAGCAATGGCCTTGGGGGGAGAAGGGGAGGTCTTCCTTCCCGGTTCCCCCAACTGCCCCGCCCACGGTCAAGTCACATTAAAGGATGCAAGAAGCCTGCTCCAGGAGCCGGTCCTCCACTCTTTGTCTTTGTTGATTTCCTATACACCTATAGGCGAGGAAAAAAACGTTCACAGGGAGAGAGCCTACAATGGCACGGTGCCACCCCTCCCGCCCCGGGACGCAGGCGATTCCTCGTTCGCATCTGGCGGCGCGCGGCTCATATACATATTTCGAGGGGGAGGCCGGGCGGCTGCTCCATCGCCGGGTCAATGTGTTAATTAAAAGTTGGTCCGAGTTGGTCAGCGCGCAGTCCCAGATGTGCTTAACAGCATGCAATTAACACACGAGGCAAATCTTTTTGAAGATACCAGCATTGACACCCCCCATCCCCGCCCAGGAAACTCCACCCTGCTCCTGCCCAGAACGTGAAATCGCTACGGCATATAGGGGAAAAGTCATTAAAAGACGTAATTCAATATGGGCCGCTGTTTCTTGAAGGGGGTCGGGCTGAGGAAAAAAAAAAAAATTCTAAATCTATATATTTCAAAAATAAATAGCAAATTGATTTTTTTTTTTTTTTCCTGCAGGACGTGCCGGCACAAGATCCTTTTTCCCTGCGTTCCCACCCTATGTATATTAAACAGCCGGCGAGCGGCGGCCGCGCGGCGCGGTGACCTAGCGAGCGCCGGCAGCCCCCGGCCTCCGCGCAGGTCCCCGCGCCGCCGCCTCGGGCGATCGCAGACGGGCCTCTCGCAGCCAGATTGGTTTCTCCATCGAGGGATAATTACTGCACGTTCGCTTGCCTGGCGTCCTTTATATTTTCAAAAGTACTGGGAGCGCGTGCGTGTGTGTTGATAGAGTCATCCTACATAAAATATATTGATAAGAAAAGTGTCGGTAGAGACACTTAATATGATCATAAACCCCAGAGAAGCCGATCCAGATTCCTATTGCCCGAGGCTGCTTCTAGCGTCTCGCGCCTGCCCGCAGTTTTTAGCCCCTTGCACACAGTTTTCCGGCCTCCAGGAATGTTCGCTTTTATTAGTCTTTTAATTAGGGTTGACTCATTTAATGTGTCCCTCCCCCCAATCTTTGAGAGCTAAACAAAGACCCCGCTCTGTTAGTCTCCCCATTCTCCTAAAGGGCACACCCACGGCCACGCGCGTGTACACACACACATATACACACTTTCACTCACTCACTCCACTCTGCAACTTCCTCACTTCCTGGGACTCGCGGAAGCCCACTGAGGGCTTGTTGCTCCATTTGGCCACCTTGATGCCACAAATACACTTCTTGGTTATCATCGTAACCTCGTGTCTTAGGATGGTTTGGCTTTACAAATGACATGTGACTCTGTCACCACCACCCCCCAAAAGGGGACAGGGGTAGCCATTCTAATCAGTCAATTTTATATGTCGTATCTAAAGGGCGTGACTTATTGATGACAGCTAATGAAACAAACAATGGATCTGCAGTATTTTGGTTATTCAGCTGGTCCTTCTGGAAACCTAGGAGAGAGAGTGAGTGATGGACGGAGAGAGAGAAAGGGGAGGGGAGGGGCAAAGAGAGGAGGTCGACTACAGATCTTCGGAAACGGATCAGATTTGTTGAGTGTCAACTTGAAGAAGGCAGCCTGAGCCATGATTTAAACACGGGCGGTATCACTGTGAACTAGTGGCCCACGATCGTCCCCCTACCCCCACTCTGCCTTCCTGCGGCTCCCTTCTTTTCTCCCTTTTGTAGGATACAGAAGGTGAATAATGAAACCATTTTGCTAATAGTTTATGAGCCATGAGATTGGAAATGTATATGGATAGACCGGAGCACCAGACTAAAATCATTTGAAAGAAGCGTGAGGCTGGGCAGAGAAAGAAACCCGCCGTGTCCTCTTCCCCAGCCCTGAGCGGAATGGGACGGGTGAGGTGGCCTCGTGCCTCTCCGCTCCATCCGAGGGCAACGGCTTGGCCCATCCTCCCTCCAGCCTCTCACCCTCTTCATCTCCCGGAGAGCGAGATGAATCGGGGCGATGGCAAGATAGCGCGAGCGGGAGATAGTCGTTATCACCAGGATTTTTCTTCCAGTGATGGGATCTAAACAGATCTATCACACCGGGCAGCTCTTCCCGAGGCAGAAAACAATAGACGTGAACTTCGCGCTGAAGACAGCCACCGGGATGCTGTCCGTACGTCTATCTTTTCTGTCCACATAGGGCCCGTTCCCCTGGTACGAACACCCAGAACCTTCGAGAAACGCCGCAAACACCCACTTGACTTCCATGCTCTACCCGCAAGGAGGTTCTCACCCGCTTTCTTTGCGGAGTCACTACCGTTTCAAAGCCTTGGGCTCCAGGGGACGGATGCAGGGGAACTTGAGGGATACATGGAGTGGTGGGTGGGGTCAAAGGTGAGTCGCTGGCCTGGCCACTCTCTCGCCGGTCCACATAGGGGGCCCCAAAGCCTGGGGAAATCCTCAAAGCCGGGTCGGAACAGCGGCCCAAGCCAATGGCCCGTAAGAGACCGCCCCACGTCTGGCCCAGCGTCCGGGGAGCGAGGGCGCGCGGGAGAGGGCGGGGGCGGGCCCGCTGCAGGCGCAGGCTCCGGGGCCGGGCTCCGCAGCCGGGTCAGCCGTCCGAGCGGGAAGGCCGGGACAGGTACGTAGCCAGGGAAACGCAAACCAGGCGCGAGTGGCCCGGGCCGTCCGGGCCCCGTCCAACTCCCGTCTGGGAACACCCGTAAGCTGGCTTTGGACCGGGGCAGAGGGGCCACTCTCTCCCCGCGGGCTCGTGACCCTCGGGGCAGCAAGGGAAGCGCAACCCTCCGGCGGGCGCCAGAGCAGCGCGGGCTTCGGGTGGCTGCGAACGCCGCGCTCACCCGCCTGCGTGGAGTCGGGGGGCGGTGGGGGCACCTCGCGGAGAAAGCGGCTACTGGAACCCTCTTAGCACCTCTCTCTTGCCCCTCGCCTTCCAAACTCGTCTGGATTCTGGGATAAGGCAAAATAACTTTTCCGTGCACGCGGGAGGTAACCGGCAGGAAATGGTATTAGAAGCGGGAACCGGGGAGCAACGCCCCCATCCCCCAACCGCGTGGGGGACCCCCTTCGGTTTTCTCCAGGGGGTCGGGGTAGAGGTGAGACAGTTCTGTTTACAGGGACGGACGGTGGTACCGGGCGGGGATAAGAAGGGAAAAGAAAGATCACCGCCGCTCTCCTGATCCCCTTTTCCTCCGCCCCCCGCGCCCCCCAGCCCTGAGGCCGCTTTTAGTCCCTTCGGATGGGCTTGGCACCCTCCTCTGCAGGCCTTGTGTTGAATGTGCATACTCCAAAGAGAATCCTTTCCACCTGCAGACCCTTCCCTGCGGTGTCCTCAATTTCTCCACCCCCCGCGCCCAACCCTATTAGACTTATCCTATGGGCTGTGGTTGGTGTTGAGACCGCCAGGATAAATTCAGCTAGGCAACCTCTTGAACTGGCGAGTTTGGAGTGGAGAGGAGAGCTAATGTCTGTCGTCCCCGGAGGGGTTTATATTTGAGAAAGCACCTGGAATAAAAATGAAAATCGTACTAACCCAAATCACCGTTCGCAATCTGGCCCAGCCTCAAGGAAAGGGGGCGGGTGGGCGGCGAGTGCCGGTCAGGACTCACTGGGGGGTCTCTTCGGTCGGTCGGTGTGCGCGGGCTCGGCGAAAGGCGGCCGGCCCCCGGGGAGCTAACGAAGACCACCCCCGGGCGCCAGCGGGCCGGGCGCGCTTCCCCGGAGCTTGCGGCCCTCGGCGAGTGAGGACGTGACCCCGGGACCACGCCTGCTTAACCCCGGCAGCTGTGGTGGAGGGGTCGTGAAGTTGCGGGGAGGAGGGGGTCTTGGTATCCCTGGAGAGTTACTGTGGCCTTCGGGGATGGAAACCTACGGGCTGGGAACTCCCTTGTGCCTGCTGCACTCACCCTTGGCGCCCTTCCCTTCAAACACAGGGTTACCTTAACTCTTGTCCTGGCGTCTCAAGAAAACCCCTAATCCTGCCACTTTCCCGCCTTCCTTCCGTCGCTCCCGTGATCCCAGGGGAAACCCGGCTCCTTGCTCCCTTCCCCCTTCTCCAGCCAGCTCCTAGGATCCTTGCTCTTCGGGCCTTTGCCCTTCCCAGTTGGTGCCTCTAGTGCCTCGCTGGGGTGCGGGGGGAGGCAAAGAGGCGGAGTACCTCCCTCCTGGCAAAAATAACAAAACTCCTGGAAATCGGAGTAAAACTACATTCCACCTCCCACATCTGTCCCCCTCCCAAATCCTGCCAGCAGAGTGGCTGGGTTGGGGGAGGGATTGATAGGGAGGGAGGGTCATCCCGGGGAAGGGGAATCCGGCGCAAATTTCCGCGCGCTACTCTCATTTGTCAGTTGATTCCGTCTAAAAGTTCGCTATTTATAGGCTACACCCGGCAGCCCGAATCCCCGCGCCCGCTTCCTTTGCAAAGTGAGAGGTCCTCGCGGCGCCGGGCGGCCTGTCTCGACCGCGTCCCGTGATCGGTTTGGTTTTGTTTCTGCCCTCATACCGCGGGCAGCCCCGGAGCAGGACACGGGGAGCAGCCCCGAAACCACCCACTCGCAGTAGCTGAGAGAGCGGCTCTGCAGTCCCACCATGTGAGTCCGCGCCTGACCCGGCTCGGCGCGCGCGGGCTGGCGGGCGGCCGCGGGGGCGGCCGCGCCGGAGCCCCGGGGGGTCTGGCCTCCGCCTCTGCCGGTGCGACCTCCAGCTGCTTCCTTCTTCCTCCTCCCCCCACCCCTTTGATTTCTCGCTTCTCGCTCTTTTATTTCCGCGCTTCTCTGACTCCCCTGCTTTCAACTTCCAAAGAGACAGGGTAGGGGGTGGGCGAGGCGCGTTGATCGCGAGACCTTTCCTCTTATCTTGGCACCGACCGACCGCAGGATGGGAATGCAGTGTTCGTGAAGCTTCTCGGTTGGGAACCATCCCTTTGCGATGGGGGCAGTGGGGGGAGGACAAGATGTCTTAAAATCTAGGAACCGCGCCGGGCGGAAAGGAGGGAAGAATGTGAGCGCTGGCAGAGGGTAGTCGGGAAACAGCGTCAAATCCCTAATTTAAGATAGAATTGGGGTCTGAGACACCCTTCCCCTCCTCGGCTGTGCACAAGACTCGCTTTCGGAGACAGCAAGGGCGCAAGCCTGGGGATCGCGGAGGTCCGCGGGCCTTGACCTTGTCTCCTCTTTCTACCTGCCAACGCCTTAGACGATGCTTCTGTGCTTTAGAACCTAGAAATCGATGGGGGCGGGGAGCAGGGAGCAAGGCAGGCTGGAGAGATGCCCCGAGCCCCGGGCGAGAGGAGCGCCAGATGCGCGCGTGGTTCGGGGAAGGGCTGTGCCCTCGGGGCCGCGACCAGGCCGGCTCTGCCGCAGGCGCGCGCGGCGGCCATGAGACTCGCGCAGGGCAGGTCAAACCACCCTTTCCCCCTCAGAGCCCAGGCGCGGCATTTGAGGGGGGTGGAGAAGGTTATGACTGAAAATAACCCGGGGCTCGGATCCGTTTGGCTGGAGATCTGAGCGCCCGCGCGGAGGTGGGGAGAGGTTAAGAATCAGCAAGCGAAGAACTGCGGCCTCGCCTGTGGCGCGCTCAGGGCTCGGGCCCCCGCTGATGAATTTCTTCCCCATCACCGATTTCTCCTCTCACGGTGGATGTCCCTGAGTCCCCCTGTGGCCGCTCCGTCAGGGCGCTCAGTCTGTCTGTGGACAAACGTGGTGGGGAGCGAAGACCCAGCCCCGGTCTATGGCCGTGCCACAGGGGGAACCCGAGTTTCCAAAGTATGTGCACTCAGGGTTCCCGGCACAGAAACGGGGTCTGAGGTCTGTTTCCGGCGCCAGTCGGTCCCTGCTTCACTCCTGGGCACACTCTGCAAGGACGATCTGGTTCAGACGGGACGGGGGCCACCCCCAACCGGCCCGGAGCCACCCGGATTCTCACCCCGGCCCGCCCAAAAGAGCTTTCAGAAATTCGACCGCCAAGTTAAAATCAGAGGCAGCTTTCTTCTGCTATCTCTGGGTTGCATGTGGGGTTATGGGTAGATGGCAAATTTATTACAGCTTTACAGCCGGACACTAAGCGGCGGGGACCTGTAAATGTCGGAATTCGGGGGCTGGGGGTGCGATGTCTCCTCTCTTCCTCCGCCCCTTTAGCCGACAGTAAGTGCCACTCAGCTCCCCTGGCACAGGTTCGGGGAAGCTTGTGGGGTTATGGGTAGATGGCAAATTTATTACAGCTTTACAGCCGGACACTAAGCGGCGGGGACCTGTAAATGTCGGAATTCGGGGGCTGGGGGTGCGATGTCTCCTCTCTTCCTCCGCCCCTTTAGCCGACAGTAAGTGCCACTCAGCTCCCCTGGCACAGGTTCGGGGAAGCTTTTCTTAAGTACTAAAAGGAAGAAAAAACGATCAAAAGAAAGAAAGATGGAAATTAAAAGGAAATGAAAGAAAAAAGAGATAAAAGGGAAGGTGTGGTTTCTAGCTATCTGTATCCCTCCTTATCTCCTTGGAAAAGAGCGCGATGTTTTAAGAGCCTTGGCGTTAGCCCAAGGGCATCCACCTCCAGACCCCACCCCAAGTTCTCTGACCTTGGCCGGCTAGTGGAGGCTCGTCAGCCCGCGCTTTATCTGACACGCTTCTCAGCTTCGTCAGCGCCCAACCCTTAACCACATGCAAATTCCCTGTCCCCAGCGCTGGACGACGCGACACGCTTTGCTCCGGAACTGGTCAGAGATGGAGAAGGCCCAGAGCGCCCTCTCAGCGAGTCTACTTTGGCGCAGTATCTGAGTCCCCTGCAGAGGCGCGCAAAGTGCCGCGCTCTGGTGGGAGAGGAGTGCTTGCCCAGATAACTTCGCCTTTAGGAATTTTGAGAACTGGTTGGGCTCCTCAACCCACCCCGCCCCCGTGTCTCTGAAGGAATCCTAGAACCTGGGAGCTTTGGGGAGCTCAACGAAGTAAAATAAACTTGTCCTGAGTTCTGCCACAGTTCTCTGCGCTGCGATTTCCCCGGATCTTTCTAGTTCTCCCTTCTGGCTGCAGATTCTTTTCCATCCCTGACGTTCCGCACTCTGCTTCTGTTTCGGGGCCTCCAGGCTCCTGGGGATTTACCCTCAGGTGGAAATTCTAGATAGGAAAGACCCAAGTTCTCTTCCTCGGTTGAGTAAAAATGACCTTCCAACATCCAGACAAAAGAAGAGAATAAACTTTGTGTGTGTGTGTGGAAGGAGGTGAGGGCAGAGAACGGGGAGGCCTGTTAGTGTCCACATGAGCTTAGTTGCATGGAAGAAGAAATTTCTCTCTCTCCAAATAGCTCATGATTTCAAGGAACCCTGGAAAGAGAGAGGACAGGGGGGTTTCCTCTTACAGATTCTTCAGATCAGTGGTCTATAACCCCTGAGAAGTGATGGGAGAGAAACGGTGGGGGAGGGGATGGCAGAGAAGGCCACCCGTGCCTACCTACAAACAGGCTTTGCCCTTCTTGGATGACCTTAGATCATGGTTGTAAACTGTGGTAACTGTTTTATGGAAAATCAGAGCATAAACACCTGACAGGCCTTTTCCTGGTGCCCTGAGCTGCTCTACTGGGTCATCTGGGGCCTAAAACTGGAGGTTAGGAGGAACTTCAGCCCCTCACTACCGCCACCCCACCCCCTTCCCCAGGTAGACCTGTGACTCTGCTGGGTGTGTGTGGAAGGTTGTAATCAGTGGTCACTTTTCCTGAAAACGGGAGCAATTCCTCTCCCTGTGCCCATCTCCAGTCTTTCCTGGGTCAGTTATCCCAGGACTCCAGCCATTCCTAAGCTATGTTAGGAATTCCTAGCTCATGTGTTCTTTATAGAGACTGCTCTTATGAAGAAGTGAACATTAAGAAGAGCTGAGTTGTGTCCTTTCAAGGTTTCAGTGGATTATAAATTTGCACATCTCTGAGCACAAAACTGAGGTCTGAAATGTCAGTGGAAAGAGGGCTTAAGGAGAATCCAGAGAAGATCTAAGTGACTGGCAAGAAAGTTCCTTTAACTCCTTGCTTTCCTCTTCGGTTTCACCAGTTTAACTTCCTTTTTCTCTCTTAAGTGAAGAAATAGGATTCTCCACTTCTGTGACTGTTGTGGCCACGTGTTCATACGTATATTCTGGTCAAGGATTTTCCGAATTTGACCTGTAAAGTCTTCTGTGCGCTCTTCCATCTGACTTGATTTTGACATGAAATATAAGCCTTTCTTTTCATCAAGTTCTTGTTCACCTTCAACAGTTGGTTTCAGTTTCTGCTATTTCTCAAATTTCCTTACAATAATAGTCCATGAACCAGATATGTTTAGCTTCTATGAGACAGGATTATTCCTTCTGCATTTCTCCAGGCAGTTCTGGCTAAAACCGCCTTTGCTTTCACCTGAAAGAGATACTTGCCTGAAGATGAAAGTGAGGGGCTTTTTTAAAACCCAAATTATCCAAATACTTGCTTTTATTTTTTCTTCTGCCTGTTTGGAGTAAACCCAGTCATGTGAACATTTAAATAGACATGTTGCAAATGACAAACATGGCTTTTTATGTAGAAATTTTCTTCAAGATTTAAAAAGTTATGGCTCAGGTATTTAACATGATTTCAGGAAATTGTACCTTTGAAATTCATTGACAGCTAGATTTATTTGCAGAACTTTTCTTGCAACTTTGTCATGCTTGTTTACAGCTATATTCTCTGATCTAAGGGCATCTACCATCAACTGCTTCATAAGTATTGAGTCAAAGGAGGTTTTTTTTTTGTAACTTCAAAATTCTTTCCACGTTTCCCCTTGTATAAGGTAGTTGACCTAAAAGTTTGCAGCTCAGAAAAATTAAGTTTTGAGCATGTAATAGATTCTACTGACCCATTTGTATAATCTCTGTTTTATTGTTAACATTTTGATAGTTTAAAAGATTTCTTTTGGGGAGCAAATAAATGTATTATTATATATATAGATTTATAAAATAAATATATATCTTTTTTTTTCAGGGAGGCTTACTGAATGATTCTCCAGATTTTATTTTTTTTCTATCAGATATGTCATTGTTTTCTATTTATCTTGTGTAAATTAAGGAAAGATTCAAATTACTGACTTATCATAAATCATATCACTCTTCTTATCAGAGCCATCAATATTCTGTTATTTTGAATTAAACTTTTTAATGTAATTTTGAAGACAGAAGGTCCCACATATGTTCATTAATAGGGGCTGGCTAAATTGGTTAAACTATTGACAGGAAACATTTGGAAGTGGAAATGTAGCATTGGGAAAGTTGATGTTTTAATGGTAAACTGATGAACCAAAAATACTGTTCAAGAGCAAAAGCATTAATGACAAATGGCCCAGTGAAATACAGGAAAGAGAACTTGTCAGCCACTGATCTTCTATATATAGTATTTCACTTTTAAACACTGTTTGGGCGATATATGAAGTAGCTATGTAGGGCAAAAGAAGCTCTTGCTAAGTACTGGAGATTCAAGCCAGTATTTTTTTTTTAAAATGGCCCAGTGAAATACAGGAAAGAGAACTTGTCAGCCACTGATCTTCTATATATAGTATTTCACTTTTAAACACTGTTTGGGCGATATATGAAGTAGCTATGTAGGGCAAAAGAAGCTCTTGCTAAGTACTGGAGATTCAAGCCAGTATTTTTTTTTTAAACGAGGTAAAATTTCAGATGCTGTAACATCCAACATTTTTTATTATTTTAAAGCATACAACATAATGGCTTTTTGCTACAATGCATCGCCACTATTTAACTCTAGAACATTTTCATCACCCCAAAAGGAAGCTGTGTATTCTTTAAGCAGTCTCTCCCCTTCTCTCCTCCTCCCCACCCTTGGCAATCACTGAGCTGCCTTCTGTTTCTATGGATCTGCCTGTTCTGGACATTTTATAACTGAAATTATTTAATATTTGGCCTTTTGTGTCTAGCTTCATTCACTCTACCTAGTAGTTTCCAAGTTCAGCCACGTTGCAGCGTGCGTCAGTCCTTCATTCCTCTTTACAGCTGGGTAATACCTGATTTTATGGATATACCACATTGTGTTGGTGGACACTTGGGTTGTTCTCCAGTCTTTCCTGGGTCAGTTATCCCAGGACTCCAGCCATTCCTAAGCTATGTTAGGAATTCCTAGCTCATGTGTTCTTTATAGAGACTGCTCTTATGAAGAAGTGAACATTAAGAAGAGCTGAGTTGTGTCCTTTCAAGGTTTCAGTGGATTATAAATTTGCACATCTCTGAGCACAAAACTGAGGTCTGAAATGTCAGTGGAAAGAGGGCTTAAGGAGAATCCAGAGAAGATCTAAGTGACTGGCAAGAAAGTTCCTTTAACTCCTTGCTTTCCTCTTCGGTTTCACCAGTTTAACTTCCTTTTTCTCTCTTAAGTGAAGAAATAGGATTCTCCACTTCTGTGACTGTTGTGGCCACGTGTTCATACGTATATTCTGGTCAAGGATTTTCCGAATTTGACCTGTAAAGTCTTCTGTGCGCTCTTCCATCTGACTTGATTTTGACATGAAATATAAGCCTTTCTTTTCATCAAGTTCTTGTTCACCTTCAACAGTTGGTTTCAGTTTCTGCTATTTCTCAAATTTCCTTACAATAATAGTCCATGAACCAGATATGTTTAGCTTCTATGAGACAGGATTATTCCTTCTGCATTTCTCCAGGCAGTTCTGGCTAAAACCGCCTTTGCTTTCACCTGAAAGAGATACTTGCCTGAAGATGAAAGTGAGGGGCTTTTTTAAAACCCAAATTATCCAAATACTTGCTTTTATTTTTTCTTCTGCCTGTTTGGAGTAAACCCAGTCATGTGAACATTTAAATAGACATGTTGCAAATGACAAACATGGCTTTTTATGTAGAAATTTTCTTCAAGATTTAAAAAGTTATGGCTCAGGTATTTAACATGATTTCAGGAAATTGTACCTTTGAAATTCATTGACAGCTAGATTTATTTGCAGAACTTTTCTTGCAACTTTGTCATGCTTGTTTACAGCTATATTCTCTGATCTAAGGGCATCTACCATCAACTGCTTCATAAGTATTGAGTCAAAGGAGGTTTTTTTTTTGTAACTTCAAAATTCTTTCCACGTTTCCCCTTGTATAAGGTAGTTGACCTAAAAGTTTGCAGCTCAGAAAAATTAAGTTTTGAGCATGTAATAGATTCTACTGACCCATTTGTATAATCTCTGTTTTATTGTTAACATTTTGATAGTTTAAAAGATTTCTTTTGGGGAGCAAATAAATGTATTATTATATATATAGATTTATAAAATAAATATATATCTTTTTTTTTCAGGGAGGCTTACTGAATGATTCTCCAGATTTTATTTTTTTTTCTATCAGATATGTCATTGTTTTCTATTTATCTTGTGTAAATTAAGGAAAGATTCAAATTACTGACTTATCATAAATCATATCACTCTTCTTATCAGAGCCATCAATATTCTGTTATTTTGAATTAAACTTTTAAATGTAATTTTGAAGACAGAAGGTCCCACATATGTTCATTAATAGGGGCTGGCTAAATTGGTTAAACTATTGACAGGAAACATTTGGAAGTGGAAATGTAGCATTGGGAAAGTTGATGTTTTAATGGTAAACTGATGAACCAAAAATACTGTTCAAGAGCAAAAGCATTAATGACAAATGGCCCAGTGAAATACAGGAAAGAGAACTTGTCAGCCACTGATCTTCTATATATAGTATTTCACTTTTAAACACTGTTTGGGCGATATATGAAGTAGCTATGTAGGGCAAAAGAAGCTCTTGCTAAGTACTGGAGATTCAAGCCAGTATTTTTTTTTTAAACGAGGTAAAATTTCAGATGCTGTAACATCCAACATTTTTTATTATTTTAAAGCATACAACATAATGGCTTTTTGCTACAATGCATCGCCACTATTTAACTCTAGAACATTTTCATCACCCCAAAAGGAAGCTGTGTATTCTTTAAGCAGTCTCTCCCCTTCTCTCCTCCTCCCCACCCTTGGCAATCACTGAGCTGCCTTCTGTTTCTATGGATCTGCCTGTTCTGGACATTTTATAACTGAAATTATTTAATATTTGGCCTTTTGTGTCTAGCTTCATTCACTCTACCTAGTAGTTTCCAAGTTCAGCCACGTTGCAGCGTGCGTCAGTCCTTCATTCCTCTTTACAGCTGGGTAATACCTGATTTTATGGATATACCACATTGTGTTGGTGGACACTTGGGTTGTTTCTACCATTTGGCTATTATGAACAATGCTGCTATGAACATTCATTACAAAATTTGTCTGAACCCATTCAGCCTTTTTTGTTTTTTTTCTTTTTAATTATCATGATCAAATTCATCTATCAAGAAATTTCAAATAGTCTTTTCTGTTTAAATAATATTCAGAATCTTCCTTTAACCTATGTTTTCAGATCTTTGCTGGTCATATCCTAACTGTGTTTTACTTTCTGAGGAATCACCATATTGCTTTCCACAGTGGCTATACAGTTTTACAGTCCTATTAAAAATGTCTGAGAATTCCAACTTCACATCTTTGTCAACATTTATTTTCCATTTGAAAAAATCATAGCCATCCTAGTGAGTGTAAGTGTTACCTCACTGGGATTTTGATTTGCATTTCCCTAATGACTAATGGTGCTGAGTATCTTTGCATGTGCTTATTGGCCATTTGAATATCTTCTTTGGATAAACAACTGTTCATTGTCTTTGCTTCCTTTTAAATTGCTTCCCTATTTGTCTTTTTGTTGTTGAACTGTGAGAGTTTTTATGTATTTTGAGTATTAGATCCTTAGCACTATGACCTACAAATATCTATCTTTCCTCCCATTCTCTGGATTGTTTTTCACCTTTTTGGTATTACTCTGCAGTTGATAAGAGTTTTTAGTTTTGATAAAGTCCAATTTAGTAGAAGTTATTTTTAAACAATAGGTACATTCTTCATTCAGAGGGAAACAGATTGAACACAGGACCACAAAAATTAAATGCTAAATCCTAAAAAAAAAAAAAGAAAACTCTCTTGTAATGCGAGAGAGCAACTTTACCAAATGTAGATTATCAAGGAGTGTGTAAAGTTACCACTGTACAAGTAAAGGAAACAGCTGTGGCTCCATTGACCTTTTTCTTTGAAGAAGTCCTGGGTTATTCAAGGCATAATGAATGAGATCTTTTATCTTTAGATGACAG
Organism: Cephalophus harveyi; assembly: GCA_006410635.1. Classification (NCBI taxonomy): domain Eukaryota; kingdom Metazoa; phylum Chordata; class Mammalia; order Artiodactyla; family Bovidae; genus Cephalophus; species Cephalophus harveyi. The sequence continues at coordinate 130,523 of SJYT01020880.1, forward strand.
CAGTTTTTTTTTTTTTTTTTTAATTATCATTATCAAAGTCATCTACCAAGAAATTTCAAATAGTCTCCTCTGTTTAAATAACATTCAGGATCTGCCTTAAACCAACAACAACCAGGAAGATCAAAGAAAATGTTGCCAGGATGTTTCTAATCCAGCAGTTTCTAACCCAGCCACAAGCAGGCTGTGTAGTCAGGTAATATACTTGTAAAGTTCCCAGGAGAAAGGTCTTGGAGTCATAGATGAGAGAAACTAAATTATTGCAAAGCACCTTAACATGAAGAGGAAGAGTATAAATGGACATTGTTGAGTGCACAGGTTTTGCCTGTTCTCTCAAATTGGCTGTTTTGAGATAATTGACTGATTTGAACCAGCTCTTCATTTAATTTCATTCTTAGTTATGAAGGAAGCAGGCTTGTGGTGAACATTCTTCGACACATCTCTGATTCTGTCCCTCGAAAGTCTTGGATTGGATTCTGACATCTGCCATTTTATGGAATAGCGTATTGGGCAAACCACTGGACTCTTTCTAAGTGTCCACGCACAGAGTTCTTGCATGAGCCACACGTGTTGCTGTTATCCTGAATAGCCAAGAAGGATTCTGAGGGACACACAGGCTCCTCCTCTGCAGGGTAACATCTTCGCCCTACAGGTATGGGAGGGAAAAACAGAATAATACATATTAAAATGATAAAGCATTTTGAAGTTGTAGTGTGTGTTTCCTTGTTTGTATAGCACTTAAAATATATCAGGTATCATCCAAAGACTTAACACATTAAAAAATTAAATCCTCAAACAACCCCACGAGGTAGGTACTATTTCCCCTCATTTTATAAGTGAGAAAAGTGAACCATGGAAATTTAATATAACTTGCCCAAGATCATACAGTTGATAAGTAGCAGAGAGAGATTTTTGAACCCAGATAGTCTGGCTCCAGAGTCTGTGTTCTTTAGACTGTATCATGTTGCTTACATTTAAAACTTTGAGGTTTCAAATGAGAATTGGAGTCTCTGCATTTATTGATTTACTCAGTATTTATTGAATACCTATACTTTGTCAGACTTCTTTTGAGACGTTGGGAAGTCTCGGAATGCTGGGGGTGCAGCATTGCATTCTCTCCTGGCAACAGTCAGCAGGGATCCAGATAGTCTGCCATCTTTTGATGGGTTCACCCAACTTGTCTTGATTCATTCACTTGTTTCCCTGTGTGAGTCCTGTAATCATTCACACTTGTCCCTGCTAACATGAGCCCCACACAAGGAAAATAGATCAGAACCAAAATATTAAACAGGAAGGCAATAATAAACATAGCAGATAAACATTTTGGCATGGATTTAATTTTGCAAAGTTCTCTTGCTCCTGTCTTTAACTACAGATCCCATGAGCCAAAGAGATTAGTTGGGTATCCCCTGAGTACTCATGTGGAGGAACAAGCCCTTTTAAAATTGAGAAGTTTAAAATCAGAAGAAAATCCAACACGTGTGCAGAGAATAATATAAATTAATATGTGTGTGTGTGCTAAGTAGCTTCAGTCATGTCTGATTCTTTGAGATCCTGTGGATTGTAGCCCACCAGGCTCCTCTGTCCATGGGATTTTCCAGACAAGAATACAGGAGTGGTTTGCCATTCCCTTCTCCAGGGGATCTTCCTGACCCATGGATCAAACCCAAGCCTCCTGTGTCTCCAGCATAGAAAGTGGATTCTTTACTACTGAGCCACCATGTAGGAAATTTAAAAAAAATCTCACCAATTAGAAATCTTTAATCATTAGTCTTTTAGGCAGGGATCTTTCAGTTATGACAGAATTTGTTTCATTATTTTATACACAAAAGGTAAGTAACAAACAATATCAGTTCAGTTTAGTTGCTCAATCATGTTCGACTCTTTGCGACCCCATGAATCGCAGCACGCCAGGCCTCCCTGTCCATCACCAACTCCCAGAATTCACTCAGACTCACGTCCATCGAGTCCGTGATGCCATCCAGCCATCTCATCCTCTGTCATCCCCTTCTCCTCCTGCCCCCAATCCCTCCCAGCATCAGAGTCTTTTCCAATGAGTTAACTCTTCTCATGAGGTGGCCAAAGTACTGGAGTTTTCAGCTTCAGCATCATCCCTTCCAAAGAAATCCCAGGGCTGATCTCCTTCAGAATGGACTGATTGGATCTCCTTGCAGTCCAAGGGACTCTCAAGAGTCTTCTCTAACACCACACTTCAAAAGCATCAATTCTTCGGTGCTCAGCCTTCTTCACAGTCCAACTCTCACATCCATACATGACCACAGGAAAAACCATAGCCTTGACTAGACAGACCTTAGTTGGCAAAGTAATGTCTCTGCTTTTGAATATGTTATCTAGGTTGGTCATAACTTTTCTTCCAAGGAGTAAGCATCTTTTAATTTCATGGCTGCAGTCACCATCTGCAGTGATTTTGGAGCCCCCCAAAAATCAAGTCTGACACTGTTTTCACTGTTTCCCCATCTATTTCCCATGAAGTGATGGGACCGGATGCCATGATTTCGTTTTCTGAATGTTGAGCTTCAAGCCAACTTTTTCACTCTCCACTTTCACTTTCATCAAGAGGCGTTTTAGTTCCTCTTCATCAGATCTACTCCAAAAAGTAGGCTTCAGAATATGCCACAAAGTTGGGAAACAATCAACCCTATTTCCTGTGTTTTCAAAAGATTGACTCATGCTTATTCAACTCAGTGTAGTTGGGCAGTATTGATAGCAATTGCCCTGAGTGCTACAGGCTCCAAAAGAATCTGAATGGAGAGAGAATTAAAGATGCCAAGTACTAAGTTAATTGCATATATTCCATTGCATCCTAATTTTTGAGCAATGGTTAGTTATTATTCATGAGGGCACTTGATAAGCGAGAACATTCCTCTTGTAAACATGTAGATACTAACCAGAGAGTTTGATTCTAGCCATTTGCCAACTTAAGAGTGAAGAGGCCATTTTTCAGAGGTCTGGTACCAAGCAGAGGAGGTGTTTTAACATTCAGTGCACTGTGATCGGTGTCACACGGCTGAGCTTTCACCATGGTTTGACCCATGTTGGGTCCACAAGTGTGAGTCAAATGTTCTGTGGAAGTTTGCCAGGTGGGCTGACATGGAGGCGTACAGTACTATTGGTTTAGCCCTGTTTTATTTGCTTTTAAATAATCAGCAGAAACTCTTTCTGTGTTGAAAACTTGCTGTGATAAGTTTATTGAATCCTATAGAATGATGGTGGACTTGCTAATTCAGTGTGCAGTGTATGTTGAGTACCCACTGGCTTTCAGTGTTATGTGGTGGGTGGGAAGGTAATAGACATACTATGAATCATGTAGGGAGGACAGTGAGGCTTAGAGGTGACTGCCCATGACCACACAGGTAGTAGGGCTGCAGATTTGGGCCTCAAACCCAGGCTTCTGATGCCAAATCAAGGGTTCCTCTTCCATGTCTCTTGATCAGCATTTCTGAGAGTCTGTTTCACTTCAACCCCTTCACAGTGACCTAGGACATTTGTATAAAATGTAGAATCCTAGGCCTTGCTCTAGAAATACTGAATCCCCAGGACCCAGAATTGTTAATGGTCCCTTCAAGATATTTATATACAGTTAACATTAAGCTTAACTGGTCTGTATACTAAAAATGTTAAAATATTTGGTTAGGTCAAATTATTTTTAAGGTTTGTTTTTTTTTTTTTTTTTTAATGTGGCTTGTTTCTAAAGTCTTCATTGAATTTGTTACAATATTGCTTCCGTTGTTTATGTTCTGTTTTTTTGGCCATGAGGCATAAGGGATCCCCAACCAGGGATGGAACCGGCACCCTCTGCATTGGAAGGCAAACTCTTAACCAATGGACCACCAGTGAAGTCCCTGGTGTGGTCAGTTTGACACTAAGATAGTTGGAGGAGAAAAAAAAAGAAATCTGACCACAGACAGTGAATGCTAGTGTGCTCTTGATAGTTCCCCCACAAATTGTGTTTTAAGTAAGAGATTCAAAGAGTTCTTCCCGTTTGGGGAGGTTGTTCTTATTGGAAGTATTCTATGTGGGCTTCCCAGGTAACTCTAGTGGTAAAGAACCCACCTGCCAGTACAGGAGACCCAAGAGACAGAGGTTTGATCCCTTGAAAGATCTCCTGGAGTAGAAAATGGCAACCCCCTCCAGTATTCTTGCCTGGAGAATCCCATGATTTAAATAAAAGAGTCAAAGAGATCTTCCTGTTTAGGGAGGTTGATCTTATTAGAAGTATTCTGTAGAAGTGTGATTTTTTTTTTAATCACTTTGTTTTATAAAATGTGTTCTGTAGGACCCTACTTCTACAGGATAGTCATTCATTCAGCAAATATTTACTGAAATGTCAAGTGCTATGTGAAGTGCTATGTCAACATTGAAGGAACCCTGACCTTATGGAACCCCATCTATTGAGGAAAGATGGTAGAGATGCTTTGCCCCCAAAGTTTTCTTAGTAGACAAATTTGTAAAATAATGGCTTTTACAGATTATTTCAGAAGCAGGTACACTTCAGAGCCTTCCATGTACCTGATACGTGCTGTGAATATCTAAGACAGGATTGTTGAATGTGGCAATTTTCCAGACTTATTACAGCATCCTTCAGGTGAAGGTTACCTCCTAGGTCTAGTGCTCCATGGAACACCTTCTGGATCACACTCTTCCTACACATTGTGGTGAGATTCTGTGTCCTTGGAAAGCTCAGATCTGTGGCACTGGTAGAGACAGGGAGTGTACTGTAGAAGTGGAATCCCACTGTACCTCTACTCCCCAGAGTAGTAATGTTCTGATAGCCTAGTGAGCACTGGGATAAGCAATGAGCCGACTTTGGCCAAAGAGCTAGCATCCAGGGATTCAGATCAGCTTTGGGCCATCTTCATAGGTGGCTGGGGTGTGGATTTGAACATGGGGTGATCCCTGGATGTGTCCCTGGTCTCTCAGCTGGGGAATGGTGAAGGCAGAAGGAGAGATTCTAGCATTCTGGGCCATTTTGGAGCATTGGGTGTGGGAGGAGTTGCATTAATGGAGAGCACGTGCCACTCTCTTTCCTAGACAGAAGGCTGGATATTACTGGAGGGCCACTCAGCCTTTGACTCACTGCATGTAATCAGATTAATTTGCTGAAAAAGACCTCCTTTCTATGTGTTGCCCACTTTTATCAAGATAGTTGTTGGAAAAAGGAAAACAGTGGATTGCCTAAGTGGATTGCCTAAGTCCAGTGACTCCTAGCTTTGGCTTTTTGTTTTTCCTTGTTCTTCTTTTTCTCAGACAGTTGCTCTGTCTAAAAAGAACAAAGTGGCCTGGCTCAGATAACTCACAGGGGTGAGTTCACCTGATGGATAGATTTAAATAGTTTGGATGTTGACATTTATCAGATTACCCAGAGAATTGCCACATCACCACCTTGATTCATGCATGTGGAGAGTCCTTAAAGAAACCTCTTCAGAATTGTTTGTTTTTCTTAGTTATCATAATATTGAAAGATATGTTGCTTTATTGTTCATTAAGTACATGCTTTATTCCATATTACCACACATACTTCCTCACAGATATACAAAATAAAGAAATGGAACAATTTCTCAGTAATTCAGATAGTCATCACCTGAGTATATAAATACTTAAGACAGACTCTTCTGTCCCCCTTTTTCCAGAATTGTCTGATTAAATATTCAACTTTTCATTCTTTGTGAGGGGATATCAGATCTCTTAAGTGTTGGTGTCTTGAACCTAAAGTCTAAATTTAGTTTACTCTTTTAATCACTTTGAATAAGAGGAGTTAAATGCAATTGCTATCTTCAGGGAGGTTACAGCTTAGGCTGGGAGGTAGTCAGGAAGGGTAAAAACAGACATTGCTATGGTATCATACAGCTATCTGGTAGGTGCTCCACAAAGAGTTTTAAGCATGGTGATGGTGGTTCAAAGGCATTTAATCTGGTCATGAAGAATTAAGAAGAGCTGACTCTAGGAAGATTGCTGTGAGGTTGGTCTTTAAAAATAGGTAGAAGTTGATTTGGTGGAGCAGTAAAGAGAAGAAGAGTTTTATATATAAGGCAAGAATATGAATAAAGACACAGAAATGGGAACATAAAAGGCATATTTTGGAGAAGGCAATGGCACCCCACTCCAGTACTCTTGCCTGGAAAATCCCATGGATGGAGGAGCCTGGAAGGCTGCAGTCCATGGGGTTGCTGAGGGTCGGACATGACTGAGCGACTTCACTTTCTCTTTTCACTTTAATGCATTGGAGAAGGAAATGGCAACCCACTCCAGTGCTCTTGCCTGGAGAATCCCAGGGATAGGGGAGCCTGGTGGGCTGCTGTCTATGGGGTCGCACAGAGTCGGACACGACTGAAGCGACTTAGCAGCAGCAGCAGCAGCAAGGCATATTTGGGACACCAAAGAAGTGTATTTAGGATGGAGGAAGAGGGGAAACCAACAGAGAAAAATATAAGACTTGGGGACTTTGCTGGTCCAGTGGCTGAGACTCTGTACTCCCAATGCAGGGATCCTGGGTTCAGTCCCTGGTCAGGGAACTAGATCCACGTGCTCCAGCTATGAATTCACACGCCTCAACTAAGACCTAGTGCAGCCAAATAAATTAGAATAAATATTAAAATAAGAAAAAGAGACAACATTATTAAGGGTCTCTTAGCTGTGATACACTGTTAGGTATATCATCCATCCAATTTCACTTTTCATCCTTGGGGCAAGCAGGACAGATCACTTTTGAGGCTGTTGTTCACCAAGATTCCTGTACCATTTCCATTGTATAGCATTTCTGCTGGGACGTGACTGCCATGGTGGGTACCATGCTTCCTAGGTCCCTTTGCATTTGTTGGGGCCAAATGATTGTTCTCCACATTGAGATGTGTATATAACTTCCAGGCTGCCATGGTTAGGAACACATGTGCCCTTTCCATCATGGACTATAGAAAGAAAAAAGCTGTAAACAAAGGACTTCAAGATCTTAGGGGAGGAAGAGCCAGTGCCTGGAGGAGCCTGCGTCCTACTCAACATGCAACCAGACTTCACATAAATGGGAAAGAAATGTCTTTGAATAAGTCAGCTACTGAGATGTAGAGATTTATTTTTTATAAAAGCTAGAGCTACCTTCATTAATACAGTTATTATAATAGGCTTATATAACACAGGCTCGTAGATGTAAGTTACTCTAAATCCCTTAAAAATAACAAGTGGGGCCAGGATTACAAACCCAACTGTGTCTTCAAGAGTGTTCTCTTATTCTATTCCCATGTCGCTGTTGTTTAAATATTCATTTATTATTATTATTTTAACTTGGCTGCTGCACCTGAGATCTTCTTTGCAGTATGCAGAATCTTTCATTGTGGTGTGTGGGCTTCTCTCTAGCTGTGGCCCACAGGCTCAGTAGTTGGGGCGTGTGGGCTCAGCCCCACAGCATGAGATCTTAGTTCCCTGACCAGGGGTGAACCCTCCTTCCCTGCATTGTAAGGCAGAGTTCTTAACCACCAGGGAAGTCATTATTCCCATGGTTTTAACAACTATCACTATGCTATCAGTTCTCAATTGTTGATCTAGAACTCCTTTTTTTTAGGTCCAGACTGGTGTAGGTAGCTGCCTACTGCCTATGTTATTTGAACCATAAATAAAGCTCCAGTATACTATAGATTAAGTAAATTATTTTTCCCCCTAGAGTACTATGGATTAAGTAAGTTTTCTCCCCCTAGAGTAAGTTTTTAAAATTTTTCCCCCTTCTAATGGAGTGCTTGTCTGGCCTGTCTGCTTTACTGATCCTTTGGTTCTTTACCTAGTGTCATCTTGCCCTCCTTTAAGGGGTTGTCTCATTGGCACGGTTAAACTTAACCCACTTTCTGGTTTTCTTGAAAAGAAATGCGACATAAGCAATTTTTTAAAAGCAAATGAGAGGTTGCAGACTTTGGCTCCTCTTCCATTATCAAGAACTTGGTCACAGGGATGTAGACGGCTGAACAGCATGGTTACTGGTAGCTGGTTTTGTGCTCAGCTGAAACAGTCCTGGATGAAAGAGGAGGAGGGTTTTGCAGGACACCAGTCATTCTGGCACAAGGCTCTCAAACATTAAATCCACTGGGCCTGAACTTCCTTGGTGGTCCAGTGGTTAAGAATCCACCTGCCAGTGTAGGGGACATGCTATGGAGCAACGAAGCCCGTGGTGCAGCTACTGAGCAATGCTCTAGTGCCTGGGAGCCACAACTGCTGAAGCCCATGTGCCCTAGGACCCATGCTCCCCAACCAGAAAAGCCCCCAAACCATGACTAGAGAAAGCCTGTGTGCAGCAGTGAAGACCCAGTGCAGCCAAAAATAAGTAAATAAAATCTTAAGAAATGTGAAAAAAGAAAAAAGTTAAAAATCCTGCTGAGTTTAGAAACACACTCAGCCATCTACCCAAACTGACTTTGTATCTTGTTTTCTCTTACCTGGTTAATGATCACGCTACCCTCCCAGAGACCCAGAGACCAGGGTGTGATATATACTCTGACTTATTCTTTTACCTTACTCTCCATTGCTCAAGTATCTTTTGAAAGTGCCCACTCCACTCAATCCTTTTCTACCGCCTTGCTCTGTGTCTTCGGCGTCTCTCGCGGAGACTTGTAGAATGGCCTCCTCATTGGTCACCCTGTCTCCAACAGCCACCTAGCAAGGACATCCTTCACACTCCCATGAGAGTGATTTTTCGAAAATGCAAATCTGATGATCGTTTTACTCCCTTTTTACAACCCTTCAGTGATTTCCCATGGCAAAAGTCCAAATTGCTTTGCAGTGCACAAAAGGCCCTCTGTGGCTTCGTCCCTGAATCTCTCCACCCTCATTTCTGACACTTGACTGTTCTCCTCCCCCAAACAGATCACCCCCACGGCTTCAGTTATACTGAGCGCTGCCAGCCTGTTTCATTTCTTTGTCTCTCTGCTCATGTGTTCCTTTTGCCGAATGAATGATTATATATTTTTCAAGATTCAACACAGCTGACACCTTTTCTGTGACATTATACCGACACTTCTCCACTCTTTCCTTATTGTTTCATTTATTCCATGAATAAATGTTCTGTTTATTGATGATCTGTCCCTTTCAGACTCATTGTGTTAAACAGTGGATGTGAGAAGCAGAAGTAGGTATGGTTCCTGCCCTTGTGAAGCTTACGGTCTAAGGGCAGAGATGGATATCAGTCAAATATTCCCACAAACAAACGTAAGGAAATTACAACTGTGACAAATGCTATGAAGAAGGAAAATGAATATATTGATCAGCCCATTGTAGGAGAATTTAACCTTAGTAAGGGAGTATAGAGGGCTTCCCTGGTGGCTCAGAGGTAAAGAATCTGCCTGCCAATGCAGGAGACAGGTTTGATCCCTGGGTTGGGAAGATCCCTTGGAGGAAAAAATGGCAACCCTCTCCAGTATCCATGCCTGAAGAATTTCATGGACAGAGGAACCTGGCAGGCTACAGTCCATGGGGTTACAAAGAGTCAGACGTGACTTAGTGACTAAACAACAATAGCAAAAGGTGAATTAGCCAGGTAAGAAAAATCACGTGTAGACAGAGCTTACACAATGTATCAACACTAGGTTAGGAGGAAATTTGGCATTGTACAAGAGAAAAAAAGCTTCCCTTGACACTATTATCCTTGGATGGATCTGAAAATTAAACAAAGACATACTAACAGGAAAAAAGCACATACACTTATTTAATGTAAATTTTATGTGACATGGGAACCTTCCTAAGGAAATGAACACCCAAAAGTGCGAACTGACCTGAATGGTTACTGGGCTTGCTGAAGAGTGGAAAGTCAAGGGAAGGCGTGAGAGGGCAAAGATTGTGTGATAAGTGAGTAAACCGGAAGAACTTAGCAAGGGGTGTTTGGATTCTTCTTGGTATCCGTCCATCTTGCAGACAAGGATGTTCTTTCCCTCTGGGTGTAGGGAGGTTCCCTCTCACATGAGCAAGACCTGCTTCAGGGGAGAGGATGATGAAGGGAGGTCGGGGGACCTTTCTGCTTCTGCCATTTTCTCAAACTCCTTCAGCTTAAAATATTCAGCATGCCAGGACACCATGTTTTGAGGTAGCACATCCTGAACCCCATCAGGTTATATGAAAGGGCTGGAAAAAGACCAGGTGCAGCAGAGACATTAGTTTAGGAAATGAGGTACAGGGTGAGGTGGGAGAAGGAAGTAGAGACAAGACTGTGAAGAGCTTCATAAGCCTGTTAAGGAGGTTTCTCCTTATTTAAGTGGAATGGAAAGTTATTTAACGTAAGATAAGATGTAATCAGTTTTTTTTTTTTTTTTTTAAGAATTCATTCTGGCCACTGTAAGAAGAGTGAGTTTGATGGTCAACTGAGTGGATGATGCTAGAGTTGTTAGTTCAGGCTAGAGATACTGGTATATTGAATTAATATACCAAATTTGTGATTTGGTGATGAAATAATTCATATTTAGGATTAGTAGGTGAAGGAGGAGGAGATATGAAGAATGATCTCCATATTCCTGGATGGAGGATAAAGCTAGTCATGGAGAAAAGAAATACTAGGAGAAAACTAGCCCAGAGAGAGGTTGAATGTGAGCTGCCTTGGAGATATCTAGAAGGAATCATTTCCCTGGATGTTCAGCATATTTCAGTTGCTGCATGCATGTGTGTGCATGTGTGTACGTGTGTGCACACGTGTTCATTCACTTCAGTCGTGTCCAACTCTTTGTCACCCTATGGACCTGCCAGGCTTCTCTGTCCATGGGATTCTCCAGGCAAGAATACTGGAGTGGGTTGCCATGCCCTCCTCCAGGGGAGCTTCCCAACCCAGGAATTGAACCTGTGTCTCCTGTGTCTCCTGCATTGCAGGCTGATTCTTTACCGCTGAGCCACTTGGGAAGCCCTGTAGCTTCACATATACTACATTATAATTACCTTTGTGTTTCTCTTTGATAGCTCAGTTGGTAAAGAATCCTCCTGCAATTCAGGAGACCCCAGTTCAATTCCTGGGTTGGGAAGATCCCCTGGAGAAGGGATAGGCTACCCACTCCAGTATTCAGGCCTGGAGAATTCCATAGACTGTGTATGTATAGTCCATGAGGTCGCAAAGAGTCGGACACGACTGAGTGACATTAGGTTCTCAAAGGGATGGAACAGCATTTATTTTTTCTTCTTCTCCTCTCCTCCGCCTTCTTCCTCTTCTTTTTCTTTAAGTTAATTTTTATTGGAATATAGTTGCTTTAAAATGTTGTGTTAGTTTCTGCTGCATAGCAGAATGAATCAGCCATACATATACATGTATCTCCTCCCTTTTGGGCTTCGTTCCCATTCGGGTCACCTCAGTGCATTCAGTAGAGTTCCCTGTGCTATAGAGTATGTTAGCATTAGTTACCTATTTCATATATAGTATCAATAGTGTATATAATAGTGTCAATCCCAGTCTCCCAATTCCCCAATCCCATACCCCCTTCCCCCTTGGTATCCAGATATTGTCTACATCTGTGTCTTTATTTCTGGTTTGCAAGTAAAATCACCTATTCCATTTTTAGATTCCATTATATGTGTTAATATACAGTATTTGTTTTTCTAAATACTTCACTCTGTATAACATTCTCTAGGTCCACTCATGTCTCTACAAATGACCCAATTTTGTTCCTTTTTATGGCTGAGTAATACTCCATTGTATATATGTACCACATCTTCTTTATTCCTTTGTTAATGGACATTTAGATTGCTTCCATGTCCTTGCTATTGTAAGTAGTGCTTTTATGAACATTGGGGTACAGGTATTTTTTTGGAATTATGGTTTTCATCTTATTCCTTCTTATATCCTCAGTACCAATTATTATAAATTGCACATAATATTTTCCCAGTATATGTTTGTGAATAAATGATCTAACAGACTCCAAAGCTCACACAATTCCTCCCATGCCAGTAACAGAGGCAAGAAAATACTAGAAAGATAAGTTCAGGCTCAGTTGTAGTAATTTAAATCCCTGCCTAATAAGTTACATTAGGACAGAAAATATAATTAAACCTTAAGTTTACAGCTGGTCTCCAACCCAAACTTTATTTCAAATACTGCTTGTATTATTTTAAAAACCATATAATGTTTACTCAAGGGACATTCTCTCCTGAGTAAATCAAAGTCAGTCAAGCTATAAGAACAGCACAGAGATAATGCTCCAGAAATGAACTATGTCTTTATATTGCAGGACTAAAAGAAATTAGAATGAATCTACAGAAGGAGGGTTGGCAGAGACAAAAGAAATGTAACCAGGCCTATTTATTTTTTCACTCTCTTTTTATTTTGGAGGTTAGCATTCAGTCATTAGGGCAGATCTAGAGAGAGATTCAGACATTTACATGGTCCGTTAATGGGCTATTTTCACAGCATGGATCTGAAACATATTCACTGTTTCTTGGAATCAGAATGACAGAACAATATTTTGAATCTGCTGAATTTAATCCTAATCACACAAGCAGCCTCTGTGGTGAAACAAAGCTAAGTCTTTATGTTCCCTGTGAAGTGCCTGGGGGTGTGGGCCCCTTAAAACTGACTCCTGCAAGACCTTGTCTGAACTCAGTTTGTACATGATAATAAATGGTGCGTTTAGTTTCATTGACCCAGACCAGGGTGAGATTTTTCTGCTGTAATCCAGAAATTGGAGAAATCATCCTGTATTGTTTTATTGGAAATCTACACTTCTAAGGTCCCATGCCTGTCTTACCCCATGACATAATGTAAATCATTGAGGCCAAAGTGTGTGTGTTTTTCCCACTTTGTATGCTTTTTTGGTGTGATTCTTTCTTTTTCTTTGGAAGATTGTACCATTCTTATCTAATGTGAGCGAAGGGGAGAGTGGTTGGCTTGAATGAACTTAAGAGTTTCTTCTTGCCCATCTTAGTGATGAGAATCGGAATTGAGTATTGTGTGACTGATGGCCCAACCATACTGATTTTATTGACTGGCTATGGCAAACTTGACTATATATAGCTGCAGACTCTGAGGCCAAATCTCTCTAGTACGAAGGGTAGATCTGGCAATTTTACCCAGTATCTTCAGGCCACAGAGATGGTCAAGCTGAATGTAGTTGTTAGAACTGTCAGTATTTGCATTAAGAAGTTTAATAGAGCAATTTGGAGTCCAGGATCCAGAATCAGATTGCCTGGGTTAATTTCTTACTTCAGCCATTTACCAGTGGTGTAAACTTGTGCTTCATGTTCAGTCACTTCAGTTGTGTCCTATTCTTTGCGACCCTATGGGCTATAGCCTGCCAGGCTCCTCTGTCCATGGGATTCTCCAGGCAAGTATATTGAACTGGGTTGCATGTCCTTCTCCACAGGATCTTCCTTACCCAGGGAGCGAACCCACATCTCGAGTCTTCTGCATTAGCAGGCACATTCTTTATCAATATCGCTACCTGGGAAGCCTGGTATAAAGTTAGTCCAGTAATATAACTGTTTGTTTCTCAGTCTCCCCATGTTTAAGATGATGTTAGTAATATACTTATTGCAGTGGGTAATTGGAAGAATGAAAAGCACTAATGTAGATGAAATGCTTTGAATAGGATCTGGCATATAGTAAGTGCTAAATAATTTCTTGTTTGCTTCATTAGGAAAATGCTAAAGATGTGGGCTTTATAGAGACAAAGGTAGATTTGTGAAAGTAAGGTCAGCTCAACTTTTGGTGAAATGAAAATAATTTTGAACTTTTTGGTGAAATATTAAATGTACATCTACTTGACCTTTTAAGCTGAATTATTTTAGAGGTTGATTTCTACAAATATGACTGAAAGTATTATAAATATAAAAAAATAATCCAGAGGAGTTGAAGACATAGGTGTCATTAAGTGCAGGTTAAAGATCTCAAGATGATTTAGTTTGGTGAAGACAAAGAAAAATTACCAGACTGGACCTAGAAATAAATTTATTAACAAGTTAATAAAGCCAGCTATTTATTGAGTGCTTTCTACATCACAGGAACTGAACATTTAATTTCATTTAATTTTTTAATCATTTAACTTCCATTAAACAACAGTTAGAACTGGACATGGAACAACAGACTGGTTCCAATTAGGAAAAGGGGTACGTCAAGGCTGTATATTGTCACCCTGCTTATTTAACTTATATGCAGAGTACATCATGAGAAACGCTGGACTGGAAGAAACACAAGCTGGAATCAAGATTGCCGGGAGAAATCTCAATAACCTCAGATATGCAGATGACACCACCCTTATGGCAGAAAGTGAAGAGGAACTAAAAAGCCTCTCGATGAAAGTGAAAGTGGAGAGTGAAAAAGTTGGCTTAAAGCTCAACATTCAGAAAACTAAGATCTTGGCATCTAGTCCCATCACTTCATGGGAAATAGATGGGGAAACAGTGGAAACAGTGTCAGACTTTATTTTGGGTGTTTCCAAAATCACTGCAGATGATGACTGCAGCCATGAAATTAAAAAACGCTTACTCCTTGGAAGGAAAACCCCAACACCTGAATTATACGCATCCAGAGATGCTCAGGGACAATTACAAAGGCCAGGACCATCCAACAGCCACTGACTTCAATGAGGAGACAAAAGAAAAGGGTGCTCCTGACCTGACCCAGAGGGATGGTACGGGGAGGCAGGAGGGAGGGAGGTTCAGAATGGGGAACACGTGTATACCTGTGGCGGATTCATGTTGATGTATGGCAAAACCAATACAATATTGTAAAGTAATTAATCTCCAATTAAAATAAATAAATTTATACTAAAAAAATCTATGCACAAATGTTAATAACAACTTTATTTATGAGAACAAAATATGGGTAACAACTGGAAAGTTTTCTTTGAATAAATGATAGAACAAACTCTCATATATCCATATCACTGGAAAGTACTTATTAATAAAAATAAATTTGATACATAAAAAAAGAAAAGGGTGCTCATAAGAGTTTCAGAGAAAGCAATGAAATAAGACCATGTTTTGACTAACAAAAAATTGTATTTGTTTCCATGTATTTAAACTATATTATGTTCACTTCCAACCAGTCCATTCTGAAGGAGATCAGCCCTGGGATTTCTTTGGAAGGAATGATGCTAAAGCTGAAACTCCAGTACTTTGGCCACCTCATGCGAAGAGTTGACTCATTGGAAAAGACTCTGATGCTGGGAGGGATTGGGGGCAGGAGGAGAAGGGGACGACAGAGGATGAGATGGCTGGATGGCATCACTGACCCGATGGGTGTGAGTCTGAGTGAACTCCGGGAGTTGGTGATGGACAGGGAGGCCTGGCGTGCTGCGATTCATGGGGTCGCAAAGGGTCGGACATGACTGAGTGACTGAAATGAACTGAACTGATGTTCACTTTCCATTAACAAAGAACTATGAGGAAGGAAAAGTAGCAGGATGTCAGAGAGAGGAATCTTCAAAGGATCTGATCATTGCTGGGCTCTCACCCCAGAAAATTACCTGGGAGCTCTGCCCTAGTTCTGGAAGATTTGGGAGGGCAGAACAAGGGCAGGATGAAGGAAGGACAAACGGTCACAGAGGCTGGTTTACACGTAGGATGTGAGTGACCCCAGTGGCCTCCATTTGTCCCGTCACAGGTAGGAGCCACAGTTCCAGCAAAATCAGCCATAAACATAGAGGAGATTCTCATTGCTAAGAAAAGTTTGGGCCCCCAAAAGTATCTGTGTCCTTCTTCTGAATGTCCAACTCTTTAAACAGAGATCAAGGCCTGCAATTAAAAAGGAAGTTGTTATGTAACCATGTCCCCTAGTGAGTAAACACAGTTCCCTAGATTTACATTAAGGTGCAAATGACTAATGTAATTTAAGATCCTATACTGAAAGTGAGTTTTCATGGAAAGTGAAAGGTAGAGATCAGGAGGTGGCATCCTAAATCAGAGAAGAGAATACAGCTGCCAAAAAGAAAAAGAAAAGAAAAGAAAAAGCATGAAAGAAGGTAACAAAGCCAAAATAACTTTACCCTCTGGCTTGGAACTGGTGCCATTTCTAGAGGATACAAACCCCCTAACCCTTTGGGAAAGATACCAATATATATCGAGATATCTTTTGGTTGTCCCAAATTCATTTCTCAGTATTCGAAATGACTTTAACTCTAGAAAGAGCCTCCTTTGGGAATAGGATATCCGTGAAGGCCAAGGAATGGCTAAAATGTATGGAGGTGGGGAGCAGTGTAGGACTTTTGATTATCCATGGAATGTTAGACCGTGTCCAATTGGCTTTAGGGGTAATGGGTTTAACCAGAGTTCATTTTTAACTGAGTTACACATGAAATTGGGGTAAAGTTGAGAGATGCAGTTGTCAAAGACAAATTGGCACTTTCTGAGTGTTTGCCATCTGCCTCTGCAGAGATTGAATTGGATGCTACTGCTGCTGTTGACCTTCAACATGCCCTGAAGGGAGTCCAGGGTGGAGAGTGAGGCACTTTGAGCTACAGGAAAACTGGTGAAACAGGTCTTTAGACAGTTATTTTCAAGAACTGATTTCATGATCCCAATCCTTGCTTCTCCTCATATATAGAAAAGCACTAATTCCCTTATGTGACATCAGCTCCTCATGATTAGCAAAAAACCTTTTATAAGATAAGTGTTTGATTGTTTGAACTCCCTCTACCCCAAAGTCACATATATTGACCTTTCCCCACTACCTCCGTGGTGCAGTATCTGAGGTGCAGCACCTCCCAGTATCTGAGGTGCTGTCTCCCAGGCTGCAGTCCTCATTTTGCCCCAGATAAACCTTAACTTGAAATTCTCATGTTGTGCATCTTTTTTTCAGTCGACACAGTGTTAGGGTTGTCTGTGCTTGCACGTTTAGGCACTCAGTTGTGTCCAATTCTTTGTGACCCCACGGACTCCTCTGCCTCCTCTGTCCATGGAATTCTCCAGGCAAGAATGTTAGAGTAGGCTGCCATTTCCTTCTCCAATGGAAATTCCTGATCCAGGAATCAAACCTGTGTCTCTGGTGACTTCTACACTGCAGGCAGATTCTTCAGTCACTGAGCCATCAGGGAAGCCCTAGGGTTGTCCACCTACACAATAATTACCAAGCCAGTTTTTATTTTAAAATTATTTGTACTTTCTTTTGGAAGTACTTCCATTATTGGCAATATCTCCTTAATACTACCTCCAAGAATCATCCATATTCTTTGACCACAAGATTTGGCTTTGTCTTATATGCTAGCTACTAGCCAGAATTTGGAAATTTCTTATTGTATATACAGTTATTTCCATCATAGTGATGCTGGGCCAAATAGTTGTAATGTGACTTCACCCAGTCAGCTCATGATAGCTTCAAAACAATTGATTTCACTTCCTTTCCTGTTTCTTCCTCCACTTCCTTAGTGATTGTCTAGTCAATGACCTTCTGGCTTTCCCATCTCCCTTGGAGGAAGGGCTGCCGTTTCTCTGGCCCACCTCCTTCTGTGCTCTGCATCTTATCCCAACCCACACTCCCTAACCTCCCCAGGAAACAGGAACCTTGTTCCTTCAATTAGCTCCTCCCTTTCTTTTATCTTCATCTTCCCTTTTAAGACTGGCTCCTTCCTACAATCACACAAACAAGTCTCTCATATCAAGTCATATTCAAGTCTCACATACTTTAAAATAAATAAAAAACTCCCTTGATTCAACATTTCCCTCACCTCCACTTCTCTTTATAGTTCAGTTATTTTTCAAAGAGTAGACTCCTATTTCTATCTCCATTTTCTCACCTCCTATTTGGGCTTCCACCTACCAGCCTTCCACTGAGATTCCTACTGTTTCCATTGATAGATCCTTGTATTTGCTATATCCAGGGGGCTCTTTCCAGTCTATAATTTGCTTGCCCTCTCGACGTCAACTCTGATGACTGCACCACTTCTTGAAACATGCCTTGACTTTCCTGGCCCCACTTTAGCTTTGTCATCCTCTAATGCTTGGAACATTTCTTGATCTTTCTCTCAGGCTTCTCTTTCTCTGCCTACTTTTTGCAGGCTGATGTTCAGGTGCTGTCCAGAGCTTTGCCTTTTACTCCATGTACTCTCCTGGAGGGAGCTCACCCTCTGCACTGGCTTCAGCTGCCATCTATGTGATGCTTCCCCTATTTCCTCCCCAAACCATCCCAAGTCCCAATTCCATATATCCTTTTGAACATTTTAACATATATATATATATGTTAACATATATACATATCTATGTTTATATAAGTTCCTATCTAAATTAACTAAGTTTATATAAATACAAATAGGAACTTTAATTTAATATGTCCCAAACCAAACTCATATTTTCCTCCCAGAACCTACAAATGTAAAGTTGTTTTCTTTTTTCAGAATCTCTTATTGTCTTTCTTTTGACTTTCAGGATAAAAACCAAGCTCTGTAGCATGTCCTACCAGGTATTTCATGGAACTGTGTTCAGCTTCTGTTTACCTCTCCTGAAAACCACTTGACCCCCCTACCCATCTTGAAGCACTTCCACGTATCTTTTTCCTCCAGCAAGATGACTCTTTATAATCCTATAAATACACCATGCTATTACATGCCTTGGCACCCATGTATCCTCTGCCTGGAATTTCTCCTAATCTCTGTTTTCAAAATCTTACTAAGAAGCCCATCCTTTGTGGACTCTCGGCCTTATACCAGAGGGGTGAGTCTTCATTCTGTTTCTAAACCTTCTACATACTTGGACATTTTCGTGTCTCTCATGGGATCCTATTGTTTCTTATTACTTATCTGTCTTTTCTACTGGGACTATGGACTCTTTATGGGCCTTATTCTATGTCTTATATGTTTTCATGTTTTCTGAGCTTTTACTTTTCTGACTTCTAAAAGTATACGGTCAGCAAATGTTTGGGGACTGAACTGATCACTTTTCCTCATGGGCTGCGGATCAAATGAACTAATATCTAAGTGTGTCCTTCGTGAATGACAACTAACTCTGAATTGTTTCCTGTATTGCTGGAAAGAAAATAAGTACGTTTCCCCCTTCCCTCATCCTTCTTTCATTCTCATCCTGGTTTTCCTCAACCCCTAGACAATTTAGTGGCACTCCTCAAAGTTGTCAGAAACACAGAAAGATTCTTCTAGAAAGGTAGAGGAGTGAGTAATGCTTATCAAGGATGCACATTTATCAAAGATATATTCCCAACATGTTTAGGGAATCAGTATCATTTTTACCTTATTATGGAACAATAGCTTAAAGAGGAAGTTTCTCACTAATTTCAATGTGTCAAGATCAACAATGTCAATGGAGAGGCAAACAATTGTTCCTGATTCTATACTTTTTTGGTGAAGGGGCAGGAGTTCTGGATTTAGTCAATAAAAAAATAGAGAACAATTAGGAAGGGCTTTTTTTTCCCCTAATACACTGGAAAAAGTTGCTCTGTAACAGTACTAAAAATAGGGAACTGGAGGAAAGATTGGGTATCAGTATCTCTAGCCAGAACCATCTTCCCCGGTGATCCAGGATCCTGACAGAGAGGCCAGGCTGACCTTGGGAAGAAATGATAAATTGTTAAATTGAGGCAGTGGTGCTTATGGACCACATGGGCTCCCACCTGAATGAGAAGTAGATCGGGAAACATCTGTCCTCGGCTTGGGTAGGAGGTAGCAGTAGACATCCAAGTCCTTAATGGCCCCAACTTAATGGATCCAAGTTCTTAATACCCATCTCTGGGACCACCGGACTACCTACACTGCCCCCAAATCCTGCTGTAATTCTGAATTGTGTACCAACAACTTTCTTAGAGGTTCTTTTGGCACTTCAAACCCAGCAGGTCCCAACTGATTTCATTATCACTCTTTTCCATCCCACTCCCATATACCAAAACCTCCCTTTCTTCCTAATTTCATAGATCTGTTATTGTCCTGGACTCATCTTTACTCCTTTACCCTTTACCCTTTCTCTGTCTAGTCAGACAGCAACTCTCGTTTAATCTACCAGGGAACTGCCTCTCATATTCAGCCTTTCCTGTCCATTTCCACTGCCATTGCCTTTGCTTCAGCCATGACCCCTTTCCTAGATTTCTACAGAGGCATGTTGGCCTCTACAATAGCCGTGGAACACCTCAACTCTTCTACACAGCTAAGAATTTTTTCTGATTTATTTCCCTCCCCACCTTGAAAACCTACAAAGGCTCCTGATTGCGTGCACTGTGAAATCCTGACTCTTCATTCTCTAATAGCTGTGATTTTTAAGTATGCTCTCTAATACATAATGTTCTTTCTATTTTGACCACAATTTACATTTCCAGTCTTATTTCTCATGTTAATTCACACAGATTCCTTTATCTAGTCCCAAATATTCCTTCCACACTGCCATTTTTATATTGTCCCTTCGCCTTGAAAATCTTGTCTGCATAATAAATACATCCCTCAAAGTCAAACTCAAATGCCACCTCGGTCGTTTGGCCTTCCCTCCCTGCTCTCACCTAGGTAATCTCTCCCATCTCAGGACCCTCAAGCACTGGATACCTCTGTTGAGACACTGACAACTTGCTTCTTGCATTGTAATTATTTATGTATCTATACATCAGTCCAATGATATTCTGCAAGTCTCTCTAGAGAAAAAAGATAAATTAGCAACCCGTCCCCCCACCTAGTCTTAGGGATCTGTGCTAGTGGTGCTATGTGTTGGTGGTAAAGAACACATCTGCCAACACAGAAGACGTAAGAGACACGTCTTACATTTGATCCTTGTGTGGAGAAGACCCCTGGAGAAGGAAATGGCAGCCCATTCCAGTATTCTTGCCTGGAGAATCCCATGGACAGAGGAGCCTGGTGGGCTACAGTCCATGGGGTTGCAAAGAGTCGGACATGTCTGAAGCAACTTAGCAGAGCACACACCCAGCCTTAACACAACTTATTTATAGAAGAATGGAGCTGTGGATGAAGTGGTAAAAGAATAGACTTCTAGGGCTTTAAGGAGGATGTTTTACTTTGGATCAAGATTCTTTCTGGTGAGATCTCCAGTGTCATTCTCCTAGAAGACACTCATTGGCTTTCCTCCTCAACCCTCAAGGAGAGCAACAAATGAATCTGAATCAGGAAATGGAAATGACTGAGTAAAACAAAGATGTCTTCCTGGGGTAGATAGGATTTAGGAATAATCTTGGAAGGTAAGCAAGGTGAGGTTTCAACAGGGGTAGAGGAAGAAGGCCTTCAAGGAAGGAGGTGGCAGATGAACACATACAGAATGGCAGAGGAAATGGTGTGCTTGTGATGTTGGACAGGCAGAAGAATCTCTTGGCTGGAGCAGACTCTGTACAATAGGAGTGAGAAGAAATGAGGATGTCGAGATGAGAGTGCAGACTCATGAATGAGCCCTGAAGGCCAGGTAAAGCAAATCAGAGATGTTCTTCTCCAGGGCCCATTGCTCAGCTTAACCTCAGGTACCACTGACTCAGAGAAGTTCAATGTCATGGTCAGAGCATGCAGGTGACCATATTATAACCTTAGTTCTACCACTTCCTAGTTTATGTGGCATTGGGAAAGTAATTTAATCTCTCTGTGTTTCAGTTTCCTCATCTTTAAGATAGGGAGAACAATATTACCTACTTTATAGGGTTATTAATATTATAGGCTATGGTTTTTCCTGTGGTCATGTATGGATGTGAGAGTTGGACTGTGAAGAAAGCTGAGTGCCAAAGAATTGATGCTTTTGAACTGTGGTGTTGGAGAAGACTCTTGAGAGTCCCTTGGACTGCAAGGAGATCCAACCAGTCCATTCTGAAGGAGATCAGCCCTGGGATTTCTTCGGAAGGAATGATGCTGAGGCTGAAACTCCAATACTTTGGCCACCTCATGCGAAGAGTTGACTCACTGGAAAAGACCCTGATGCTAGGAGGGATTAGGGACAGGAGGAGAAGGGGACAACAGAGGATGAGATGGCTGGATGGCATCACTGACTTGATGGACGTGAGTTTGAGTGAACTCCGGGAGTTGGTGATGGACAGGAAGGCCTGGCATGCTGCGATTCATGGGGTCACAAAGAGTCGGACACAACTGAGCGACTGAACTGAACTGAACTAAATATTATAGGATTAAATGAATCATGTAGGAACCACCAGAAGAGTACCTGAGCCACACAAGTGAATGATTTTATTATTCCTGGGGAGATCCCCAAACCAGGGTACCATACTGAGCACTATAAAATTCATCAAACAGATCAGTCTCAGTACTTGGTAGACCGATCTCAGAAAAGAGCACTTTACATTATTAACAAAGATGTACAAAACAGCACTGGGGTTGGGGGGTGGGGGGTGGGTGGAATGGCAAGGCCAGAGAGGCCCAGAGGAGCGGACGAAGAGCTCGTGAGATTCCAAGGTCAAGTGTGGAGACCCACACTGGGTCCCGATCTGGGGAGGAGACTCAGAGGAGGCATCTGAGTGGGTGGACTGGCTGGACACCACCAGTTCCAGTGGGGACCAGAGAGTGAGGATCAGGCCAGGTAAATGAAGCAGGGCAGGCTGAACGCCCTACCGCCCCCAGCACCGCCAGTGCTCCGGAAGGTGCTCAGCCTGAGCCTCATTAGCAAGAGGAAGCTGGCCTCAGAGCCGACACATCCTGGTGCGTCTCGGAAACGCTCAAAGGAAGTCGGTAAACAGGTATTTGGGGAGGCTTTTTTGAAATCCCTGTGAATATATTCTTAGCCAAGAATATAAGTTGAGAGAAAGAAGCTGCCAACTTGTGAGAGGGGCTGAGTATTATGAAGAGAGTCTTACATCCCCCTCTGGGAAAGAGGACTGACACAGCAAAGAAACTTAATGAGACTCCATATCCTGCCTCCTCGGCTGCTCCTTTGCAGGGATTGGAACGCAAATCTCCAGAGTGGGGGAGGTTATTTAATGTGGGTAAAAAGCAAGGTGGTTTGCAGCAAAAGTGTTTGTTAACTTTTTCTTGGGCTTAAAAGGCCAGCAGGGGCCTTTCTTTGCAAAACAAGAAAGAAGGGAAAACAAAGCCTGTGTATGGAGATCTTGCGAAGTTTCCCTTTACATTAATTCTTCAGAAACTAGCAGAAAGAGCCCGGGTACTGACCGGACACCTCAGCTCTACTAGGTGTCCCTGGAAGGGCCCAGCTGTAGTATCTACAAGGCACTGCTCTCCAGGCAGAGGAATCTCCAGCCAAGCTGGGAGACAGTTCTCGACCCCTGCAGAGCTATAAAAGAGCTGTCCCTTTTCTACTCACAAGGGAGAACAAAGGAGATAGTGACAAAACAGGTAACTTGGGGGTGGGGTGGAGTGGGAATTAACATTATTTTAGTGCCTGCCTGTGTCAAATACTGAGTTAAGCACACGGCATAAATTATCTCTTAGAAATGGTAAGATCGGAGAAGGCAATGGCACCCCACTCCAGTACTATTGCCTGGAAAATTCCACAGATGGAGAAGAGCTCGTGGAGAAGAGTCCATGGGATCGCAAAGAGTCAGACATGACTGAGCGACTTCACTTTCACTTTTCACTTTCATGCACTGGAGAAGGAAATCGGAACCCACTCCAGTGTTCTTGCCTCAGAATCCCAGGGATGGAGGAGCCAGGTGGGCTGTCATCTATGGGGTCGCACAGAGTCGGACACGACTGAAGCGACTTAACAGCAGTGGCAGCAATGGTAAGATAGGGCTTCCCAGGTGGCGCTAGTGGTAAAGAACTCGCCTGCAATGCAGGAGACATAACAGACAGCAGGTTCCATTCCTGGGTCGGGCAGATCCCCTGAAGGAGGCAACAGCAACGCTCCAGTATTCTTGCCTGGAGAATCTCATGGATAGACCCATGGATAGAGGAGCCGGGTGGGTTACAGTCCATCGGGTTGCAAAGAGTTGGACACAACTGAAGCGATTTAGCATGCACACATGCAATGATAAGGTTCTGCTGCTGCTGCTGCTGCTGCTAAGTCGCTTCAGTCGTGTCCGACTCTCTGCAACCCCACAGATGGCAACCCATTGGGCTCCGCCATCCCTGGGATACTCCAGGCAAGAACACTGGAGTGGGTTGCCATTTCCTTCTCCAATGCGTGAAAGTGAAGTTGCTCAGTCATGTCTGACTCAGCGACCCCATGGACTGCAGCCTACCAGGCTCCTCCGTCCATGGGAGTTTCCAGGCAAGAGTACTGGAATGGGATGCCATAACCCTAGCCAAATTGATGCATGATTAGTTGGGGAATGAGGGAGGGGGGAAGGTTGGAAGAGAAGAAGGAAGAGAGAGGGAGGGAGGGAAGAAAAAAAACAGAAAGAAGGAAAGAAAAAGAAAAATCTTAGAATTAGGCAAGATTCAAATCTCAGTCCATTGCTAAAAAAAAACAGGACTTCACTTTCTTCCCCTGTAAAGCCAGGACTTCATTGTCCTCCCCTCTAAAACCAGCTTGACACCAGGGGGATGAGAATACTATGTGAAAATTCCTGGCTCAAAGCCTGGCACATGGTTGATGTTCGATTAGTGTTTGTCCATTTATTCATTTGCCTAAAAGGTAGAGTTATGGTCATGGGAAGAGAGTGGGATATAGAATTTGCAGACCTGAATCCAAGTTTGGTTTTGCCACTTTCTGACTGAATACCATCATGTAAATCACTCAGCTCTCTGGGCTTCAAACATCTCCTCCTTGTGACTGACAAAAACAATTTACCAAATAGGATTATTGTGAAGGTGAAATGAAATACTATCTATAAAATGCTTAGCACAGTGCTCTACCCTTTCAAAACTCTGAAAACAGCCGTTACTAGCATCAGCTTCTTGGTCTAAGAGCTTTTGAGGTTGAGGGTGGAAAGGCTTGGAGAGGGGTTATCCTCTTGAGGGTTAAATAGTTACAGGTATCAGGTTAATATTTTAATCTGATCTTGTATGCCATACCTGTATGTAAACATTTAACCTATAACCAGCTTGGTAGTTACAAAAGTGAAAGCCCATCACCTTACTGAGCTTTCAGTACGAAAGGTGAGGTCCAATGAGGAGGCAGGATAGAATCTTCTGGACATCTATGCAGTAGTATGTTGATCCTCCCAACTCAGGAGGGCAAAGTGTTTGGGGGCTTTGGGAAATCTGTTTCTACGTATGACGCTGTCACATCTAACTTGGAAAACACTTTTCACCTGCCACTTGCTGCAACGAGGAATGTGTTGCACCACAGACCACACACAAAATGGTCTCGCTGGGAAAAAAAGTAAAAGACTTCTAAAAGTTTCACTCTACTGCAGACACGGTGATGTCACTGAGGGAACGTTTAAGGGAAGGAGGAGGAGGAAGGAAAGAAGAGGTGGCTGGCTCTCTAGCTGGGTCCACAGGAACCTGTCATGGAGGGTAATTCCCTCCTGATTCCTGCCCTGTTCCTTCCCTACACTTACCAAGCTGGGAAGTTGGGATGCTCCAAGCTTTTGCAGACTCATCTTTCATCTCTGGTGACACCTATTAAGAAGTAGATGCTGCCTGTCCCCTGCCAGGTCTTGGGAAAGGTTGAAATCCATTTATGTTCATGAGGCCTTTGAAGAGAGAGAGAAGCCTGTGGTTTCACAAAGAGAGGAAAATGCTGTCAGCAGGGCATCTGAAGGGCAGCGAGGGGTGCAAAGTCAGCCCTGCAGGAAAAGCCTCTTGTTTGGAGGCCACATAAACACAGTCAGCCCAGGGCTTCTTACTTTGTAGGATTTGAACTAAAGTTCACTATGTTTATGCTCAGGCCCTATGATTGGGATGATCTTGTTTTGGAAAACATCACATTGAACAATGACTGGTTGCCAATTTACCTTCCAATGCTTATTTGAGTTCTGGAAGGAGCTGACTTGGGAAAGCCGAATGAAATTTTAACTCTCTCGAAGAATAGCCTTTGAGGGGTTGATTGAGAGTTGATTACCTTCAGTGTGGCTGTGAGGAAATCATGCCTCTGGTTCTCTATTTACCAAGTATGTTCGATTTGGAAAAGTCCATGCACCCATCTGAGCCTTATCTTCTGCATTTGTAAAATGGAGAAAATTCTCATCACAAAATGTTTTTTCTTCTTTTGCTTTCTCTTCTTACGGTATCTACAAGAGATAATAAATGCAAGCTAAACTCATTGTAGTAATCATTTCACAATATGTGTAAGTCAAACCATCATGCTGTGCACCTTAAAGTTACACAGTGATGTATGCCAGTTGTATCTCACACACAAAAACAGGAGAAGATAATGCCATTCACTTAATTGATGTTAACAGATATTTATTGACCAGTAAAACTATGTGCCAGGAATAATTTTTAGGATTTTGAGATGAATGTTGTTGTTGTTCAGTTGCTAAATCATGTCCGACTCTTTGCAACCCCATGAATGCAAGACTAATATCTGCCCTAAGGAGCTTACAATCCAGTCTACCTACTTGTATCAGACCCTCTTAGGCACCATTTCAGACCACCCTGGCCTCACCTCTCTCTTGTCTCATCTAACACTGAAGCTTCCAGATTAACATGACTCCACCTGACTTCACATAGGCACAACCCGATGGTATCCTGCCTTTTGTCCCTGCCACACAGCTCTTGCCTGTGTCTCCTGTTGACACTGCAGCGTGGAACATCTCAGGACCCTGCCCTGCACCTACACAGATGCAGCCCAGAAATAGAGAGAAATCAGTGCCCCAGGGGGATGAAACCTTGACCAGTAGGAGGTAGAGTTCACGGGTAAATTCTTCCCCAGCTCTCTCTGGATGAAAGTTGCTAAGATGTCATTTACACAGCTTTTCAGAGGACTGTTTTGTGAAGTCAAGTAATTAGTCACACTTGGTAGAAGCCAGTTGATGACAGATCCATACCATAACTCTCCTCTTCTCTGCTTCACCCCTGTTGATCTCTCTTGCTCCCTGGAGTCAAACTTTCTAACAAAGTAATAGCACATAAATCTGTCCATCCATCTCTACTTCCTATTTTCAGTTTCCATTCTCTTAACCCAGGCTGAGACAGTTGGTATCAGGGGTAGAAATTTGCCCCTAAAAAGTAGACCCTCAGGATAAGATTTTGGAGGTGAATTACTCAGGGTCTGATGCCAATAAAGACCTCACTGCTAACAGTGATGAGGATAGTGATAACCCGTACCATTCCATGGTATAAAAATGTTAAACTTATACTTCATGTTAATTGAGATTAAATGCAGGATGAGGTATTGAAATATGTGAGGGCTGTGGTACTGAAAAAGCATAGGAGCATTGATAATTACATGAAGTGAACTACTTTTGTTAACTGCGTTGGAAACCTTGAGTAAAGAAAATTACAGGGTGGGGAAGCTAACCGCCAGCGCACCATGTGAAAGTCAGAGGCCTCTGCGGCAGCTTTAAGGAGACTCTCATCTCCCAAAGCCTCAGGACACACAATGCTAAGAATCAAGCTCAGAATCAAGTCTAATTGTAAGGGTGTGTTAGCTGTCAATAATAAATGCCCAGCTTCAGCTCTCCTACATTAGAGTCAGGGCTTAGGTAGGAAGAGAGAAGGACTGTGAAAACTGAACTGGGGATGTTTGAGTGGACAAGTCTGAGCATCTTGAACCCTCAGATTCTCCTGAACCCTGCAAGCTGGCAAAAGTCATTCCTTCTCCCTTGTCTGGGGATAAAAGCCTCTTCCTGCCTAGATAGCTTATAATGACTTCACTTGAACCAGGTGTTCTTTTTGCAAAATGAAGACTGTTCTCTTCAAAATATTCTGCTATTCTTCAGTGTCTCCAGGAAAATAACCAGGATCAGATCTCAGCCCAGCTTGAGCTGTGACATACAGTCTCTGATCTGGGAGGAAACAGTTTACATGCTGAAGAAATTATAGAAACTTGACAATATCTACTGGCAAAAACCAAAGTAGCATGTATAGAAATAAATCATTGTGGGAGGGGAATAAAAAGAAGACTATATAGGAAATGGTGATGGAATTCCAGTTGAGCTGTTTCAAATCCTAAAAGATGATGCTGTGAAAGTGTTGCACTCTGTATGCCAGCAAATTTTAAAAAATCAGCTGTGGCCACAGGACTGGCAAAAGTCAGTTTTCGTTCCAATCCCAAAGAAAGGCAATGCCAAAAATGTTCAGACTACTGCACAACTGCCCACATCTCACATGCTAGCAAAGTAATGCTCAAAATTCTCCAACCTAGGCTTCAACAGTACATGAACTGTGAACTTCCAGATGTTCAAGCTGGATTTTAAAAAGGCAGAGGAACCAGAAATCAAATTGCCAACATCCACTGGATCATCAAAAAAGCAAGAAATTTCCAGAAAAACATCTGCTTTATTGTCTATGCCAAACCCTTTGACTGTGTGGATCACAACAAACTGTGGAAAATTCTTAAAGAGATGGGAATACCAAGGGGACCACCTGACCTCCTCCTGAGAAATCTGTATACAGGTCAAGAAGCAACAGTTAAAACTGGACATGGAATAGACTGGTTCTAAATTGGGAAAGGAGTATGTTAAGGCTGTATATTGTCACCCTGCTTATTTAACTTATATGCAGAGTACATCATGAGGAATGCCAAGTTGGGTGAAGCACAAGTTGAAATCAAGATTTCTGGGAGAAATATCAATAATCTCAGACATGCGGATGATGCCATCCTTATGGCAGAAAGTGAAGAAGAACTAAAGAGCCTCTTGATGAAAGTGAAAGAGGAGAGTGAAAAAGTTGGCTTAAAACTCAACATTCAGCAAACTAAGATCATGGCATCTGGTCCCATACCTTCACGGCAAATAGATGGAAAAACAATGGAAACAGTGACAGACTTTATTTTGGGGAGCTCCAAAATCATTGCAGATGGTGACTGCAGCCATGAAATTAAAAGATGCTTACTCCTTGAAACAAAAGCTGTGAGAAACCTAGACAGCATATTAAAAAGCAGAGACATTACTTTGCCAACAAAGGTCCATCTAGTCAAAGCTATGGTTTTTCCAGTAGTCCTGTATGGATGTGAGAGTTGGACTATAAAGAAAGCTGAGCAACGAAGAATTGATGTTTTTGAACTGTGGTGTTGGAGAAGACTCTTGAGAGTCCCTTGGACTGCAAGGAGATCCAACCAATCAATAGTAAAGGAAATCAGTCCTGAATATTCATTGGAAGGACTGATGCTGAAGCTGAAACTCCAGTACTTTGGCCACCTGATGCAAAGAACTGACTCTTGAAAAGACCCTGATGCTGGGAAAGGTTGAAGGCAGGAGGAGAAGGGGACGACAGAGGATGAGATGGTTGGATGGCTTCACTGACTCGATGAATATGAGTTTGAGCAAGCTCCAGGTGTTGGTGATGGACAGGAAAGCCTGACGTGCTGCAGTCCATGGGGTCACAAAGAGTTGGACACAACTGAGTGACTGAACTGAACTGATATAGGAAATATTTTCTGACTCTATAAGCTGGGATCTCACCTGAAAAAGCCACCTGAATCCTATTCTCACAATCTGTTGGGATGACTCCTATTTTGGACATGACACTGGTCTACAGTAAATTAGGTGGAGATTTTAGAACTCTGTTGGTGTGATATTGAAGAAAAGATCACAAGGGATCAAGAAAGCAGGAATGTTGGAATCAATGTTCTGTATAAGACCTGAGGACCTACCACTCGACCATGTCCTCCAGAATGGCCTGGAAGACAGCCCCTTCACTGAGGCCCTAAGGACCTCTGGGATGAGGGAGGCATCAGCATCTTTAAGAAGCTTAGTAGTGGTTTTCCTCCATATGTAAACCAAAACTGCTGGTGGGAGATGCTGCCATAGAACTAGGATTTCTGGTATCAATGGATTTGATAGGATAAAGGAATGGTGAAAGTCAAGTAGCTGCACTTAGTCATCAGAGGCACGGTGGACATGATTACTGTATTGGGCAACAAGGTCAGAGTAGAAATCAAGGTGCTTTGAACACTAGGGATCTGTGGCAAAGGTGGTGATATGCTGGCAGATGTTTAACAACCAGTTTTCTGAAGAAAGACAAAAGCTTTACTTCTAGGGCTTCTCTGATGGCTCAGTAGTAAAGAATCCACCTGCCTGTGCAGGAGACACAGGCTGCATTCCTGATCCGGGAAGATCCCACCTGCCGAGGAGTAACTAAGCCAGTATGCCACAACTACTGAGCCCATGCTATAGAGAAAAGGAATTGCAACTACTGCGCCCATGCTCTAGGGCAAAGGAATTGCAACTACTGCACCCATGCTCTAGAGCAAAGGAATTGCAACTACTGCGCCCATGAGCTGTAACTCTGAGGCCCATGTGCCCTAAAGACTGTGTTCCACAACAAGAGAAACCACCGCAATGAGAAGCCCATGTACCACAACAAGAAAGTATCCCCTGGTTCGTGGCAGCTGGCAAAAAGCCTGCGTGGCAATGAAGATGCAATACAGCCAAAAATAAAATTTTAAAAGAAATTTACTAATTTTCATGGTAGAAATACTCCAGTGCAATGGCACCCCGCTCCAGTACTCTTGCCTGGCAAATCCCATGGACGAGGAGCCTGGTGGGCTGCAGTCCATGGGGTCGCTAAGAGTCGGACATGACTGAATGACTTCCCTTTCACTTTTCACTTTCATGCATTGGAGAAGGAAATGGCAATCCACTCCAGTGTTCATGCCTGGAGAATCCCAGGGACAGGGGAGCCTGGTGGGCTGCCGTTTATGGGGTCACACAGAGTCGGGCATGACTGAAATGACTTAGCAGTAGCAGTAGCAGCAATCTGACTTCATTGAACATGGAACTGAGAAGAGATATGCACAAATATTATGAACTGATATGAACTGGCTTCAGCACACTATCAGGCAGTGACTAACATATCAAGGTGAACCTGGAGTCTCCTAGAGTGTTTCTCTCTCTCTCTGTTTTTTTTTTTTCTTTACAATATCGTACTGGTTTTGCCATACATTGACATGAATCTGCCACAGGTGTACATGTGTTCCCCACCCTGAACCTCCCTCCCACCTCCTTCCCTTCTAGTGTGTTTATCAACTTGTATATAAAAAAGTTCAAGGAGTGGTGAGCAGAAGGCTATCATTCAGCCCTCAAAATGGAAAATCATGGTCCCTATATACTTTCTTGATCTAAGGCAGGACACAGACACAGAGCCCACTGGTCAAAGATAAGATTGGGTCTCTTGAGTAAGAACCAAGCAATGCCACTGCAAGAAAATGTGGCAAATATTTTTCTGCTTCTTCCCCAGAGGGACTTGTGGCTCTTTGCTAAAGTATATATGCACTAGGGAAAGGCAAATACCCTGACTTTTCAAGAACTGTTCTCTATGGGTTCTGACACTGACCCATGGGACATGGAATGCTATTGTAGTCCTAAAGTCAGAGAGTTCATGAAGGCCAGGTGATAAATAGAATCCTAGCCCTAGTCTGTCTCATGGTGGATCCATTGGGTCTACATTCCATGGTTATATTCCTGGTCTCCAAGAATATATTTGGGATAGATGTGCTCAGCATTTGGCTGAGTCCTCACATTCCCTGTCCTGTGACGTAAGGGTCATTATACTAGTATGGCCAAGCAGAAGCCTCTGAAATTGACCAATTCCTTACTTTCTGCACTCACCAAAGTAGTCATCAGAAGAAAGTTCAGAAGGTATTGCAGAGGTTAGTGCCACTATCAAAAGATTTAAAAATGTAAGAGTGATAGTTTCATCATATCTTCATTTAGTTTACTTGGGTGATCCCAGCAAAAAAAAAAAAAAAGATGAGTATAGGCATTTGATGGTAGACTACTCTAAGTAAGTGGTAGTCCCAATTATAGTTGCTGTGCTGGATATGATGTATTTATTGAGGCAGACTTACACAGACTTTGGTATTTAGTTTGCAGCTATTGTGGCTCAGAGGGTAAAGAATCTGGCTACAATGAAGGAGACCTGGGTTCGATCCCTGAGTCAGGAAGATCCCCTGGAGAAGGGAATGGCAACCCACTCCAGTATTCTTGCCTGGAGAATCCCATGGACAGAGGAGCCTGGAGGGCTACAGTCTGTTGGGCAACAAAGAATCAGCACAACTGAGCAACTAACACTTTCACTTTTTCACTTCACATGCAGCTATTGAACTGGCAAATACATAGTTCTCAGTCTCCATCAATAGGAGGATGAAAGTGGTTATCTGCATGTGAGAAAGACAGCAATAAGTATTCACTGTCTTTCTCCAAGGCTATGTTAACTCTCCATCACAATATAGTTCAGAGAGATCTTGATCATCTTAAAATTCCACAGAATATTATTGTGGTTCAATATTAATGAAATCTTCCTAGCTGGACTCAGTGAACAGGAAGAAGCAACTATTCTAGATGCCCTAGCAAGACATGTGCATACTAACAAAAGATAAACCATAAGAAGAAACAAAGACCTGATATACTGGTAAAGTTTTATGAGTTCAGGGGTTTGGGGCATACCAGAACATTCTCTCTAAGGTGAAAGTCAAGTTGCTCACTTTACACCTCTTACCATTGAAATAGACCAGTGCTGGTAGATTTCTTTGGATTTCAGGGTATAATATATCACACTGGCCAAAAAATCGGATAACTCAGAAGACTGAAATTCTCAAATAGGGCCAAGAGCAAAAGAGCTCTGTAGTCGCCTCAGTGGCAGAATAACCTACTCGTCATTGGGAATGTATGACTTGGCAGATTTGATGGTGTTCAAGACACCCATGGTGGATAGGGTTACTCCTGTTGGCAAACTTCAACAGGAGAATAGAAGTGCAAAGCATAAGGTTCTGGGGAAAACAAAGCCACAACCTTGGTATTAGAGAACTACCTTCCACTTGAAAAATAGCCTCTAGTATGTTACTGGATTCTAGCAGAAACTAAATGCCCAACCCTGGATGATCAAGTGATTATGTGGCCTGAGATACCCATCATAAGCTGAAAATAATCATATTCACCAAGCCATAAGGTCAGGTGAATACCTCAACAACCAATTGTCTAGTAGAAATTATATTTTTTATAATCAATCAAGCTCAAAAGACCTAAATAAGTTGCATGGATATATGGCCCAGAGTTCCATGTCATTTACCTCCAGTGCACTGATGTCTCTTCCTCAGCTCAAACCTATCGCCTCATGGGAGTTTCTCTATGACAACTGATGGAGGATGAAAAGCTCATTCAGGTTCACAGATGGCTCAACCCAGTATATTGGCACTAACAGAGAATGAACTGCTGCCACAATACAGCCTCATTCAACAACGGCCCCAAGTGTGACGAGAAGAGAAATTGTCCCAGAGGACACACGTGGGAGCAGGATACTTTTCTCCCTCTATCCAAATGGATGAACAAGGATCCTGCTCCCAGGTGTGTCCTCTGGGACAAATTCTCTCCATCACACTTGGGGCCATTGTTGAATGAGGCTGTATTGTGGCAGCAGTTCATTTTCTGTTAGTGCCAATATAAAATATACTGCTGAGTCATCTGTAATAACCTCAGATATGCAGATGACACCACCTTTATGGCAGAAAGCAAAGAAGAACTAAAGAACTTCCTGATGAAAGTGAAAGAGGAGAGTGAAAAAGTTGACTTAAAACTCAACATTCAGAAAATTAAGATCATGGTATCCGGTCCCATCCCTTCATGGCAAATAGATGGGGAAACAATGGAAACAGTGACAGACTTTATTTTGCGGGGCTCCAAAATCACTACAGATGGTGACTGCAGCCATGAAATTAAAAGATGCTTACTCCTTGGAAGAAAAGCTATGACCAACCTAGACTGCATATTAAAAAGCAGAGACATTACTTTGCCAACAATGACCCATCTAGTCAAAGCTATGGTTTTTCCAGTAGTCATGTATGGATGTGAGAGTTGGACCATAAAGAAGACTAAATACTGAAGAATTGATGCTTTTGAACTGTGGTGTTGGAGAAGACTCTTGAGAGTCTCTTGGCCTACAAGGAGATCCAACCAGTCCATCGTGAAGGAAATCAGTCCTGAATATTGATTGGAAGGACTGATGCTGAAGCTGAAACTCCAATACTTTGGGCACCTGATGGGAAGAACTAACTCATCTGAAAATACCTTGATGCTGGGAAATATTGAAGGCAGGAGAAGGGGACGACAGAGGATGAGATGGATGGATGGCATCACTGACTTGATGGCCATGAGTTTGAGTAAGCTCCAGGTGTTGGTGATGGACAGGGAAGCCTGGCATGCTGTGGTCCATATGGTTGCAAAGAGTCGGACATGACTGAGCAACTGAACTGAACTGATACTTCTTGGCATTGTTTAAAAAAAAAAAAAAAAACAGAAAAAACACTTGTCTTCTTCCATCAAAATTGAGGAAGATTGGAAAACTGGGGTAAGAAATGAGAACAAGCCATGCAGATCTTTATGTCTGAGTTAATGCCCACCAGAGAATATTCAGCACAGAGTAGTCTCTGAATGATCAGGTGAATGGGTGCTTCATCTTCTGGTTGTCATCAGGTTTCTCTTCGGCCGCTCCAGTGCTGGCACAATGAACCCACTAACAAAGTGAACACGGTGGCAGGGATAGAGGTTACACATGAGATGATATGGGCGGTCACTCACCAAAGCTGATCTGCGTACTGCCACTGTGCTCATCACAGTTCAGTCACTCAGCCGTGTGCGACCCTTTGCGACCCCATGAATCGCAGCACGCCAGGACTTCCTGTCCATCACTATCTCCCAGAGTTCACTCAAACTCACGTCCATCGAGTTTGTGATGCCATCCAGCCATCTCATCCTTGGTCGTCTCCTTCTCCCCCTGCCCCAATCCCTCCCAGCATCAGAGTCTTTTCCAATGAGTCAACTCTTCGCATGAGGTGGCCAAAGTACTGGAGCTTTAGCATCATTTCTTCCAGAGAAATCCCAGGGCTGATCTCCTTCAGAATGGACTGGTTGGATCTCCTTGCAGTCCAAGGGACTCTCAAGAGTCTTCTCCAACACCACACTTCAAAAGCATCAATTCTTCGGCACACCGTACAGACACACACACTAAGACATTTTGCAGCCAGAAGTCTATAGATCAATATTATAAAATGTTAATTAAATAATGCAAATTTAATATAAAAACAAGTGACAATTTTGTTTTCTCATAAGAAAAATTATATTAATTGGAAAGTGTAAAGTTTTATTTTTAATTTATTTTTATCTTTTTATTGAGGTATAGTTGATTTAAAAGTATAAAGTATTAAACAATTCTTGCTAATGTGGATAATTAAAAGTAGCACCTTGGGGAAGCTCTTTAAGTTCAAGGATGTTCTTGGGACTGTAACTTTGTTGTCTTATACTGTTTCAGCTTGAAAGGCAGAGACAACATTGTTACAGCTTGTATGTGATGAAACCTTGTGGTTGTACAACAAGTAGGCTTTCTTTTGGAATAAGATGTCATGCCTGGATGTCCTATTTCTGGCACTAATCAAGTGTTTTTAATGATTAGAATGCAATGAGCCAGCAAATGTGTTTTAAGTAGGACAATTGGTGATAAATCAGGATGTATTTGGTATTCAATTCAGTTCAGTCACTCAGTCATGTCCGACTCTTTGCGACCCCATGAATTGCAGCACGCCAGGCCTCCCTGTCCATCACCAACTTCTGGAGTTCACCCAAACACATGTCCATTGAGTTAGTGATGTTATCCAGCCATCTCATCCTCTGTATTTGGTATTAGAGAAATTAATATTATGGCTATCAAATAGGCCCAAATGATTCATTTTTTTATATGGGAGTGTAGATTATGCAACCACTTTGGGAAGATTTGACATTATCTCTGTGGTGTTGGAGAAGACTCTTGAGTGTCCCTTGGATTGCAAGGAGATCCAACCAGTCCATTCTGACGGAGATCAGTCCTGGGTGTTCTTTGGAAGGAATGATGCTAAAGCTGAAAGTCCAGTACTTTGGCCACCTCATGCGAAGAGTTGGCTCATTGGAAAAGACTCTGATGCTGGGAGGGATTGGGGGCAGGAGGAGAAGGGGACGACAGAGGATAAGATGGCTGGATGGCATCACTGGCTTGATGGATGTGAATTTGAGTGAACTCCGGGAGTTGGTGATGGACAGGGAGGCCTGGCGTGCTGCAATTCCTGGGGTCGCAAAGAATTGGACATGACTGAGTGACTGAACTGGCTGACTGACCTAAGCTAAACATATGCCAAAATATTCACTTTTTATTTTTACCAATTAAAAATGATGAACATGTGGCCTTAAATGTTAGACATTTGCAGTGATTAGCTAAATCCATGCTGATTATCATCATCCATGCTGATTTTCCCAGCAATCTTTCCTGTGTAGTTATTCTCCATTTTTGTTCCACCGTGTTGCTTCAGGTTCTGAAATTAGACACTTGAGCCCTCCAAGGGATATTTTCATTTATGTATAGCTGTCAGTTGTTTTTTGTGGGGGGTGGATAGAGGCTGGTATCTTCTACTCTGCCATCTTTCTGACATCACTCAGTCAAATCTTTTTTTTTACTTTTTTCTTCCTTTCACTTTCAACCTATTTACATCTTTGGTTCTAAAGTGAGTCACTTATAGACAGCATAAAGATAGATAATAATATTTATCTATTATGCAAATATATGCCTTTTAATTAAATATTTAAACATATTTCAAATCATTACTCATAAGAAAGAACTTTTGCCATTTTCTGCTTTCTATATGTGTAATATCTCATGTTCCTCAATTCTTGCAATACTACCTTACTTTGTGTTTTGTAAAAATTTATTGGAACAGAATTCATTTACAATGTTGTATTAATTTCTGGCATACAGCAACGTGATTTGGTTATGCGTGTGAAGTCGCTCAGTTGTGTCTGACTCTTGGCGACCCCATGGACTTTGGCCTACCAGGCTCCTCCGTCCATGGGATTTTTCAGGCAAGAATACTGGAGTGGGTTGCCATTTCCTTCTCCAGGGGATTTTCCCAACCCAGGGATTGAACCCAGGTCTCCCGCATTGCAGGCAGACGCTTTACACTTTATATATATATAAATATAAATATAAATATATATATATATATTTACTCTTTTTTAGATTCTTTTCTCATACAGGCAAACAGGTTATCACAGAATATTGAGTACAGTTCCCTGTGCTATACAGTAGGTCCTTGCTGGTTATCTATCTTGTATGTAGTCATGTGTGTATGTTCATCCCAAGCTCCTGATTTATCCATCCCCACAATGTTTCCCCTTTGGCAACCATAACTTAGTTTTTGATATCTGTAAGTCTGTTTCTGTTTCATAAATAAGTTCTTTGGCATCATTTAAAAAACTTAAGATTCCACATATGAGATATCATATAATATTTGTTTTTCTCTGTGTTTAATTTTATTTTGTATGTGTACAATTTTAAGCGGAAAAACTAAAATCAGTACTTTTCCTAATTTTGGGAGGCTGTTGAAATGTCTTCCATTGTTTTATTTCCTACTTTGGAAACTAATCTGTGTTCCAGTTCAGTTCAGGTTACTTCAGTCACTCAGTCGTGTTTGATTCTTTGTGACCCCATGAATCGCAGCATGCCAGGCCTCCCTGTCCATTACCATCTCCTGGAGTTCATTCAGACTCACGTCCATCAAGTCCGTGATGGATCCAGCCATCTCATCCTCGGTCGTCCCCTTCTCCTCCTGCCCCCAATCCCTCCCAGCATCAGAGTCTTTTCACAGTCGCTCAGTCATGTCTGACTCTTTGTAACTCCATGAACTACAGCACGCCAGGCCTCCCTGTCTATCATCAACTCCTGGAGTTCACCCAAACTCACGTCCATCGAGTCGGTGATGCCATCCAGCCATCTCATCCTCTGTCGTCCCCTTCTCCTCCTGCCCCCAATCCCTCCCAGCATCAGAGTCTTTTCCAATGAGTCAACTCTTCGCATGAGGTGGCCAAAGTACAGGAGTTTCATCTTTAGCATCATTCCTTCCAAAGAAATCCCAGGGCTGATCTTCAGAATGGACTGGTTAGATCTCCTTGCAGTCCAAAGGACTCTCAAGAGTCTTTTCCAACACCACAGTTCAAAAGCATCAATTCTTTGGTGCTCAGCCTTCTTCACAGTCCAACTCTCACATCCATACATGACCACAGGAAAAACCATAGCCTTGACTAGACGGACCTTAGTCGGCAAAGTAATGTCTCTGCTTTTAAATATACTATCTAGGTTGGTCATAACTTTTCTTCCAAGGAGTAAGCGTCTTTTAATTTCATGGCTGCAGTCACCATCTGCAGTGATTTTGGAGCCCCCCAAAATAAAGTCTTGACACTGTTTCCACTGTTTCCCCATCTATTTCCCATGAAGTGATGGAACCAGATGCCATGATCTTCGTTTTCTGAATGTTGAGCTTTAAGCCATTCAAACTAAATTCATTCAGATTTTGAAAGAGATGTTACTCATCACATATTCTGTTACCCATAATTGTGTTTCTAAAATGTAGCTCTGCCAACTCCTTTGGGCTTATATTCTGAAGCACTATCCATGTTTGACGGTAAGAGGATAACTATCCTAGAATCTCATGCCTACCTTGTGTGTATTTTTAGGAAATCTCTTCTGTGGTCTGTGTTTAGTTTCAATTTCTCAGAGTAAATATGGAGATCCATAAGTGGGCAGAGGCTTATCCTGTAGGTTCTTTCTGGTGGTGCAGAATGAACTCTTATTTTAAGAGGCTTCCTGAACCTAAGATCTCATGATTCCGAAGTCTCATGGGTACACATAGCCCTCTGAGGTGTTTTTCAGTTTGTACTTATTTCTTTCCACAGTTCAACCACACTGGACAAGGAAGCATCTGCAGCCAGGCCATTATGCTCATCACTGATGGGGCAGTGGACACCTATGATACTATCTTTGCCAAGTACAATTGGCCAGATCGAAAGGTAAGTTGATGTTGATGGCATCATGGTGCCATCATCTAT
>SJYT01020880.1:178954-210247 GCA_006410635.1 Cephalophus harveyi
GTGGCCAAAGTACTGGAGTTTCAGCTTTAGCATCATTCCTTCCAAAGAAATCCCAGGGCTGATCTCCTTCAGAATGGACTGGTTGGATCTCCTTGTAGTCTAAGGGACTCTCAAGAGCCTTATCCAGCACCACAGTTCAAAAGCATCAATTCTTCGGCGCTCAGCCTTCTTCACAGTCCAACTCTCACATCCATACATGACTACTTGAAAAACCGTATATACTATTGCCAAGCTCTCTGCTAAGTATTGTGTGCTCAGTGAAGTCTGTGTGCTCAGTCATGTCTGACTCTGCGACCTCATGGACTATAGCCCACCAGGCTCTTCTGTTCATGGGATTTTCCAGGCAATACTGAAGTAGGTTGCCATGCCCTCCTCCAGGGGATCTTCCCAACCCAGGAATGGAACCCACGTCTCTTATGGCGCCTGCATTGGCAGGTGGGTTCTTTACCACTAGCGCCACCTGGGAAGCCCTGGGGGTATAGCAGTTAATAAAATAGACAAAGACCCTACACTTGTAGATCTGTCAGTCTCGGGAAACAAACCAAACATGAAGCAAATAATTACTAGAATGAATGACTTTATGGAAGGAGACATTATAAACCACCTGGGTGAGCAGGAGATGGGGGATGTCTCACCTAAACTGTAAAGAAGTGAGACCTAGTGTGTCTGCTTGTATAGTCATAACCAGAAATAGGAGCCAGAGAAGCTGTGTAACTGAGAATCAAACTGCAAAAGCAAAAAGATGTTGTTGTTGTTTTTTTTTTTAATTATAGACCGTGAAGGACAGATTTGAGAAGTACTCTTAGAATTTAGAGGCAAAGGGCAAAGAGGTGAAAATGAGAGAGAACTAAAGAACACCATAGACAGGTGTGCTGAAATGGATTGGGGATGAAATTGAGTAAGAGAATGTTAGAATTTTAGTCTTAAGGAGAGAACACCTAAAGATAATGTTTCACTGTTGATGGAAAATACTCAATGAGACACAAAAGTAAAAGAACCAAAAGCATAAAAATAAACAGTACTTTTGAAAACTTAAGACTATTCAGTGAGATATCTATGCTTTTAAACACTGGAGATGATTTTTTTTTTTTTTAAAGCAAATGGGAAAAAAAGTATATATACCAAAAGATGGGAAAGGAAGTCATACACAACCGAAGCATACATGGTGAATTTTTGTTTCTCTTGGCTGCTCAGCATCTGGCTGGGCTCTGGCTCCTGTGATGGAAGCTGAAGAAGTCAGAGCATCCTTTCCCTGGCATCTGGCCAGGCTTGACTCTTGGGCTTAGGCAGTCGATGCTCCAACTTTGCATGCTGAAAGTTGAGGCACAAAGTGCAGGTAATGTCGAGATTGTTTGGGGGTGGCAGCTGTGAAATCGAGAGTCCAGGAGTGGAGGCAACAAAATTCAATGCCATTCAGAGGTGGCAGTAACAGAGATCCAGCTACAGTGCCCTGACACGCCTCTGGATCTGATCTCATGATCTCCTGTCTTGCCTTACACAGTTCCTACTTACTCACTAAGCCTGAAGCTCCTGTGATGGAAGCTGAAGAAGTCAGAGCATCCTTTCCCTGGCATCTGGCCAGGCTTGACTCTTGGGCTTAGGCAGTTGATGCTCCAGCTGTGCATGCTGAAAGTTGAGGCACAAAGGGCAGGTAATGTCGAGATTGTTTGGGGGTGGCAGCTGTGAAATCGAGAGTCCAAAAGTGGAGGCGACAAAATTCAGTGCCATTCAGAGGTGGCAGTAAGAGATCCAGCTACAGTGCCCTGGCACGCCTCTGGATCTGATCTCATGATCTCCTGTCTTGCCTTACACAGTTCCTACTTACTCACTAAGCCTGATTCTCTATCTTCCAAGTCATCCCACAATACATACTTTTTCTGCCATGTTAGATAAATGAGGTTTCTTTTTTGTACAAGTAGGAATGCAACTGCTACCGCCTAAAACAAAATGATAGCAGTAAACTCAAATAGATGTCATCAAAACAAAAACTGAATTTTAAAATCCCTTTCAAGAGACAGAAAAACACAAGTTTAAAAATTTTAAATTCAAGAGAAATGCTTAAAACACATTAGCTCAGAAAGATAAAACATAAAAGGGTTAGTAAAGATAAGTGCCAATTTAAAAAAGTAAAGGTAGGATGTTCATATTAGTCAAAGTTGAATTTAAAAGAAGGATTTAAGAGGCCTCAGAGATTAGAAGTTTATATTTTTGTTTATTTTTAGCCACACAAATTATTGCCATGAGAATAAATTATTATAAAAATTAAAGCAATACAAAAATATAGGGAATAAAATGTGTAAATCCTTCTTTCAATTCTCCTACTCTTACTCCCTTCCTGAGAGGTAACCTCTGCCAAGTACTTGGTATCTCCATGCATATATACACTTACATATTCGCAAGTATCTGACTTGGGGATTCTGTTATGTCTCAGCGGTGTGAGGTGCCTCTCTGAGAGTTGCCAACAGCCTCCAGCCACAGCAACTTCACGGCCCTGCTTTGAGCCAAAGTTGTGTGACCAGCCCATCACTGAGAACAGAGGGAATCCTAAGGCTGGGCCATTTATGCCCAGTCCAGGACTCCTCTTGGAGCAATCCACACCAAATCTCCCGTGGCATTGGCAGAGACTTTGCAGCTGCTCCGCAGCTTCACACTTTTCCCATCCAGTCTCCTATCCTTCCTCTTCCTTCACGCAGTCATGTCTGCACCATAATGTAAAGGCTTCTCCTGTCTACTCCAGATCTCCCTTCACTGTGTCTTTCAGGAGCACACCTTCAATTCATCTGTGGCACTTCAAACCCACGTTGGGATCCAAATGACACAGTTGACTCCAGAAGTGGTCCAAGAAAAAGCAGCTGAGATGGGGCTTTGATACTGGCTCTCTCACTGCTCAGAGGGAAGGGAGGATCCTGCTGGGTGGTATGTGGGGCCATGGATAGTTCCTCTCACAAGGTAAGAGCTCCATTGTTAAAAATTTCGCAGCTGACTTGGGAAAGCATCTCAAGGGAGGGGACATCCTGGCATCTAAAGGGTGCAGAGGAGGAAGGCATACAAGATCAGTGGGATTGTCTGGCTATTACCAAGTTACATTGTTGTCCTGCAGAGGCACACTCCTTGCCTGAGGGTTTACAGCTAAAAACTCAGTTAGAACCAGGGGTTTCTTTGATAGAGGCTCTTAACTCTTGCAGTGGGAGAATGGATCCATCTCAGGAACTCACGGTTAGGGTCATGAGGTTTCAAAGACAATTTAATGGCTTAGTCAAAGCAGTTCTGTTATGCTAAGATTAGGGCCCTTCCCGGGAAAACCTGGGAGCCTGAAAAAAGGGGTGAGGCTTTTCGGTGGATCCTTCAGAGGCCTGTGTCTCTGTGGCCTCTCTTGAACCCTCAGAGTCTGCAGAGGGGCCCACCTTCCCTCTTAAGAGGTGGGACCTCCTCCACATGGGAAGACACTGCAGAGGCCTCTCTCATGCAAGGCAACAGGGCCCCCCCCGCCCAGAGCTGTCCCTGTTTCCTCCTGGCTGCCATTCTGATAACTAGGGGTAAATCTCAGAGTGACCAGCTAGGGAAATGTTGGGCCCAGGAAGGGAGGAAAGAGATTACGCTCTGAAGGCGCTGTGAGAATTAGGTAATGTTCTAGCAGGAGCTCAGGAAGTACCTACAGGGTTGAAATTTTAGGATGCATGCTCGACAGGACTTAAGACCAGATACCCAAAGATACATTGAGTTTGGGGCACGCTCTCAGGAAATGGAATTTAACACCCTGGTAAGGACTCCAGGGGACAGGACAAGCTATCTACTAGGATGAGTCCAGAAGCTTAGAAAAAGTGGAGGCCCACACTGAGCAAAGTTGAAATGCATACTTTGCTATGACAGACAGAGGCAGGGATAAAAGACTTAGCGATGTGAGGCCAGAAGACCCACTTCAGGATGATGTGATTTGGGAGGGCTCAGGCCATCAGGAGCGTCTGGTGACAGGGTGTCCGCATTGCTTTGAAGTTCAGTTGTCACTCCCCTCTGCGGGCCAGTGCTAATGGTAGGAGAAGTCATCACAGAGCTCAGTGCTATTAGCTGAGCTAATTAGCGGTAAGGATTAGCGGTGATGCCCTCCAAGTACCCTCACACCAAGCAATAGAATTAGGTGACAATCTTTAACCACCAGAAGCCAAAAAGTTGCAGTTACCCTAATGACCCACAAAGTCAGGGTGGCAGCCAAGGTATCCTGCCCTTTAGAGAGTTATGGAGATGGCAGGAGA
The DNA here is from genome assembly GCA_006410635.1 of Cephalophus harveyi. Classification (NCBI taxonomy): domain Eukaryota; kingdom Metazoa; phylum Chordata; class Mammalia; order Artiodactyla; family Bovidae; genus Cephalophus; species Cephalophus harveyi. Next base: position 183,205 of record SJYT01020880.1, read on the forward strand.
ACATGGTGTACCTAGGGCAACAGGGATGGGCAGACAGAAGGGCTCTACTTAATGTATGCAGGCAAAAGAAGGTAGGAATGTACTATCAGGAGGAGGAGGAGGAGCTGTTCCAGGCAAATGTTATGATTCCCTGAAGAACTCATTTTCAGATCTGGAAATTCTCTGATGATGTGGGTGGGACCCCAGGATGAAGGAGGCTGAAACAACATGGTAAGTATATGCCACAAAGAGGCCCTGAGTCTTTCCCCCAAAGGGGCCCAAAGACATTTACATGACCATCTACACCCCAGAAAAACATAAATATCCAGACATTTTGAGGACCACTGGACACTAGGTCCAAGTTAACAATGACACCCAGACCTATACAGATGGTCCCTGACCATGGTTCAACTGATCATTTTTTTACTTTATAGTATTTGGTAGATTACAGACATACCTCAGTGATATTGTGGGTTTGGTTCTAGATATTGCAATAAAGCAATTATTACAATAAAGTGTGTCACAAACCTTTTTTTCAGTTTTCCAGTACATATTAAGTTATCTTTATACTATACTGTGGTCTTTTAAGTGTATAGTATTATGTCTTAAAAAATAATGTGCTTACCTTAATTTTAAAATATTTTGTTGCAAAATAATGCTAATCATCATGAGCCTTCAGCAAGTTATAAATTTTTTTAAAAGTGACATCAAGGATCTCTGTTCATAGACCATCATAACAAATACAATAATAACAAGCTTTGAAATATTGTGTGAATTACGAAAATGTGACATGGATATACAACATGAGCAAATGCTGTCTGAAAAGTGGCACCGACTGAGGAAGAATTGATACATGTATATGTATGGATGGGTCATTTCACTGTTCACCTGAAACTATCACAACATTGCTTTTTAATTGTCTATACCCCAGGACAAAATAAAAAGTTAAAAAAAAAGAAAAACGACATCGATACTTGCCCGATTCAGGATCACCACATACCTTCAACTTATAAAAACACAGTATCTGCCAAGTGCAATAAAGCGAAGCACAATAAAATAAGATATGACTATATATGAGATATTCAACACTGTACTATAAAGCACTTTTTGTGTTACATAATTCAGCCCAATTGTAGGCTAATGCATGTACCCTGAGCACTTATAAGGTGGACCACGCTAAGCGATGATACTCAGTAGGTTAAGTGTATTAAATACATTTTCAACTTACTGTTGGTTTATCAAGATCTGGGCTTCCCAGGTGGCTCAGTGGTAGAGAATCTGCCTATCAATGCAGGAGACGCTTGTTCTATTCCTGGGTCAGGGCGATCCTCTGGAAGAGAAAATGGCAACCCACTTCAGTATTCTTGCCTGGGAAATCCCATGGAGAGAGGAGCCTGGTGAGCTGCAGTCCATGGGGTCACAAAGAGTCAGACACAACTGAGCAAACACACACATCAGCACACTAGTTTATGGGGATGTAACCCCATCCTAAGCCGAAGAGGATCCATACCTTCATCGTGCCCCCTGTAAGAGTGGGAGCACAGAGGGGCCAGGTAATAAGTGCAGGCTGATCAGCTGCTTCTAGTGGTCCACTGGGTCTGTCGGGGCCTCCTTGGTGGTCGTTTCCCTGATCACTGAATGAATCATTGGAATTGATGTAACTGGCACTTGTAGTAAATTCCACGGTGGGTCCTTAGGCCGTGAGGTAAGAACTAATGTCAGAGGAAGACCAAGTGGAAGTCTCTGAAACTGTTCCCTTCAGCCAACATAGTAAATAAGACAGCATCCCTGGAGGGATGCCAAAGATTAATGGATGCAGGGGTGGTAGTCCCTTTCATATCTCTGTTTAACTGTCCAGTCTGACCCCAGAAGAAACCAGATGCATCCTAGAGAATGACTGTGGATTCCCATAGGCTGAGCCCCAGCTGCTGTGCCAAACGTCTTAGCTAGAGCAGAGAGTACTAAGGTCTAGGCATGGAGGAGGCTCTCACTGATTTGGCAAATGCATTTTTAAAAGTATAGTTGATTTACAATATTATCTTAGTTCCAGGATACAATATTTTTATAGATTATATTCCATTTAGAGTTATTATAAGCTTATGGCTATAATTCCCTGTGCTGTGTATTATATCCTTGTTGCTTATCTACTTTATACATAGTAGTTTGTATCTCTTAATCCCCTACCCCCACTTCCCTCTACCCACTGGTAACCAGTAGTTTGTTCTCTGTATCTGAGAGTCTGACAAATACCCACTGGTAACCAGTAGTTTGTTCTCTGTATCTGAGAGTCTGACAAATACTATGTGATGTCACTTACATGTGGAATCTAAAAAATAAATGAATGTATATGGCAAATATATTCTTTTCTGCCTCAACGAAGAAAGAGAATCAGAAACAGTTCACACGTCCATGGAATGGACCATATTAATTTTCAGTTTTGCCCTGGCCTATTTTACTCTGCTACCTTCTGTCATAATATAGTCCAGGGAGATCTGAAACATTCTGTTCATGCCACAGAACATCACATCGATCCCTTATGTTGATGACATCATGCGGATTAGACAGTGTGAGCAAGAGGCGGCTGGTGCACAGGGGGCTGTGGTTAGTCATATGTGTTCCACAGGATGGAAGAGGCACCCTAAGAAGATTCAGAAAGCTTCTTTTTCCTTTCGGCCTCACACTAATAGTCAGTGTCATACTTGATTATAACGTCTTAGATACAGTCTCATTAAGTTTCAGAAACAATATAAGGATTGCTGTTATCACCATTGCTGTATATCACTGTTTTGAAAGCCCCCAGGTAATTAAATAAAATATGATATGCAAACAATAATAAAAAACGACTAAATTTTTACTATATGCTTACTATATTCCAGGAGCTGCTTCAAGGGCTTTTCAGGTTTTGCTTAATTCATACAATAACCCTTCGGTTATTGGTACCATCAGGGGTGGTACCATTGTTACACTCATTCTACAGAAAAGGAAACAAGTCACAAAAAGGTTAAATAATTTACCAAGGTAGGTAAAAGCAGTAAATATTGATAAGCAAGAATATGACTATTTGCCATTAGATGCCATGATTGCCTTCCTAAAAAGCCTGAGAATTAGCTGAAAACCATTAGAAGTGTCCTACTAGTCACAAAACATCCTCTCACCACCCCTCTCGTTCTTCTCTAGGACGTACAAGAGTCATCAGGAAAGGCAGATGTTTAATTTTGTTCTGGCAAGAGAACAAGATGTCTGTCTTTTCCATTTACTCATCTTAATCTTTAATTGCCCCCCGTCCTCCCTAAGCAGGCTGTCTCATTTTTCCTTTGCTCACATTTACAATCAAGGGTTGAGCCCCCAAGACATCTGGAGTCTTAAAACCCAGTAATGATAAACAGAAACAAACACGAAGCAATACAAACGTTTAGAAATCTCTGGACAGAGATGTGTACATCTGTAAGGCCCTGAAAGCCCCAGCCCCCAGGCTTAATTACAGTGGTGGAAGGCAGGCGGGGTTGGCAGAAGTACATGCCTCTTTAAGACCCAAACTCAGACTTCAGTATTGACTGTGGTTGCCAGTGGGTCAGGCCCTGGATCACAGCACCGACATCTGTGTGTTTTCAGAGAGCCGAGTCCAGGGCCCCGTGGCCCGACTGAGAAGGAGGCCTGCTGTGGCAGCTTATGAAGGGCTCAAGGCAAACTGGGGGATCGTGAGGACCCTGGACGTCTATGGAGGCAGTGGCAGTGGGCAAGGGGGAAGGGAATAAAGGGACAGTCACAACAACTAAAACCGGCCCTGAAAGGACAGAAGTCACTCTCCTAAGGACATTGGGGCCTTAGCCAGTGTAAGGACCCCTGAGCATTCAAGAAACAGGGTGTCGGAATGGAAAAACAATTGCACCAAGACCTTCCTGTCCCCCACCAGCCACGAGTATCTGTGCACCTTTTGGTGATCCCTTTTACCTGTCTGAGTCCGCATGTTCTATTAAGTGTTTGTGGAAGTACTGCGTAAGGCTGCAGTTGAGACTGCTTAGAGGAGTGCGAGGAGCCCATTTCCATGCCTTCATTTTATTTAACTTCAATTTTCCAGCCCATATTGGGATGTGAGGCCCCAGCAGCTGTCTGAAGTGTTGGATATTGTGTTCAGTTAATCTTTGTTGTAGGATTTACCCTACCTACTCTGTGGAAAACAGCACCTAAATAACAGACTCTTGGAAGAGGAAACACTCTTCTGCATCCAATACCTAGTGATTCAAGAAATCCATAATTAGATCTATAAAATGGGCATGAACACACTTTCCCTCAGTATTTTACAATGCTGTCATGAGGATTAAAAAAAAAGAAGAAAATGCTCTGTAAACTACAAAGTCTGTATAAAGATGAGGGGTTTACTATCATTATTCTGGTGTTTATTAAAATTACCTCTCATTCCTCCCTACTGAGCCACAAGCAGGTGGGCATGACGGTGCCTTTCTCAACTGTCTTTGTGAGAGTCACGGAGAGGACGTGTGTATAGCATTTGTAGAGTACTCAGCCAATAAACACTGGGCAAAACCGGGAATGGGATGCCAGGAGCTCAGATCCTCACTGCTCCCTGCCCTCCAACATCCCCTTTTCATTTTTCTGTGACCAGAAGTCATTGGCAGACAGACCAGGTCTGATCCTAGAAACCTGTTTTTCACTCCTCACTTTCCCGCCCCTCTCCTTAGCATCTTTCCTTCTCCACACATGTGTTCCCAGTAAGGAGGTGCTATACATGTTGCCTTTAGATTGTATAAACCCTGTTCTGCCCATAAGCAGGGCGGAGAGGCCTTTAAAATGAAAGCAGGGCCAGTCACCCATTTGTCCCATCTCTGGGAAGTCTTTAATCATTTCAAACCAGTAACTGCACTTTCCACCTCTTTTCACCCCTCCAAAATCATAAGTGCATTTTATACCCAGCCTATAATGAGAGGCTGTTTGCCATACTTATTAGGGAAACTGAGGCAGAGTGAAGCAATAAAGAATAAACAGTAGGGGACAGGGAATGAATAAACCAAATAAGGTGGAAGATTCCTTAATCATAAAATAACACTGCTTCCTGGGCCTTATGGATTATGTCCAAAGACAGGACTTGGAAACGGAAGGCAAGGGAAACCCCAGTCCTGCACCTTTGGTAAGCAGGGGACACACTGACAGAGGGGGCCCCTAAAACACTGCCCAGGAGCCCCATCAAGCAGGAATAGCACCCCCAGAAGTGTTGCATTTCCAAGGATGCTGGATGGGTTTGGAGCTCTCCCAGGTCCTGACCAGGAAGCCTCCATCCGTTTCCAAGGTTTGGGGTGGAAGAAGGAGTAGGGGTAGGGGCGGGGGTGGACAAAAGGAAGGTAGTCATGAGAGGCTGAGCTGAAGTAGGAGGGAACAAAGGTACGGGGGGTACAGTCTCTGACAGCCAGCCGAGAGTGGGGAACAGGATTGAAGGCTGAATAGGGGTGAGCCCACCCACTCCAGCTGCCTCCTTGTGCATTGCCAGCAGGACTTGTAAGCCCCAGAAACATTTCCTGCTGGGAGAAATTCAGCATACAAGATGTGGAGATTAGCACTTGAATTATGACATGAAGGTGACTCATGTCTCAGGAGACCAGGGAACTGGGCAACGATTGAGGTTTGTGGGTGTGGGGGGGCAGAGACGTAGAGAGGGAAGCTATTCACCAACAATCTGTCTTCAGCTTATAGCCAGTCCCTGAGGTGCCTTTGCCAGCCTGAAGATATGAGGGTAATGTCCCATATAATTCCCTTGGTTTTGAATGATCGACACAGGCTCTGCCCTGGGCTCTTTTCACCTCACTCTCTCTGCAGATTTCATTTCTGCCTGGCACCCTCCAAACTAGGCTGAGCATTTGATCTCTCTTGGCTGGCAATCCATGGGCTCTGAACTCTGCTTCCTATATGAAGGTGATGGCCAATTGCCTCCAGGGAAGCCTTCTGTTTCTGGTTGACATCAGAACTAGGGGACAAGCAGGACTAAGCCCACCTTCAGTGACAAAGCTGGAAGCAGCCCCAGGCTGCAATCAAAAGCTCTGCCATGGGAAAAAACCTGAGTTCAAAACCTGCCTTGAAGATGCAAGGGGCCACCTCATAAGTATTCTGTCTGCATGAGAGGTAGCTGGCACCATCACTCCAGAGTGGGCAGTTCATTTGTGCTTGGAATCCTTAACAGATCTACGGTGCAGTCTGGATTAAACAAGTGTGACGTTTCATCTGTTGCCCATTTTTTCTGTAAATCTTTGGAGGTATGGGTGGAACATTTAACCTTGACCCTCAAAAGCCATACACTAGGGCTTTCTCCTCCCCAGCTCATCCTTCTCTTCCCCCTTGTCAGCCCAACATGATCTCCAAACTTTCTATGCTGCCAGCTCCACAAGTCTGCCTAGAATGTCTCTACAGGAAGCTGGAGAAGACTGTTACCTATACTGTGTGATTTCGGTCACCAAAAGATCCATTTCTTGGTGGTACTTCCTGAGCCATTTGCCAGTTGTCTAAAATATTACTAATAAAGCATATTCTTTATTAGAGAATTAGGAGGGCTTCCCTGGTGCATCAGTGGTAAAGAATCTGTCGGCCACTGCAGAAGACATGGATTCGATCCCTGGTCCAGGAAGATCCCAAATGCCTCGGAGCAACTATGCGCTTGTGCCACAACTGTTGAGGCTGTGCTCTAGAGCTCTGGAACCACCACTGCTGAGCCCACGTGCACGACTACTGGAGCCTGTGCACCCGAGAGCCCATGCTCTAGACCAAGTGAAGTCATGGCAATGAGAAGCCCTTGTGGCTCAGCTAGATAGTGGCCCCCACTAGGCATAACTAGAGAAAAGCCCAAGAAGCAATGAAGACCCAGCACAGCCATAAATAAATAAAATTTTCTTTAAAAGACACATTGCAATAGGATAAGGCAAGTGTCTCCAGGAATACTCCATTAAGGTGAAAACAACCTTGCCAGAGGTAAACTAGTGGCTTGTCATTTATATCCCAGTGTAAATTCATTTTTACTCTCCAAAATAGTGCCTGGGCATTCCCAGGTAAGCCAGGGCTATAAATAGATGCAGGTCTGGATAAGTTCTGGATATTACAGAGGCATGAAGGCAGTACTGTTATTAGTGGACATTACCTGTTAGGAGGCCAAGTTAGATTCTAATCCTCACTGGGAAAGCTTGGGCAAGTCCCTCCACCTCTTTAGGCCTCAGTTTTCACCTAAAAATTCTCTCTATTCTAACTCTCAAGGAAATCATTAGAACTCGGTAAAAAAAAAAAAAAAAACCCATACACACTGAGAACATTCACACACTTCAACAATTATGTTTTGCACATTGACCATCTGCTGGGCCTGGAGATAGTAGATAGGGGCTCTCAGATAACTAAAATATGGCCCTTCAATGTAAGGTGCTTTGAGTCTAGTAAGACAAATGGTTATCATCAATGTACTGAGTGCATCAATAATAGATTATGCTCAAGAATATAAGAGATCCTGAAAGAACTATCTAACCCAGTCCCAGATGCGGGCAGTAGGCAAAGGAATTGTCCCCTGATTTGGAGGACTGAGTATAATAGACAAGGTGAAGGGAGCAGGCCAAGGAAACAACCCACACAGGAAGATGCATGAACAAAAGTATGGCGGTAGAATATTAGCTCTATGTGGATAAGTGTGACTAATTAAGGATTTCAGGAGCTTAAATTATTAAGAATGGATGTCAGGAAATAACGCAGAGGAATAAGCAAGAGCTAACCCATGGAGGGCCTTTTGTGCTGTTTACGAAGCTTGGAGTTCATGTTTTAGGCAATCCACTCCAGAAGGGCTTTAAGTAAGTAAGTGATACAGTTTAACTACGGATCCCTCCAACAGCAGTGTGGCAAGTGAATCAGGAAAAAGGTGGAGAGTATATAGTTCTCTGCAAGTTGGTAGCAGCTGGAGGAAGCATGCAGGCATGTGCAGCCTTAGCTTGTGATTTAGCCAGGATGCTGACTGAGAGTTATCGTTGTTTAGAAGTTATAGCTGCTTGGTCACACACCAGGCTGGGGTCCCTGAAAAGACTTCTAGCAGAATCTGCAGAGAGCTTTTCAGGTAGCTTTATCAATGCCCAGATATCCTAGGCACAAAGAGACATCCTGGAGGGAAGACTCTAGCGTATTACTACATGTCTCTCTCCTGTGCCATCCTGCTCAACATGCTTGTGATAAATTGGATGAGATGTCAGACCTTTAGGGTACACAAAGTTGAATATAATAGATAATGTATTCCATGATAAAATAATGACTCTAAAAATATTCTGACAGGCTGGAACATGGTTAAAACCAGTTGGATCAATTTAACTAGATAAATCTTAAGCCCTACTTTTAGATTTCAAAACTAATTGTATAAGTCCAAGGTTTGGGATACCTAGACTGATGGCAGAGATATTTATTTGTTCAACCAGTAATTCTTTGCTTTCTAAGAATCTGATACAGGTCAAGGCCACAGCTCCCTGAGCTGAGCTTTATCACTATATCTAGAATGTTTTATTAAGATTAGGTCTACTTTCCTTCTAGGTGAGAAACTGAGCCTCATCTTTGCATCCCAGAGCTTAAGCAAAGTATAGAGAATGGCAAAGTCTTCTCGAATACCTCCATGCGCCAGAACTTTTCTATCCGCAACTTGTTTAATTCTTACAACAATCCCACCATAGTTATTTTATAGATGTCAAAGTTAGGGTTCAAAGATGTTAACGAAATTGCCTATGGTTTTGTGGCCTATATCTCAAAGCTGTGGAGTAGGAAATGGCAACCTACTCCAGCACCCTTGCCCGGGAAATCCCATGGGCAGTGGAGCCTGGCAGACTACAGTCCATGGGGTTGCAGAGAGGTGGACACGACTGAGGAACTGAGCACATGTCAAAGCTGACACTGAACACAGATACAGCTGGTTCAATGGCTAATTCACTTTCCACAACACTGCACTGGCTCCACGTTACACAAAAGCCCAGGACTGTGCACTGGCATCAAGCCCGTAGACAGACTGAGCAAGACGAGCCTCTCCTCAAAGCCTGGCAGCTTCAGCAGTTAAATAAGCAAGACCTGGGGCTGGGGGGGAGGGAGGTAAGGTGGATGAGAAAGTTAGAGTTGGTCAGAAACTTCATGTGTACCTCCATTCTGGTTTTTTTTTTTCGGCTGCACCATGTGGCTTGTGGAATCTTAGTTCCCTGACCAGGGATGGAACCTCGGCAGTGAAAGCGTGGTGTCCTAACCACTGGACTGTGAGGGAATTCCCCTGTGCTTCTGTTTAGATGTACTAATGCCTGCTGAGAAGGTAGTAGAGGCCCTTCCCACATGGACCCCAGAACAAGGGCTGCGATGGCCCGCTGAGCTCTCTTCTCCTCAAGCTACAACCAGACTCTGGTCTAGTTTCAGCCAAGACACCTGTGGGGGAAACAACTACCAACTAGAAATCATTCAGAAGATGTTCAGCATGGTAAGGGGCCTAGGAAGCATGTCATGTGAAGAACGACTGACCCAAGGCAACATTTCACCTGGAGAAGAGTAGGCTTTATAGGCAAACAATTGTTTCTGAATAAATGAAGATACAGTTGTATAGCTTTCCTGTTATTTACGTAGACAATTATTGGTGTGTATGCCTTGTGATTTCTGAATGTTGGAAGGGTTGTGGAGAAGCAAACTAAAACCTACGGAGTTTATTGCCAGGGGTCAGGCACTTTTATACATCTAATCTAATTCACATAATAGCCTTGCCCACTCTTCTATTTTCACAGATAAGGATGAGCTTGAGAAATCTACCCAATGTCACCTTTGGTAAATAGCAGGCTTTTTACCAAGACTTGTACTAAAGTTTGTTGTTGCTCTTACACAGCATGCTCTTGCCTTCTCCTATTTCCCATATGCGTTACGTGTGGTCATTCAAGGCATATGCACTGGGTGGCGTCTTAAAGACCATTTGTCTGTGTGAAGAAGGGAGCTTACAAATTCAGGGAGAATTCCTCTACTTCTTGTGCTGACTTCTACAATCCTTTCAACCAACTATATCCTTCAGGCCAGAATCCAGAACTGAGTCAAAGGCCCTTTGATGAAGTGGCACAAGCATGGGTCCAGCTCCTCATGAAGACCCTTTAGGCTGCCCCCCCACCACCACTTTTTTATATTTCTCTTTTTAAAATTTATTTATTTATTTTAACTGGAGTCTACTTACAATATTGTAGTAGTTTTTGCCATACATTGACATGAGTCAGCCATGGGTGTACATGTATCCCCCATCCTGAGTCCCCCTTCCACCTCCCTCCCCATCCCTTCCCTCGGGGTCATCCCAGTGCATGGCCCTGAGCACCCTGTCTCATGCACCGAACCTGGACTGGCGATCTGTTTCACATATGGTGATATACATGTTTCAGGGCTGTTCTCTCAGATCATCCCTTTAGAAAGATGGTAACGATGACCTTTAGGCCCTTTGTAATCTTATCTCCATGTTCTCTTTGCTTCCCAGTGGTTCAGTGGTAAAGAATCTGCCTCCAAATTCAGGAGATGCAAGAGATGAGGGTTCGATCCCTGGGTTGGGAAGATCTTCTAGAGTAGGAAATGGCAACCCACTCCAGTATTCTTTCCAGTATTCCTGCCTGGAAAATTCCATGAACAGAGGAGGCTGGCGGGGTACAATCCAAGGGGTTGCAAAGAGTCATACATGACTAAGTACGCATGTTCTCTTCTCTTAATATCTGAGCCTCCCCCCGACTCCCACAATGCTCCAAACAGATCACTTGCTCACTTTCCCTCCCAGGCTGTGGTAGAAGTTGTTTCCTTCACCTAAAATACATTTACCACACCCCTTTGCCTGCTGGGTGCTTACTCATTGTTTAGATCTGAACTTACACATTACCATCCCTGGGTGACCTCCACACTTAACTGGTTTCTGTGTCCTTCTAAGTCTATATACTGGCCATGTTTCTATCTCTACCAAGCACTTTTCTCACTGTTAGAGATATTCTATAACCACCTGAAGGTTGGGACAGGGCAATGGTCTTTTGTATCTGTAAGATTCAGCACAGTGCTTATTACACAGTATTGTCAAATGAATGAATAATTCCATGGACAGAGGAGCCTAGCAGGCTGCACTCCACAGAGTTGCAAAGAGTCAGACATGACTTAGCAACTGAGGATGCACAAAGAAACTAGCACATACAACTTATGCAGAGTTCAGAATGAAGAAACCAATGGAATATAATATTTTTAGAGTCCAAACTGATTAACTCACTAAAAAATTTTCTTATTATGGAAGGCTTTTTTTTTTTTTTTTTCAATGCCAAGGGTTACAAAAATATATTAACTAACCAGCCCCTAGTTGCTCTTTTCCTGAGAGTGTGGCCACAATAGCACTGGTGCCCTGGATGGGTCTAGGGGCTGGCCCTTGACTAACGTTGGTCCTGGGTCCCGTCTCTGGGTTTTCAGAATTAGAACAGAGAGCACTCCTGAACCATTTTGTCCTGGCAGCTTGGAGTTCAAAGATGCAAAACTTAGAGCTCAAGGTCCTGTTTCTCACGTGGAAAAAGTCAGTCTGGGATGAATGAGAACAGGATGAAGAGTCCTGGCGTCCTGAGGGACCCCTGGTTCAGAGTGTTCCTGAAGCCAAGACATTCTTGGCTTCTCAGCAGCTGTGCCTTAAACATTTTAGTGACTGAATAAACAGATGCCCTCAAAGGATAGTCACATTAAATTTCCACGGCACAAGAGTAGTGGGTCAGATGGACAAAACCATCAGACAGAAACAGACAGGATGGCAGTCTGCATAAGAAGAACTTTCCCACCCCTCAGGGAGATAACACTGCCTCTAACATATTTCATATGGTCTCTCTGAGGGTCCCATAGAGAATGAGCTTTGGTCGCTCTCAGCCCATGAAGGCATTTTTTTAATAGGCTCTGTCCCTTTTCTGACTCATTCCCATTCCCACACAGTGCACCCTGAGATCACCTCTACATAAACTCCACACACTCTTTCTCTCTAAAAACATTTCCCAAGACGAATACAGCAAAAATTGATGCTGAGAAGAGGTGCTAAATTAAATACTAATGGACTATCCTGATCTCTTTTTCCAAACCACCATGTAGACAACCACTCTTGCTGCTGGCCATCTGGTGATGTTAAGAATCTCTAAATATGTAAATACATTTTTGTTCAGTCATTAAGCTTGTAAGAAATAAGAAATTAATTAGCATTAGTATGTTGAATCACTTAGGTGTCAGTAGCTAATATGGCTAATTGGCATTTAATAAGTCTTGCTATCTAATTTGCTATGAATTTCATTAAATGTTAATTAATTCCTTAGTTATTCTTTACACAATTATTGTATGTTAACATTCATTTAATAGCTTATTATTTGGGTGATTGTCCTGATGGCAAACTAGTTACCTGTTAATTCTCGTTTGAACAGATTCAGCACATTCCTAAAATCATTCTCTTAAATGTGATCGATTAATGGATTAATTAATATAATTTAAAACCATAAAAAATAATCATCAGTTCACTATGCCACAATCCCCTAGTTAAATTGGCAGAACTTTCTGGGGTTTGTTCATCTGCCATCAGCATTAGTAACATACAACTCTTTCCTTACCAAAGCCATTAAGCTATTCCTTGGCTCTGATAAAAAAGAACACCTTATAGTGTATTATTATTGGCCCATGTGTAAGTCTCAGAAGGTTCATTTACAGAACAGTGTGGCTGACACAAAAGCCAGTGTGACTGTTAGAAGCCTAATGTCTGAAATAGGGGAGGGGATAGCCCGGCTGCTGGTTCAGCCACACTTGGAGCATTTTGTCAACTCTTGGAGTGATATATTTTAGGATATATGACTTACATCATGCAATGAATTATTAAAGATACTAAAGGATGCTTAGCCAGATTTAAGAGAAAACTCTCAAAACAACAGACCCTCTTCAAATATGATGAGGGGTGTGGAAGATAAATTAGTTTTTATCTTTTTTAACTTATCGAGCCAATTGAGACTCTAGGACTATAAGGCTGAAGTTAGAGAACAAATTTTGGACCCCAGTAAAAGTTATCTGAGGATGGAATGAGCTGCCTCTAGAATGATGAGCACCCTGTCACTGTAGCAGTTCAAGCGTAGTCTTGGCAATCGCTTGAGCAGAAGGGACTCCGGCTTCTCAGATGGATGGCTAGAGGAGGTGACCTTTCTGATCCTTTTTTCCCAGGGCTGAGATTCCATGACTGTCATGATAAATTGCTAGCTCTACCATCTAGCCTGAATATTCATTGGAAGAACTGTTGCTGAAGCAGAAATTCCAGTACTTTGGACACCTAATGTGAAAAGTCGACTCGCCAGAAAAGATGAGTTGATGCTGGGAAAGATCAAAGGCAAAAGGAGAAGGGAGCGGTGGAGGATGAGATGGTTAGATAGCGTTACCAACTCAATGAACATGAATTGCAGCAAATTCCAGGAGATAGTGGAGAACAGAGGAGCCTGGTGTGCTACACTCCATGGGGTCCTGGCATGCTACAGTCCATGGGGTCGTAAAGAGTCAGACATGACTTAGCAGCTGAAAAACCACCACCATCTAGCCAGCCTGGGGCCACATTTTCTGGTTCACTTTCAACTCTAGGAAGAACCTCACAGGTGTGTGTGGATGCATGCATATCAAGTTGCTTCAGTCTTATATGACTCTTTGTGACCATATGGCCCGGAGCTCGCCAGGCTCCTCTGTTCATGGGATTCTCCAGGCAAGAATACTGGAGTGGGTTGCCATGCCCTCCTCCAGGGGATCTTTCCAACCCAGGGAGCAAACCCACGTCTCTTAAGTCTCCTGCATTGGCAGGCAGGTTCTTTACCACTAGCGCCACATGGGAAGCCCACAGGTGTGCATAAGCACTTTGGATGCAATTCTAATCAGTAGCCTGGCTTTGAATGCCTAGCGCCATCTTCGTGGTAAAAGCCAGATTGGGGAGAACCATTTGACTTGCTAGCTGGTTTCCCCTGGTCGGGCTACACCCTGGCTTCCCTTCAGGTGTCCTCCACCAGTACCCAGTCTGCAGCAATGCCTAGAAGGGATCAGCTGAGCCACTGAAGTCATTTACCTTAAACAGGATGGGACAGGAGAAAGGGCAGGCTTCTGGCAGGCAAATAAACTTAATGAAGTTTGTAATAGACTGCAGAAATATCAGCCTCATGATCAAAGCAGGAATAAACCACAAGAAACTATTAATTAAGGCTCTCTCACTATCTCCTTCATCCCATTTCCTTCTTTATGGTGGCGGTAACCACTCTAATTGTTCCCCACCTTTCAAGGATTCAAATGAGGTTTTTCTTTGATTTCCAAGGGCCACTGGAGGTCACTTGCAGTTACCGCAGGCTCCAAGGTCCCCACGTTCCAAGCTCTGCCCTCTAAGACTGGGAGTTGCCCTGTGCTAAGTGCCTGCTCCCTTGTCCCCATATACACAATGTTCTCCCCTGGAACGTTCTTGCTGATCTTCCAAGTCTGACTCAAAACTCCTCTTTCCCAGGAAGCCTTCTCTGACTGTGACGGCCTGCTACCCTTCCTGAGGTCCTGCTTCCTGCATGCTGGTTGTTACGGCAGCCACAGAGGCACTGGGCTTGCGTGGGCTGTTTGGACTTTCCTGGACTTGGAGTGTGTATATCTGGGCAAGGGTAATATTCAAAGCATTTATCAATAATTATCAGTATAGTAATATAAATCAAAACATGTGTCAGTATATAAATAAAAAACATTTTAGATCTATTCCCTGTTGCTCTCTAACTAAAACCATCTGCCAAGTGATGCAAGTTGTACATCAGGCCACTCATCAAACCACATCCAGTCATTTTTTTATTTTTAAAAATTGCTGGTGTGATCTTTTATTTGATGCAGCTGTCACTAGCTAAATGATGGCTCTGACTATGATCAGACACAGGGACTGCATCAAACTTTTCCTGTGATTTTCCTACTCAGTTGCTAGTCAGGAGGTCCCCAGGGCTGGGAGCTCTGTGCAGAAGTCCCAGTTGGGTGCTGGGTACAAACCTGGTGCTGACGTTTCCCATGAGGCCCAGATCCGGGCACCTGTCCTAGGCCTCACTGCCCATGCCGCCGCCAGCCCTGCCTACCCTGCATCTGTGCCAATGTCCCACAGATGCCAGTCGACGCTGGCCCACTCAAGGAGGCGGAGAAGGCTGTGTAAAACCCCCAGTCTCGGTTTGCTCTGCAGCTGCTGGGCGTCCCCTGTATTTGCTCCCCACTGTTCCCAGACCTCATTACCCACCATTGTGGCCAACCCCAAATGCAGGTTTACGGTCTCAGCTACCTATACTTTGTACCAACTAACATGTTGCTGCTGCTTAGTCACTAAGTTGTGTACGACTCGCTGCAAACCCATGGACCGTAGCCCACCGTCCTCTGTCATGCGAGGACATGGGAGATCGAGGCTCCTCTGTCCATGGGATTCTCCAGCAAGGATCCTGGAGTGGGTTGGCATGCCCTCCTTCAGGGAGTCTTCCTGACCCATGGATGTACCAAACCCGCGTCTCCTACACTGGCAGGTATACTCTTTGCCACTGAGCCACCTGGGAAGCCCACCACCTAATGCAGAACTGGTTTGATTTTTCAACAGTCAGTTCCCTGTGCCAGTGTATTCACATAAGCTGCTTCCCATCCCCATCAAGTCCCTATGGGCAGGAGTTCTAGACTGCATCTGCCCCTGTTGGCAGGGACACCAAGTCTACCAAGGGCCTCACAAGAGCAACATATGACACAGCTGTTTTGCCAGCACATCATGCCTCAGAAATCATCTCCACATTCTCTCTCTCCCAACACACCTCCAGATCAGTAAAGGGTCTGGTATCTGTTCTCTGCCTCCTCCACTATAAACGCCAACCTGACCCTTCATATATTCTGATTTAGAAATATAATATGATGAAATACACTAGAACATCCTATAACCACATGGATCTCTTCCCGAGTGTGTCAGAGGCAATCAGGGGCCACACAGACAGGAGTAAGCGCAGCTTTTGTATAAATCTCTACCTGCTCAGGAGATTTATGGAGATGGACGACTGTGCAGGGGTGGGAGGGGCGGGAGCCAGGAACAGAAAGAATGACTTATGACTGCTGTCTACTCAGGCAGGCCCTTGTTGTTGGAAACAGCTTTCTTGTTGCCTCTGTTGGTTGAAGCCTCAACAAATGTAGAAAGATGAACTGGGGGTCTCCCATCAGGGGCTGAGATTTTCGGCAGTAAAGATCATTAGCAAGAATAACTCCTCTCCAACGCATAGTATTTATCATCCCCTCCTTTGGTGGGGGCTCGGCGGCTCTGGTGGTTCCAGAGAAGAGCAGTGGGCAGCTGTAGATCAGGATGTGAATGGCAATGAGCAAATACAAAGCTATTATCACTCCCTCCCCTCTGCCCCCACCTCTGTCCTCAGAAAAGTTGACCCGTTCAATTAGCTTAATGACATGGTGGGAGATGGTATTTCCAAACAGCGACACGGCTGCGCTGTGATCCTCTGGTGGCCGATGCGAAGCCTGTCAGGCAGGCTCAGCGGCAGCCCAGAGACCCAATCAGCCTGACACACACTTTTGGGGAAGTGCTTGTAATTCAGCCCTGACACTGGGATCAATGGCACCCATCTCAGAGAGCTGTCTTCCCAGGGAAGCAGACAAGGTATTAACCTCCAAGGGCTCAGCAGACTGCAGCAGTGGGCTGTGTATCTCACCCCCAGTCCTCTATCCTGAGTCCGTATATGCCTGGTCCATGCAGTGAGCAGAGATCAGCCATGGGCTCCAGCCGGGCCTCCACCACTGGAGAAGGAAATCCTGGGCAAGATTTCCTCAGCCCTCTGCAAAAACAGAAACAACAACCCAGGTATTAGGGTGTAAACATTTCAAGATATACGCAGTAAGGATTTCAGAGCTGTCCCCAGCACACTGGAAACATTCAATAAGCCTGGCCACTGGAGCTATGTATTTGCTCTCTTCTCTCTCTTTTTGCTTTATGCTCTTCTTTTTCAGTCTGTGCCTCTGTCCCCACAGATCCATCACTAAACCTTCCCCACTTCAGTCTCTCTCAGTTGGTCTCTGCTTAATCTCCCTCGCTCTTTTCTCTGGCATCCCTGGTTCTCTCTGTCTAGGTCTCCATTTCTTTCTCTGTCTCCCGTCTTGGCTGTTCAATATCTCTTGCAAGCCTAGGCTCCTTTTCCATTCCTTAGATTTGAAGCATTATGGTATCAGAGGGTTTCAAATCCCATGTGTGGGAAAAATGAACTCTCCTGAACAGAGATCACCAACACCTTGGTGAAGCTTGAGCTGAGAGATCCAGAATTTACTACTGTAATTATCCCACCTGAAGTGGAGCCAACTTGGCTAAGCTGGCAGAGCAGAGTGCCAGTCAAGAGCCAATTGCCATCCTCCCACTGAGCAGAGCCAAGCTGCCCAGCCCTCTTCTGGGTGCTAAAAATAGGCATTGAGGCCAGGGCAGCTAAAAATATGCTCTTCACAATGCAATCTTCCCGTGCCCCACAGGCTGAGACTGGCAGGGCAGGGGCTTTCAGAAGCCTGGGGTCTGCAGCTGCACAGCTCCAGCTGGGCGAGGGAGGAGGCGGGGAAGGAGCACAGACAGAGACCAGAAGCCTGCAGACCCATCAGCAACTTGTGAGCAAGCACACAGCAGACCACAGGGTCAGTCACAAGACACCGCAGGGCTGCAGAGCACACACGGACAGTGAGATGGTTCATGGACACGACCCCCAGAACCACCGGGGCAGGAGGTCAACACTGGATGCCTGGGAGAACTGAAAGGCTTCTCCAGCTTTGGTCTCCCAGTCTGATGCCTGTTGTTTCCCCTAAGATTACAGCTGCCTTCAGTCTGCTTAGTAACACTCCTGTTCCACAAGTTGATGCTTCTATGTCCCCGAAAGGGAGAGGTTTACTGTCCCTCAACCCAGCCCCAAACATCCGGCCATCCAGAGCTACTATCCTCTCCAGAAGGAAAGATAGAAAGTTATCTTTGCTGAGTACTCATGGCAGCAGGCTTCCCTGGTGGTTGAGGTGGTAAAGAATATGCCTGCAACTTAGGAGACCTGGGTTTGATCCCTGGGTCAGGAAGATCCCCTGGAGAAGGAAACAGCAACCCACTCCAGTATTCTTGCCTGAAGAATTCCATGGACAGAGGAGCCTGGCGGGCTACAGTCCAGAGGGTTGCAGAGTCGGACACGACTGAGCGACTAAGTACACATGCTAGTGAGTCAGCAGCGCCGTGAGGCCTGTGTTATCATTCCCCTCTTCTTCCAGATGAGGAATCCCAGGCTCACAGAAGCAAAGCAAGAGGCCCAAAGCTTCCCAGTCAGTGAAAGAGCCCAGATTCAAACTCTTTCAATCCAACTGTGGGTCCTCTGCTCGCTCCTCTACACCGGGGATTCTCAGCTGAGGGGGATTCTCCCTGTGAGGGACACTTGGTAATGTCAAGGATCAATTTAGGCAGTCATAACCACGGGAGAGGGTACAACTGGCGTCTAGTGGGTAGAGGCCAAGGATGCTGCTCAGTATTCTACAATGCACAGGATGCCCCTGCAACAGAGTTATCCTCCCACAGAAGAGCGTCAACAGTGCCAAGGCTGGCAACCCTTGCTCTGCACCATGCTGGAGCACTTTCTCAGTCCAAGTGGTTGTCAAACGTGGGTTGCATTAGAATTACCTGAGAAGCTTGTTAAAATCAGGGACTTGAGCCCCACCCTAGACTCTCACATTGCGTGAGTCTGTGGAGTGGAAACCTGTGAATCTGCATTTTAGCAAGCCTGCCACCCATTCCCCAAACCACTACCTTTCAGGAGATTCCAATTTAGGTGTTCTGGACACACAGTGAGAAACACTTTCTAAGGGAAAAGTTGCAAAAGTCCAGTGCCAGGACCCTGTCAGCTCTAAACAGCCTGCTGGTGCAAGGTGCATGCATTTTCAGTCACTTATGTCGTGTCTGCCTCTGTGACCCTATAGACTGTAGCCCACCAGGCTCCTCTGTCCATGAGATTTCCCAGGCAAGAATACTGGAGTGGGTTGCCATGCCCTCCTCCAGGGGATCTTCCCCACCCAGGGATCCCACGCACGTTTCTTATGTCTCCTGCAACGGCAGGTGGGTTCTTTACCAATAGCGCCACCTGGGAAGCCCTCTGGTAAAACATAAGCACTTGTAAAACATTCCCAAATAAGAAAACACACACACACACTTTAGAGGAACAAAGGGTCCAAGTAGCCACAAAAGTTAAAGCTCTGATGGCCCATAGCACAAATCATGTGGCTTCCCTCAAATCAACTTACCTAACAAACTGTTTACCTTGACCAGTGGTCAATGACAATGTGCATAAGTGTGCCTTTCTCCCAACTCTTGTGATATAAACAAACCAATACATCGCACAGATGGATTTCTTATGTCTCCTGCAACGGCAGGTGGGTTCTTTACCAATAGCGCCACCTGGGAAGCCCTCTGGTAAAACATAAGCACTTGTAAAACATTCCCAAATAAGAAAACACACACACACACTTTAGAGGAACAAAGGGTCCAAGTAGCCACAAAAGTTAAAGCTCTGATGGCCCATAGCACAAATCATGTGGCTTCCCTCAAATCAACTTACCTAACAAACTGTTTACCTTGACCAGTGGTCAATGACAATGTGCATAAGTGTGCCTTTCTCCCAACTCTTGTGATATAAACAAACCAATACATCGCACAGATGGGATCGTTTGGATTAGCAGCTGAAGGAAGAATAAGGGAAACCACAGGTGCATTGTCAAGATTAATATGCAGGCAGGTTCAGAATTGGAATGGCACCAGGTAACATCACGCCTGGATAGGAAGACACAGTAATATGAATTGACTAAAGACAAAGGGAAAACAAATGGGAAGTGACAAGCAAAAAGGGGAACAGCACGAGCTAATGGGCTGAGCAACTAAGAATCCTCCCAGCCCATCACCCAGCCTGCCCGCTTGGCTCTTTCTTCCCCGTCCTCCAGGAAACATCCCCAGGACTGAGCTCCTAAGCATCTGGATGGATGATGCATCCTGCTCCGTGTCAATAACAGCTCCCCTATTGTTATCAATTTGGTTCAACAGATGTTCACCTCAGACAGGAAAGACAAATGAGACACCACTATAGAAAAGAAAAGCCGCATGCTCTGAGCAACTTCACGGCAAAGGAAGGTTCATTACAGGAATCACAATTACGAGAGTGAGCAGAGGGATGGGGACAACTCAGCCTCCGTCCGGAATAAAGAAGCCTGCCTTCCTGACTTCTTGCCTTCCTTCTCCTTCCTCCCTACATTTAGGTCCCCTCCCCCCCTCCCTCACCTCCCCTCCTTTCCTTACTCTCTCTCTCTCTCTCACTTCCTTCCTTCCACAAACATGCAAATTTGGTGGCCCAGGTGGAAAGTGCCCTCTCCCAGACAACTAGAGAATCCCTGAGTGAGGGCTTGCTGCAAATGGATTTTCAGGCTGACATCCGAGTTGGTGGTAGTCTCACCCTTTGTCTCTGCTGCTCAGAATGTGGGGCCTGAAGGTGCGTCAGGGTGCCATTTATAGGGTTTGAGGTGATGGAGAGAGAGATGGATATTTCTCAGAGTCAAGAAGGAAATGAGTTTATAGGGAGAATATATTCTTAACTGTTAGGCTGACACATCGGGAAATCTTGACAGATCCAGTATTGTGGAAACAAGATTATACCAAATAAAATCTAGGTGCATCCTGCTTCCTGCAGATTAACACTATGTGCCAGACTACAGTAGATGCTCAATAAATATTTGTTGAATGAGTGAATGAACCTTTATTGTACAAATGAACTTAAAGAATGATGGGTCCTTTTCTTACAGTCTAATTTCTATCATAGTTTCTTGATTTTCAAATTGTGTATACATAGACTCTGATAACTTTAAAATCCCCAACATGCATGGTGTCCAGCGATTTATAGGGTAACTTCCCAGCCCTTGTCAGTATCTATTGCCCAAGCGAAACTGATAGATTTGGGTTCCCTTAGATTCCAGTCTCTATGGCTCCAGTTGAAGAGACCAGGTGCAGACACAACCCAAGCTGGGCCATTCAAGCATGCAACATTTTTTTATTGAATTCCTAGTAATGCAAGACACAGAGCTCAACAGTGAGGACACGTGGCGAGAAATAAACATGACCTCTTTTCATTCAAGCTACATTCCAGTAGAGAAAGATATTAATACCATGGTGTTGAAATTATACAATTCAACTGTGATAATTGAGTATTCTGGAAGACAGTCACAGGGTGGGATGCTGAGAGCACTGGACAAAATCGGAGGGATTGAGAAAGTCTTCCCTTAAAGAACAGCTGTTTTAGCTGAAAGCAGAGGACTGAGTAGGATTTAAACATAATGGAGTGGGAGGGAGGAATAAATTAGGAGTTTGGGATCAAAAGATACACACTCCTATATATAAAATAGATAAGGACTTACTGCATAGCATAGAAGACTATATTCAATATTTTGTAAAAACTATAATGGAAAAGAATTGAATATATATATATGTGTCACTTTCCTGTATGCTGAAACTGACACAACTAAATCAACTATACTTCAATAAAATAAAATGCTACAATGAACAAATTTTATTAATTAATTAAAAAATAAATGTAATGGGTTGGGTAGAGACCCAGCATCAGAGGAAGCATGCCACTTTTAAGAAATGGAAAACAAAGACAAAGAAAGGCAAAGGAAGAGAAGAAACCAGTACAAGGCATGGGTGGCTGCCCAGAAACTTTTCCCACTAAATGTGGTCTCAGTGGCTTGGACTATAAGAAAGCTAGTGTGGCAGGAATGGAAAGAGAAAAGAGCAAAATAAGCCCCCAAAAGGTGAAGTTGCAGGGACAGGCAGGCCAGAAATGGCAGAAAGTCAAGGATTGAGGATTTTTGATTTGAGGATAGTTGATAAATTAAAGTTTTATTTAGGATAATTACAGCTGTTCTAAACTCGTGAGGAATTTTTTTAAATTTATCTTTGGCAGCACCGACTCTTCATGGCTGTGTATGGGCTTTCTCTAGTGGGGGCAAGCAGCGGCTACTCTTTCACTGCGGTGTGAGGGCTTCTCATTGCGGTGACCTCTCGCTGCAAGCACAGGTTCTAGGGTGCACTGGGTGCTAAAAATAGGCATTGAGGCCAGGGCAGCTAAAAATATGCTCTTCACAATGCAATCTTCCCATGCCCCACAGGCTGAGACTGGCAGGGCAGGGGCTTTCAGAAGCCTGGGGTCTGCAGCTGCACAGCTCCAGCTGGGCGAGGGAGGAGGCGGGGAAGGAGCACAGACAGAGACCAGAAGCCTGCAGACCCATCAGCAACTTGTGAGCAAGCACACAGCAGACCACAGGGTCAGTCACAAGACACCGCAGGGCTGCAGAGCACACACGGACAGTGAGATGGTTCATGGACACGACCCCCAGAACCACCGGGGCAGGAGGTCAACACTGGATGCCTGGGAGAACTGAAAGGCTTCTCCAGCTTTGGTCTCCCAGTCTGATGCCTGTTGTTTCCCCTAAGATTACAGCTGCCTTCAGTCTGCTTAGTAACACTCCTGTTCCACAAGTTGATGCTTCTATGTCCCCGAAAGGGAGAGGTTTACTGTCCCTCAACCCAGCCCCAAACATCCGGCCATCCAGAGCTACTATCCTCTCCAGAAGGAAAGATAGAAAGTTATCTTTGCTGAGTACTCATGGCAGCAGGCTTCCCTGGTGGTTGAGGTGGTAAAGAATATGCCTGCAACTTAGGAGACCTGGGTTTGATCCCTGGGTCAGGAAGATCCCCTGGAGAAGGAAACAGCAACCCACTCCAGTATTCTTGCCTGAAGAATTCCATGGACAGAGGAGCCTGGCGGGCTACAGTCCAGAGGGTTGCAGAGTCGGACACGACTGAGCGACTAAGTACACATGCTAGTGAGTCAGCAGCGCCGTGAGGCCTGTGTTATCATTCCCCTCTTCTTCCAGATGAGGAATCCCAGGCTCACAGAAGCAAAGCAAGAGGCCCAAAGCTTCCCAGTCAGTGAAAGAGCCCAGATTCAAACTCTTTCAATCCAACTGTGGGTCCTCTGCTCGCTCCTCTACACCGGGGATTCTCAGCTGAGGGGGATTCTCCCTGTGAGGGACACTTGGTAATGTCAAGGATCAATTTAGGCAGTCATAACCACGGGAGAGGGTACAACTGGCGTCTAGTGGGTAGAGGCCAAGGATGCTGCTCAGTATTCTACAATGCACAGGATGCCCCTGCAACAGAGTTATCCTCCCACAGAAGAGCGTCAACAGTGCCAAGGCTGGCAACCCTTGCTCTGCACCATGCTGGAGCACTTTCTCAGTCCAAGTGGTTGTCAAACGTGGGTTGCATTAGAATTACCTGAGAAGCTTGTTAAAATCAGGGACTTGAGCCCCACCCTAGACTCTCACATTGCGTGAGTCTGTGGAGTGGAAACCTGTGAATCTGCATTTTAGCAAGCCTGCCACCCATTCCCCAAACCACTACCTTTCAGGAGATTCCAATTTAGGTGTTCTGGACACACAGTGAGAAACACTTTCTAAGGGAAAAGTTGCAAAAGTCCAGTGCCAGGACCCTGTCAGCTCTAAACAGCCTGCTGGTGCAAGGCGCATGCATTTTCAGTCACTTATGTCGTGTCTGCCTCTGTGACCCTATAGACTGTAGCCCACCAGGCTCCTCTGTCCATGAGATTTCCCAGGCAAGAATACAGGAGTGGGTTGCCATGCCCTCCTCCAGGGGATCTTCCCCACCCAGGGATCCCACGCACATTTCTTATGTCTCCTGCAACGGCAGGTGGGTTCTTTACCAATAGCGCCACCTGGGAAGCCCTCTGGTAAAACATAAGCACTTGTAAAACATTCCCAAATAAGAAAACACACACACACACTTTAGAGGAACAAAGGGTCCAAGTAGCCACAAAAGTTAAAGCTCTGATGGCCCATAGCACAAATCATGTGGCTTCCCTCAAATCAACTTACCTAACAAACTGTTTACCTTGACCAGTGGTCAATGACAATGTGCATAAGTGTGCCTTTCTCCCAACTCTTGTGATATAAACAAACCAATACATCGCACAGATGGGATCGTTTGGATTAGCAGCTGAAGGAAGAATAAGGGAAACCACAGGTGCATTGTCAAGATTAATATGCAGGCAGGTTCAGAATTGGAATGGCACCAGGTAACATCACGCCTGGATAGGAAGACACAGTAATATGAATTGACTAAAGACAAAGGGAAAACAAATGGGAAGTGACAAGCAAAAAGGGGAACAGCACGAGCTAATGGGCTGAGCAACTAAGAATCCTCCCAGCCCATCACCCAGCCTGCCCGCTTGGCTCTTTCTTCCCCGTCCTCCAGGAAACATCCCCAGGACTGAGCTCCTAAGCATCTGGATGGATGATGCATCCTGCTCCGTGTCAATAACAGCTCCCCTATTGTTATCAATTTGGTTCAACAGATGTTCACCTCAGACAGGAAAGACAAATGAGACACCACTATAGAAAAGAAAAGCCGCATGCTCTGAGCAACTTCACGGCAAAGGAAGGTTCATTACAGGAATCACAATTACGAGAGTGAGCAGAGGGATGGGGACAACTCAGCCTCCGTCCGGAATAAAGAAGCCTGCCTTCCTGACTTCTTGCCTTCCTTCTCCTTCCTCCCTACATTTAGGTCCCCTCCCCCCCTCCCTCACCTCCCCTCCTTTCCTTACTCTCTCTCTCTCTCTCACTTCCTTCCTTCCACAAACATGCAAATTTGGTGGCCCAGGTGGAAAGTGCCCTCTCCCAGACAACTAGAGAATCCCTGAGTGAGGGCTTGCTGCAAATGGATTTTCAGGCTGACATCCGAGTTGGTGGTAGTCTCACCCTTTGTCTCTGCTGCTCAGAATGTGGGGCCTGAAGGTGCGTCAGGGTGCCATTTATAGGGTTTGAGGTGATGGAGAGAGAGATGGATATTTCTCAGAGTCAAGAAGGAAATGAGTTTATAGGGAGAATATATTCTTAACTGTTAGGCTGACACATCGGGAAATCTTGACAGATCCAGTATTGTGGAAACAAGATTATACCAAATAAAATCTAGGTGCATCCTGCTTCCTGCAGATTAACACTATGTGCCAGACTACAGTAGATGCTCAATAAATATTTGTTGAATGAGTGAATGAACCTTTATTGTACAAATGAACTTAAAGAATGATGGGTCCTTTTCTTACAGTCTAATTTCTATCATAGTTTCTTGATTTTCAAATTGTGTATACATAGACTCTGATAACTTTAAAATCCCCAACATGCATGGTGTCCAGCGATTTATAGGGTAACTTCCCAGCCCTTGTCAGTATCTATTGCCCAAGCGAAACTGATAGATTTGGGTTCCCTTAGATTCCAGTCTCTATGGCTCCAGTTGAAGAGACCAGGTGCAGACACAACCCAAGCTGGGCCATTCAAGCATGCAACATTTTTTTATTGAATTCCTAGTAATGCAAGACACAGAGCTCAACAGTGAGGACACGTGGCGAGAAATAAACATGACCTCTTTTCATTCAAGCTACATTCCAGTAGAGAAAGATATTAATACCATGGTGTTGAAATTATACAATTCAACTGTGATAATTGAGTATTCTGGAAGACAGTCACAGGGTGGGATGCTGAGAGCACTGGACAAAATCGGAGGGATTGAGAAAGTCTTCCCTTAAAGAACAGCTGTTTTAGCTGAAAGCAGAGGACTGAGTAGGATTTAAACATAATGGAGTGGGAGGGAGGAATAAATTAGGAGTTTGGGATCAAAAGATACACACTCCTATATATAAAATAGATAAGGACTTACTGCATAGCATAGAAGACTATATTCAATATTTTGTAAAAACTATAATGGAAAAGAATTGAATATATATATATGTGTCACTTTCCTGTATGCTGAAACTGACACAACTAAATCAACTATACTTCAATAAAATAAAATGCTACAATGAACAAATTTTATTAATTAATTAAAAAATAAATGTAATGGGTTGGGTAGAGACCCAGCATCAGAGGAAGCATGCCACTTTTAAGAAATGGAAAACAAAGACAAAGAAAGGCAAAGGAAGAGAAGAAACCAGTACAAGGCATGGGTGGCTGCCCAGAAACTTTTCCCACTAAATGTGGTCTCAGTGGCTTGGACTATAAGAAAGCTAGTGTGGCAGGAATGGAAAGAGAAAAGAGCAAAATGAGCCCCCAAAAGGTGAAGTTGCAGGGACAGGCAGGCCAGAAATGGCAGAAAGTCAAGGATTGAGGATTTTTGATTTGAGGATAGTTGATAAATTAAAGTTTTATTTAGGATAATTACAGCTGTTCTAAACTCGTGAGGAATTTTTTTAAATTTATCTTTGGCAGCACCGACTCTTCATGGCTGTGTATGGGCTTTCTCTAGTGGCGGCAAGCAGCGGCTACTCTTTCACTGCGGTGTGAGGGCTTCTCATTGCGGTGACCTCTCGCTGCAAGCACAGGTTCTAGGGTGCCAGCACTTCAGAAGCTGGAACTTGCAGGCTCTAGAGCACAGGCTCAGTAGCTGTGGCGCACGGGCTTAATTGTCCTGCAGCATGTGGATAAACCCGGGATCAAACCCATGTTCCCTGCATTGGCAGGTAGATTCTTAACCACTAGACCAGCAGAGAAGCCCTCAAGAGAAATTCATTAAGGGGTTTTAAGGAAGGACCTGATCAGATTTTTTTTTTTTTAAGTTCTTTCTGGCCCAATGTAGAGAATGCCCAGACTATGAGTATATGAGATACAGAGTGAGAACGGCTCTGGGGACACTAGTTAAGAAGCTGTAGTAGTAATCAAGTCAAGAGATAATGGTAGCTTGAACAAAGAGGGTGTCAGGAAAGATGGAGAGAGAAGGACTGAATCAAGAGAGATTGGGAAGTAAAATCTATAAACTTGATGGTGGGTTAGACACAGGGAATGAAGGAAGGGAAGGTGACAAGGATAACAGAGCATGCAGTCTGGATGGATAATGACCTTTGGAACGTTGGAAAAGCATCTAAAAAGCATCCAAAAG
>SJYT01020880.1:210380-322225 GCA_006410635.1 Cephalophus harveyi
ACTTTGGAAAAAGAATCAAAAAACAAACAAAAAGCTTGGGAGGGGGGGGGGGGGGGGGGGTGGCAAGAACCCAAACTTTGTCTAGCACATGAAATTATGAGTGTTTCTGAGACAGAAATATAAGTAAGAAATCAAGCTGGCCAGTGGATTTGTGGGTGTTGAGCTCAGATGAGGGGTCTGAGATTGTCTGTGTGATCATGAAGATATGGGAGTGACAATGCTCCCCCAGGTCACCTGGGGAGACAGCACAGGAGGAGAAAGACAAGGCTGAAGGGGGATAGCCTTGCGAAGGATCAAGAGAGTGGCTGGAGGGACAGGAAGCCAACTGGGCACAGGGCATTGCTCAGATTCCCTCTGGCGCAGGTTTGGAGTCGGGACTCAGGGATTAGTTGGTTTGGACACCAGGACTGAGGGAGCACGGGAAGCGACGCTGGGGTGCCATTTCTGTCTCTGTGCCAGGAAAGCCTGTCTGCAGCAGGTGGCAGAGTAGAATTGGAGAGAGGAGACAGCAAACCACAGAGCCAGGGCGCAGACAGAGCTGGGACAGAGCTGCTCCAGGAATATGGAGACTGTGTAGGAAATGGGGACTAGAAAGAGGAACTGCGGGGGATGTGCTGGAATGGGAGCTCAGCTGGTGCGGCTGGAAAAGCAGTGGAGGCTGGAAGCCCACCGAGCACACAGTGCTTTTCTGGACTGACTTGGCAGGGGCACCCCTTTCCAAAAAGGTCTCTCTGGTGAGGAACAGACGAGCAGAGAGGGTCTGCACCAGCTGAGGCAGGTGATGAATGGGTGGCAATCAGGCCAATGGCTTCCAAACGTTTTCCGTCAGATAGAAAAACCCTGTCATCTCATTCCCAGTTTTATTTCGTTCCATTTCACCTCATATTTCACATAATGGGAGCTGTCAAGGAGATTCTTTGATCTTCCCCCCCTCTTTCTCCAGCAGCTTATGCAGCCTGACAGCCTCAGAGACAAGGGTTTATGGGAAGATCCACAATGAAAAATGTGTTACAGACCCAGTCCTCGGGTCCAGGCACCTGTGTGCACTTCTGTGAGCATGGACTTGTATGAGCTCCCCTGTGCATCTGCCGTGTGTGTGTGTGTCCACACGCGTGTGTCAGGAGTGTGTGTGACAATGCTGAAAGTGCCTTGAATGAGAGGTTGCATACATGAGTCTGAGTTCTCACTCTGATATTTATCACCCCCATGGGACCTGAGTTCGCTGACTCACCTGCCAAGTGGGTGTGATGATGCAGGTCATCCATACCTCAGATGGTGTCAGGAGGTTCCTGAGACAAGGAACAGAAATATTCCCTTGTAATCAACAGATGCAATTGAGAATTAGAGCAGTCATCTTTGTCTGTGAGGGGTACCTTTTGAAATAGACTGAGGCTGTTTTGATGCTGCCCTTCTGACATCTTAGACCCACAGTGCGTTGACCTCAGAGCCACCACACCAGCTCCAGAACTTGATCCACTGACCACTTCCCCTACTCTCACTCCAAGCTGCTGACCATTGCCAGAGAAAGTTAGGGAGCACATTTTAACAGGGCACTTTTAGACTTTTTCACTCATCAACTCAACAAATATTTATTGAGCATTTACTATGGGCAAGACTGTGCTAATCTTTGGGGGCATGTAGTTGAATAAAACAGAGGCTGTGCGCATCAGGGGCTCGCAGACAAGTTCAACACCTACAGTACAATCTATTAATAAGAAGTGTTACAGTGGATCCAAGCCCAGTGGTCACAGGAGTGCAGAGGAGTAGTCCCTGAGTCAGCCTAGGGAGAGGAGGCAGTGAAGGCCTCCTGGAGATGACCTTTGAAATGACTCTTGAAAGACGAGAGGAGGTTGGCCATTTGAAGGGAGCACGTGCAAGCTGACCCTCAGGCCTTAGAACTGCTCAGCACTACTTCAAGTCTTCTATTGGTTTCTTCCAGTTCTGTCCACCAATATCTCTTCAAAATCTTTACCACATTCCTCAAGTTGTTCACAGCCTCCACATCTTCCTCCTCGAGCTCCCAGGTTAATCCTTTGAGAGGTTAATCCTCTCAAAGCACTGATAGGATTGGGTCACTTGCTGCTCTAAAACTCACATTGTATACAAAACAGTCTCAACTCCTTTCCCTGGCATTCAAGTCCCTCCACCAGCAACCTCTCCAACTGCAATTCCCCAAACACCAGTCAATCAAAGCTACTTGCCAGTCTTTGAACATGTAGTATCCGTTCCTACTTCTCTATCTTTACTCCTTGCTCTTTGTGCTGGAAAGTCCTACCGGCCTCCACAGCCCTCCTTCCTCTGTGGAAATCATATGGACTCCTTGAGTCATAGCTGGAGCTCCACTGTCTCAGAAAGCTTCCTTTGAATCCCCTACTGCACATTTGAAAGTGATCTTAGCTTCTCTAAAAGACAAAGTGACCAAGAAAGCTCAGTGTTGGACCCTACCACAAATAGGCATAAAGGACCACTTTCATACCAGGGACAAAAAGAAAAATATATGGAACTTTTAAAGTATCAGAATGAATGGAGAGTGTGCAGAGACCAAAATACTCATAAATATCATTCCACGTAAGTGGCTCTGGACCTTGATTCATGACAGAAAAAATGCCAGAGTACGTATGTTTCTTCTCAAATTTTCTAATTTGAGAAGAAATTTTTTGAGAAGTAATTTTCTAATTAAAAATTACTGTTAAATAATAAACCCCCATGGACAAAAAACATGTCAGTAGAGAACACAGAAAGTGAGAAAGAATGACATAATTTTAGAAACTGGAAAGCAGATGGAAGAGAGAGAGAGCTGATTTAGCAGAGCAAAGAACCTGAACTCCTGTAGTGAGGAGGTTAATGAGAGGCCAGCTGGTCCCCACCTGTATAAAATGCCTCTCTAGCATCCTGGTTCTGCCTTTCACCACTGCTCCTCAACATCCAATGCACCAGGACAAGCTGCGCATGGGATCCAAGCCAACAGCACCTGTTCGCAAGCCTGCCCTGTATTCCTCAAGCTGCCCCCTTGGAGCTTTCCTGTTTGCACTATGTGACTGGCTTAGTGCCCATCAGAAGCAGCCTCCTAACTGTGGGGAAGATAACTCACTATGGGATGAAACTCTGACCAGCAGGAACGAAGACTAGTGGATACATTCTTTTCTCTTTCCGCTTTCAAAGAGATTGCCCCAAAGAGCGCACATTTGTATTTGAAAGTCGGTCTTGTGAGACTGAGGAATCAATTGCTCTTGAACCAAGTGGTGGCCAGCACAGTAACACATGTTTGCGTTGACTCCCCCCTCCTTCCCAGCCTCCATCCCATTCTCCTTACTTCTGCATCTCCGGGATTGTATTGCCTGGTAAAATGCAGTACATAAAGGCTATGTTTATGAGGAAGTCAAGCTGAGACATCAACACAAAACCACTAAGAGATTCAAGAATAGGCAGTTTCTAGGTACCTCTCAAGGCAAATGTGGGGGGTGGTCGTAAAGACAGGAGGATATTTATATTATTACATAAGAAGTCCAGAAACCCTGGCCTACCTGCAGTCCAAGATGCCAAGAGACTATACCTCCCACACTGTCCATAAGCTCTGAGTAAAGTTTATTCATTGAAGAGGTTTAAATAAGAAGTTTAAATATGTTTAAATAAGAACCTTGGGGACACCTGGCTTAGCTGAGGGCAGGACTGAATCATCTTACTGAAAACTTGAAGATTAATAACTGAGAGTCTGAATACTAGAAGACAGAATCCAAAGAAACAAATGGAAACAGTAAGCTCTAAGGAAATACACAATGTAGAAAACAACAAAAAAAAATTTAACTGTAATTTCCTAAAAGAGAGGATATTGCGTCCATGGAACAAGAGCAGAGTACTATTAAAAAAATTGAAAAACCATAAGAGAATTTTTGTAAATTAAAACTATAAGAACAGAAATGAAAGTTTTAATAAACTGGGGAGGAAATGTGAAGACTATTACAGGTCCAATCAGTTCAGTCGCTCAGTCGTGTCTGACTCTTTGTGACCCCATGGAATGCAGCATGCCAGGCCTCTCTGTCCATCACCAACTCCCGGAGTTTACTCAAACTCACGTCATGAGTTGGTGACGTCATCCAACCATCTCATCCTCTGTCGTCCCCTTCTCCTCCCACCTTCAATCTTTCCCAGCATCATGGTCTTTTCAAATGAGTCAGTTCTTCACATCATTTGGCCAAATGAGTCAGTTCTTCACATCATTTGGCCAAAGTATTGGAGTTTCAGCTTCAGCATCAGTCCTCCCAATGAATATTCAGGACTGATTTCCTTTAGGATGGACTGGTTGGATCTCCTTGCAGTCCAAGGGACTCTCAAGATCCAACAGCCAGTTAATAAAAATTCCAGAGGAAAAATGAGAGGACATGTAGCATGCTTAGTATAATGAATTGTAAAAGAACCATATTAAGACAGATACATGAGTTGGTGACGTCATCCAACCATCTCATCCTCTGTCGTCCCCTTCTCCTCCCACCTTCAATCTTTCCCAGCATCATGGTCTTTTCAAATGAGTCAGTTCTTCACATCATTTGGCCAAATGAGTCAGTTCTTCACATCATTTGGCCAAAGTATTGGAGTTTCAGCTTCAGCATCAGTCCTCCCAATGAATATTCAGGACTGATTTCCTTTAGGATGGACTGGTTGGATCTCCTTGCAGTCCAAGGGACTCTCAAGATCCAACAGCCAGTTAATAAAAATTCCAGAGGAAAAATGAGAGGACATGTAGCATGCTTAGTATAATGAATTGTAAAAGAACCATATTAAGACAGATAATTTCAGAATAACAAAGATAAAGAGAAGATGAAGGTACAAAGACAAAGGTAAAGAAAATGAAAAAATAGACGTAAAAATCAATATCAAAATGGCATTAGCCTTAGAAACTGAAACATTGGCAGCTAAGAGAGAATAAACCAACACCTTCAAAATTCTGATAGAAAAGAATTGCTTCTAACCTAGAATTCAACATCCAACCAAATTCTCTCTTATTCTGTCTGATATTCTTAACAAGGTCTGAAAAACTTTGCTTATTATGAACTTTCTCCCAACGGATGCACTCCATCAAAATGAAAAACAAAAATGAAACCCAAGAAAGCTATCAAATCAGGGAAGAGAACCTTGAACACAGTTGAAAGGCTGGACTGAGTGAAAGGAACTCTCGAGATAATAGCAGTGTCGTGGGCCCTAGAGAGCAGCCAGCCCGGAGGGAATAGGATGGATGAAATCTTTTGAGATATTTTTCCCAGAAAAAAAAAAGGAACAGACAGATTATTTCATATGTTCAACTTTATCAAGAGGAGTTTGCTAGTTTTGCCAAAGAGTCTGAAGATAAATTATTTATATATTACATACTAAGCAAACAACAAAATGAACGAAGATTGATTCTAGGGGGAAAATTATTTAAGAACAGAGGCAGTTGGTGCATTATGTGGCTTGACTGTTAACATTTACATAGCAACAATAACAAATATACCATTTAATCCAAAAATGTAATATAACTACATTAGGAAGCTGGGGGAAAGGAAACATTTGTAGTAGGGGTGGCTGCAAGGAGGAAGCGCAGTAGATGATCTGAATTCTCCTCTCCTGCTTTAGGAAGACAACAATAACATCTAACATTTAGAAACTGAGAAATAAGGACATAATTATCAAAATAAATAGCACAAAAAATTGGAAGTGGTTGCTTTGGGAAAAGGGACACAGAGACAGGATGGATGGAAGTCAATTGCTCTTTTCTGTTATTACTCTTGGAATATAATTGGACTTTGAACATTATGTGTTCTGTACATGGGACAGAGAGAATTATAACTGTATGTTGAATTGAATTTTTTTAAATTGTTTTGACATTTGCACTGACCTCCCAAAGCTGAGAAAAATGATGATTAAGTCCCCATACATTCTAAAGAGGGTGCTTAGACACAAACTGCAGGGCTTACCAAGAAATAGGGAAATTCAGTCTGTGACCTTCATCCCATCATCCACCTCAACCTCAACCTCTCTCGAAAGTGGGAGGTTAATCAAAGGCAGTCAGACAGGGGATTCACTGGAAGCTAGTGGCCTAGGGAGGGGTCCTGACTGTTGCCCCCTCACCACAGCCTTAAAGAGAATCACTTCTAGAAAGCACTATAAGGGGGAGAAGGAAATCTTTGCTCCTTGAGACAGGAGCAAAGCAGGGCAAGAGCTTCTGGGGAACCTTGGGAGCTTGAGGGGCACAGAGATGGGAGACTGGCATCAAAGGCTCACCTGGCGAAGTCAGAAGGCAACAGGTGGGCTGGAGCCACCAGCAAGAAAGCCTGAGTGTCCTGAGTCTGGTGGAGCCTTCTCTGGGATAAATGGATGTCACAGCAGGAGGTGGACTTGAGCTGTCCAGAGGGGATTCTACCCTAGAGGACCACTTGCTGGAAGGAAGTGACCCCAGTACAGAGGCTGGTGGAGGGTGGGGAGTGACACTGGATAAAGAGCTTAAGGGAAGTCTTTGGAGGTCATCCAGAGAGCCCAGTGTACGAGGACCATGAGGGAAACCTTTAAAGAATCCACAAAAACACCCCTTGAGGGGAAGAGCCAGCACCTAGATTCCCAAAAAGCACATGGAGGACCCTGTTCCCAAATTATGGTAGCAACAGTGGAGTCAGATCTGCTGTCAAAAAATGATGATGAAGTCCCCATACATTCTAAAAAGGGTGCTTAGACATATACTCTCTGCAGGGCTTACCAAGAAATAGGGAAAATCAATCTGTGACCTTCACCCCATCACCCACCTCAATTCCTTCTCCAGCTCCAGCCCTAGAGGAGCCCCAGGCAGCTGGCCAGTAGGTGGGATGTGAGGCAACAGGGAGCTTAAAGAAACAAACAACCGCCCCCTCACCTCCACTGAGCAGAGGCAGGGAAGAAAGAGAAAAGCTCAAATTAGATGTGAAATGAAAGTATTGATTTAGATCCACCTGGCCTTTTTAATACCTGAAAATAAAACTTCTAATATCTGAAAGTGACTGGAAAAGCTATAGAATCTGGCCTGGGGCAGGGAAGGGTGATCCAACAGGGCAGGTTTGAAGGACAAGCTCTTATTTGTTTGGTCCATTTTTCAAGTTACCCTATTTTTTAAAAGAAGAGAACTAACTTGCGTTGATACCTGCTATGCAACAGGTATGTATATACATCTTCCCATCTAATCCTTACAACAGTCTTTTGAGGCAGTGTTTACTATCTTTTGCAAACTGGGGAATTGGTGTTCAGAGAGCAAGAGGTTCCTAAGATCACATAGCCAGAAGGTGATGGGCTAAGAATAAAACATAGAACTTGTCCCCGGAGCCCACATACGTCACAGCCAAAGTGATTTAAAGTCCAGATATCAGTGTCAAACAGATGGGGCCCAGGCCCCAAGGCTGCCAGAAACTAGCACCATGTCTTTTGGACACACTGCTTACTCTCCTTCTGCCTCAGTTTCCTCATTGCTAAAAGAGAATAATAATTCACTTGTTACAGGCTGTAGGGGATTAAATGAGATCATACAGACACAGGGTTTAGCATGTTGCCTGGCACAGAGCAACCTTCAATAAACAATAGCTACTATTATCATCAAGCTATTATTGCACTCTGAATAAGACAATTATGGTCAAATTGAAATGAAGCTAGATTCAGAAGTACCTGGAATGCAACTGGACAAATAGCAGATACTCAATGATTGGTTGAATCTAAAGCTGAGTTTCTTCTCTCTTGTGATAACATGTATGTGTGTGTGTACTGATTGCTTCAGTCATGTCTGACTCTTTTATGACCCTAGATTGTAGTCCACCAGGCTCCTCTATCCATGGGATTTTCCAGGCAAGAATACTGAAGTGGGTTGCCATGCCCTCCTCCAAGGTATCTTCCCGATTCCAGGATCAAACCCACATCCCTTATGTCTCCTGCATTGGCAGGCGTGTTCTTTACCACTAGTGCCACTTGGGAAGCCCAATAACGTATATACTCACATGGAATGTGTTCATTCTGCATTGTATTGTAGATATTTCATAAGAAAGAATCACAAAATTGGAAGAGATCTTTGAAGTATTTTGTCCTTTAATAGACCACAAAGTTCTTAAAGATAGAAGTCATATCTTGTTTCATCCCTTAATTAACTTATTTCTTTGCTCAAGAAATGTGTATGCAAGATCTATGGGAAAAGTATTGCTCGAGAGACAATTTAGAGACAGACGTAGTCTTGTCCTTAGGAGCTTATAAACTGGGCGAAGTTGGGATAGGAATCAGGCAGGGAGGTGCAGATGTGGTCCTGGGGCTGTTCAGCAAATTCCCCCTCCCCCATGCAATATCCCTTCCAGGGCCTGGCAAGGCTAAGCACATCCCAAAGGGTGGTTGAACCAATAATGAAAAAGTGTGCTTGTGACTAAGAAAGCATGTACACCAGAAAGACAAGAGACTGAGTGCCCTGAGAACATGCTTGTGGGCATTAAAATTTTGTGGTGTTTTGGAGAGTAAATGAATGGCATGCTCACTCTCGGCCCTTGCTTATTCATGCAGTCCTTTCCTCCAGCCTGCTCTGTGCCCATATTGCCATCTATACTGAGGAAACTTATCAGATCCATCCAGAAGCCTGATGGTGATCTGATTTAGGCATTCCTAAATTCCAGACAGGGAGGGCTCACGAGGGTCCTCTCAAATGTTTCAGAAAAGACAAAAGATAGATAAAAGAGAAGGTAACTGGCTCCAACTATAATAGGCTTCTTCCCTGTGGGACACTTTCTTTGATGACTTTGTCTCTGGGGGAGAAACTGACTGTGTGGTTCATCTTCTCTCTTTTTCCTTCTTGTTCTGAGAGCTCAAGGATGCATGGAGACATATTCATACTCACACACACACACACAGACACATACACCTCATATTCTGATAGATGTATCCCACAGATATACATAGATGTACTCTCACAGATAAGAGACTGACGGTCTCAGAGACACACTTTCCCCTTTATCTGGACACTTTGCATTGCAGTGATATATCAGAGGAACAACATTTTCTCAGCAACACACTCTTACCATCACTACCAGCAAATAATGCCTACTGGTTTCCCACCCCTGGCTACCTTACAAAGGTAGGGTCAATTGATTTTTAAAAGGCAAACATTTCAAGGAAGGATCCTGGGCTCAGCTTCTCAGTCACTCAAAGGTCAAGACGAGTGGGAGCATAAGATCTTTTCTTGAGAGTAGGAAGTAGGAGACATAAAAATGTCAAGAAGAAAAGAGAGGGATTAACTTCATGCAAGGACAAAGGGTCCTTCATGAAAGGACCCGGACAAGGGGATTCAGTTCAAATTGTGTTGCCTACCAACTATGTTTGAGGCATTGTTCTAAGCACCATGGAGAGATAATGAATAAAATCCAGATCCAGAACAGCTCACAGCTCAGTAGCTGAGACCAAGTAAACAAACAAGTGAAAGCAAAGTCGCTCAGTCATGTCCGACTCTTTGTGACCCCATAGACTGTAGCCTACCAGGCTCCTCTGGTCCGTGGGGTTTTCCAGGCAATAGTACTGGAGTGGATTGCCATTTCCTTCTCCAGGAAACAAACAAGTGATAAGTAAACAAGTAACAAGTGATGTCTTTTAATTGGAAGAAAAGTTATGACCAACCTAGATACCATATTCAAAAGCAGAGACATTACTTAGCAAAGAGTCAGACACGACTGAGCGACTGAACTGAACTGAACAAGTGATGTCATCAAGGTAAAGATTAGGTGAGATCCAGTGGAGAAGCACATAAACCCAGGTTGAGAGGCCAAGATCAAGAAGGAGAACTTGGAAATAGCGACACCAGAGCTGGTTATTTAAGCTTAGAACTAAAGGTATGTATCCTGCCAGTGTTTTTTAAGAAGAAATTGTCAGAAGGGGTTGAAATTGGACAAGAGTGTTCTGTGAGTCTAGAAGGTTTTCCACTCCTCCAGAAAGTAGGGTGGTATGGCAGAAAGCACTTTGGACCTGGTCTCAGGGGCTCTAAGTTCAGGAACTAGCCTGGACATTCTCCAGCCAGATAGCTTTGAGAGAAGCACTTTGCTTCTCTCAGCTTCCATTTACTTAAGGTGCTGTCTTCTCTGCCTACTTCCTCAGGTTGTCCTGAAAACTTGATGAGATAACCCGCTTGGGATTATCTGTCAACTCCTAAGTCTTTCCTGGTGGCTCAGATGGTAAAGCGTCTGCCTGCGATGCGGGAGACGTGGGTTTGATCCCTGGGTTGGGAAGATCTCCTGGAGAAGGAAGCGGCAACCCACTCCAGTACTTTTGCCTGGAAAATCCCATGGACAGAGGAGCCTGGTAGGTTACCGTCCATGGCGTCGCAAAGAGTCAGACACGACTGAGCAACTTCACTTTCACTTTCACTTTCACTTTATGAGTCATAGGTCTTCTCTGTTTTGGCAGATCCCTTCTTCTCTGCCTCCCTGAGAGCAAGAATGAGTTTAACAAAGGGCTTCTTTTCTGGCCACACCAACCCCCAGCTTTCAGACATCTCCCTTAGAGCTGCAGTGAGGTCCTCTTGGATCTGTTCCTAGCACCTGGCTCCTCAGGAAGCCAGGGTCTTTTGGGGGAGAAGAGTCAAATGGAGACTCAATAAGAAATGAGTTGCTGGGAGTTGGAGGGTAATAAGCACATCAGTCATGCAGTATTAATAACCACACATAAGGACTCTAACAATGGTTTGGCTCAGAGTTCTCTCCCTAAAAGTTCCAGCAGCATGTCTAAGTAGTATTAAACCTTCTGCATTTTTATAAAAATAATAATACTCTTTCAATCTCTGTAGCTACTCATATCCCTTCTCTCTACTCCATTTACTCTAAAAGTCCACTGACAAATAGAACATAAATAGAAGTTCAAAGACAGAAGGTCAAGACAAGGACCAGATGAGCTGCCTTGATATTATCAAGTACAGATCTGTCATTGTTCATGGCTTCGAGGGTTGCATTCTCAGATACATGATAGCATTGAATAGAAAAACCAAAGGTTCAGCTCCCTAAAGGGTTGGGCTTTGGCAAGAAAGTGAAAGGTGAACTTTAGAGAGTAGTGAAAAGAATGCTTGGATTCTGGAGACCTGTGACTCTAGGCCATGAAGCTCTGTGATGTTGTCTCCTCATTGATAAAAATAACCACTGTCTTATCCCTCTTTTGGAGCTCCATGAGGATAAAACTAAATAATGAAAGTGAAGCTGATCTGTGAATTGTAAATCAGTTATCATCTGTGATATATATTATTCCATGGCTGCCTCCTGTGTTATCATGTCTTGATCCTAGTCTGTTACCCCAAGTACCATACTGGAGAATGGTCTCAAAGTCTGCCCTCGAGGGACTGTGCCTCTTTTTACAAATATAGCCCCAATTGCCTGATTTTCATGAATTATTACAAGGAACATGGTCATTTTACTAGTTTACAGTGAAGTGTGAATTAATGTTTATATTCAGGGGCTGTCCAATCCCGAGGGCCTATTACTCCAAATGCATTAATCTGTATTAGAAACTCAAATTAAACTATATTAGGCTAAAGGGAGGAATATTACAGGTAGATGGAACTTTTTCCATGTTCCTCAAATTAAACACACTCAATCCAGTTATATCATTCTCTGTGAACTCAAGTTCATAATTCTTAGGATGATATTCAAAGACTACCTCATAATTTGACCCCAACAAAGTTTCTTTCCAACTTTATCTTCTATTACTTCCATGAATCCTTCCCTTGAGTCAATGGAATCTCTTGTTCCATAATGTATACCCTGTGCACTCTTCTTTAAAAAAAAAATAACACTTTGTTAAGGTATGACTGAGAGATGATAAAGCTGCATGTATTTAATGTATAAATTTGATGAGTTTGGAGATAAGTATAGCCCCATGAAGCCATCTATGCGATAAAAATATCCATCACCTTAAAAAGTTTTCTCCCACCCCCTTTATTTATGTATGTATTTTGTGAAACACATTATAAGACCTATCTTCTAAGCAAATTTTTAAGTATACAATACAGTGTTGTTAAGTGCAGGCAGTATTTAAACACATTAAATACTCAGTGTATTTCTAGGACTTAGTCACCTTGCATAACTAAAGCCTGGTTCTATCTGACTTAAACCTCCCCTTTTCCCCCTCCCTCCAGCCCCTGGAAACCACCATTCCAGTCTCCGCATCTATGAGTTTGACTATTTTAGATTCTTCATAAAAGTGGCATCACATACTTCTTGTCCTCCTGTGTCTGGCTTATTTCATTTTGCATAATGCCCTCCAGATTCATTCATGTTGCCACAAATGACAGAGTTTCCTTCTCTTTTAAAGCTGAAAGACATTCCATTGTGTATACTACCACATTTTCCTTTTCCATTGATCTTTCAATGGATATAGGTCACTTCCTCACCTAAGCTAGTATGTAAATACTAGGTATTTAGAGAGTGGAGCAGGACCTGGGCTAGGGTGAGGCAAGCAAGGTGTCCAGAGTTCAAAATTTAAGGAAGCAATCACTCTTAGGTTCATATAGCTATAGAATTGTCGCTTGAACTTGAGTGAGTGCTTTCTTAACATTTTTACCATAGGGGCTGTGCTTGCCTCACCGTAGTCTTAGCCCTGAGACAGAGGATACAGAAAGGGACTAACAGCAAGAAATAAAGACAAGGATGGGAAGGATAAAATTCTTTTTCACAATACCAAGAACCAGCCTTAGATATGAGCTATCCTATCCCATCACCTTTTACCTCCCTTGCATTTTGTGGTAGGGCAGAGAAAATGGTTATATTGCCAGGCTAACGTCTAAACTCACCCAGAGTGATCTAAAGCTTACAAGATTAAATGATCTGAAATCTCTTCCAATTTGAATGATGCCTGAAGAAGGAGCTCAACTTTCCTATTTAACTCAGACACAGCTTCCATGATAGGCTGATCCCAACCCTAGCTCCCACCCTATGCCCTATATTTGCAGGCTAATGCTATTTTGGGTGCTCATCATGGTAAATCATGCAGGGGAATAGCATGGAGAATCCATAAGCAACTTTGGAAGGCAGCGGTTTTCAATGCCTCTCAAATAGCTTTGCATCAGAATGAAGAAGTACCTTTTGGCATCTGTTTAAACTGAAGTAAAATAAATTTATCCAAAAAAATATTTTTGCCAACACCAGCCCTGCTATGATTGAAATCTCAGCTTCTTTAAGTGCCATCTAATTTCTAAACACTGATTAAAATATGTCTCTGATATGTAAGGAAAAAACAAGTGAGACAGATGAAAAGCATTTTAGCTATATTGGCCCCCAAATGTCCCAAATGTGTCCTCCTCCTTCTTTCTAAAATACCGTTTTATGGTGCCCTTAAAAAGATGTAACGTGATAGAATTTTATAGGACTTCAGATCTGAGTCATTTTATAAAACCCAGAGAAAGGATAAATAGACAAAACATTTGTTGGTCTTAAAAATTAAACTTTCAACTGAGTTCACAGCTCCCAAGAACTCTAATCTAGCAGAAATACTGCAAAGATGCTGTGGTCAACATGCAGCATTCAGATTCCTTTCAGTTCAGTTCAGTTCAGTCGCTCAGTCGTGTCTGACTCTTTGTGACCCCATGAATTGCAGCACGCCAGGCCTCCCTGTCCATCACGAACTTCCGGAGTTCACTCAGACTCACGAGTCAGTGATGCCATCCAGCCATCTCATCCTTGGTCATCCCCTTCTCCTCCTGCCCCCAATCCCTCCCAGCATCAGAGTCTTTTCCAATGAGTCAACTCTTCACATGAGGTGGCCAAAGTACTGGAGTTTCAGCTTTAGCATCATTCCTTCCAAAGTAATCCCAGGGCTGATCTCCTTCAGAATGGACTGGTTGGATCTCCTTGCAGTCCAAGGGACTCTCAAGAGTCTTCTCCAACACCACGGTTCAAAAGCATCAATTTTTTGGTGCTCAGCCTTCTTCACATTCCAACTCTCACATCCATACATGACCACAGAAAAAAACATAGCCTTGACTAGACGGACCTTAGTCGACCAAGTAATGTCTCTGCTTTTGAATATGCTGTCTAGGTTGGTCATAACTTTCCTTCCAAGGAGTAAGCGTCTTTTAATTTCATGGCTGCAGTCACCATCTGCAGTGATTTTGGAGCCCAAGAAAATAAAGTCTGACACTGTTTCCACTGTTTCCCCATCTATTTCCCATGAAGGGATGGGACCGGATGCCATGATCTTAGTTTTCTGAACGTTGAGCTTTTTAGAACCAGACTAATACTGCTAAAGGATCCCCACCTGCCTCATTATTAATTTTAGAAGAAAAATATTTTAATACCATCTTAGATTTCTAGAATACTTTGCAGTTTACAAAGCACAGTCATGCATTTTTTTTTTTCCTTTTATCCTATCTCTCTGGAGATCCAACTATAAATCATTAATAGTGGAGAGGTGATATATTGAGAGCTCCCAATTTTCACTCCTTGGGATAGTTTAGGAAAGTTTCAACATCTTTTGTTTTCATGATTTCTACTCCATGTGGCTNTTTTTTTTTTCCGTTTTATCCTATCTCTCTGGAGATCCAACTATAAATCATTAATAGTGGAGAGGTGATATATTGAGAGCTCCCAATTTTCACTCCTTGGGATAGTTTAGGAAAGTTTCAACATCTTTTGTTTTCATGATTTCTACTCCATGTGGCTGTGTTTCCCCATCCACTCAGAATTAGGGAATTGAGGGAAATGGGATGGGGTGGTTGGGTGGGGGCAGAATTAGAGAAGAACCAAATGTGGTGTCCACATCAGAGAGCTGTAATATGATAGTGTCAATCTAAACAATGCCACAAATGAGGCCTTATAATCTATGAGAGCAACACTCCACTTACTATGCCAATTTTACACAAATATTCTCAGGATCCTCCTATTTCATATCAGTGAGATGTCCTTGTGCAGCAATGTGGGTCTAATTAGTCTTCAAGGAACTCCAGAAAGGTTTCAGGGACCAGAAGGGCAAGGCTGATGAACTAGAGGTCATATTGTTGGGGACTGTACCTTACTATTACTCAATGGATATTTCTATGTGTTTTCTAAAATTTTAAGGGAGTAATTCAATACTGGTTGTACACTAGAACCACCTGTGGATGTTTTAAAACAGAGGAAAAACTGAACATCATTCCCACAAACTCTGCTTTACTTTTTCTTTGGGAAGGGAGGAGCAGTGGGACCTAGCCTCAATATTTTACAAAGCTCCATGTTATTCTAATGTGCAGCCAGAAGTGATAATCATTGGTCTAGATGCAGAAGTTTTTTTAACTTCAGCAAGTCCCAAAATCACCTGGAGGATTTGCTAAAAACAGATATGGGAGCCCAATTTCAGAGTTTCTGATTCAGTTGGTATGGAGTGGGAGCTGAGATTTTGCTAGTTTTCAGATACTACTGATGCTGCTAATCCAGGGACCACACTTTAACAAAAATCACTGTCCTCAAGTGTCACAAAGCCTTTCACATACACATCAAAATCAATTCAGCCAAACTCTGTAAGTTTACAGAGAATACCACTCAGTGGCTCAGAGTATCCTGCTTATTTAGATCTAATTATTTGCCTGACCTGGTGTGAAGCAAAGTAGCACAATGAAACTCATTTTCAGGCTCTCATTCTTTCCCTTTTTCTTTCCTTTTTTCCTCTTTGTATTGATGGAATCTGGAGAACAGTTTAAAAAAAAAAAAAAAAAAAAGCTTGAGAAGGTCACTTCTGAAATTTTGCTTGGAGGGTTAAATGTTTACCCAGCAGCAAGGGTTGCTTTGTGCAGGGTCCATCCTTGGCAGAGACGGATGGGCTCTGACTTCAGCACCCTGGAGAGCAGACTCCATGCTATACACAGTGATTGAACAAGAACTGTAATTGCAGTAATCATTCCCAGTGAAAAGGAGGAAGAATAAAAGACACACAGCAGTTCCTGAAATGCAACACATTCCTAAATCCCACTGGGCAAACATTTTGAAATCTCTTAATAGTACAAGTCCCTCAAAAACTTAATGGGCTTACGTTTGATTTGCTTCTAATCAGTTGCTGGTCAGCTGAATGTGAGGATAAAAGTTTTCAGCTCTGCATTACTTTTACATATGCCTCTCTCTCTTTCCCCTCCTTCCCCCCTCTCTCCTCTGTATCTCAACTTAATGATAGCTATCTAGGGTCTATCAGCTGTAAAAGAATGTGTCCCTAGCATTAAGAATAGTGCCTTGCACCTGGTAAGTGCTCAATAAACATTTATTGAATGAAATATTTAGGGGAAGTGCAACCAACATCTCCAATTTATCTTGAAATGCATCCAAAAATTTGAGTGGTTCTTAAATTGAGCAAGGATCTTAAT
This sequence comes from Cephalophus harveyi, assembly GCA_006410635.1. Taxonomy (NCBI): domain Eukaryota; kingdom Metazoa; phylum Chordata; class Mammalia; order Artiodactyla; family Bovidae; genus Cephalophus; species Cephalophus harveyi. Next base: position 226,702 of record SJYT01020880.1, read on the forward strand.
CACCCAGTTTGTTAAAAACACATTGTTGAGCCCACCTCCAGAGTTTCTGATTCACTTGGTCTGTAGTCTGGGGTGGGAGCTGAGATGGTTTAATGAATTTCCAGGAGAATGGAAAAATCACTGATTATTCACTGAGGCAAGGATTGTGCAATGCTAAGGACAGAAATTGGGTTGTGGGTATACAGGTGTTCAAGTTCAATGTATGTTCAAAACTTTCCATCATAAAATGCTGGGGGGAAATTACTGTGTATGTCCCTAGTGTCTAGGGCTTCCCTGAAGGCTCAGATGGTAAAGAACCTGCTAAACATTTATTGAATGAAATATTTAGGGGAAGTGCAACCAACATCTCCAATTTATCTTGAAATGCATCCAAAAATTTGAGTGGTTCTTAAATTGAGCAAGGATCTTAATCACCCAGTTTGTTAAAAACACATTGTTGAGCCCACCTCCAGAGTTTCTGATTCACTTGGTCTGTAGTCTGGGGTGGGAGCTGAGATGGTTTAATGAATTTCCAGGAGAATGGAAAAATCACTGATTATTCACTGAGGCAAGGATTGTGCAATGCTAAGGACAGAAATTGGGCTGTGGGTATACAGGTGTTCAAGTTCAATGTATGTTCAAAACTTTCCATCATAAAATGCTGGGGGGAAATTACTATGTCCCTAGTGTCTAGGGCTTCCCTGAAAGCTCAGATGGTAAAGAACCTGCCTGCAATACCAGAGACCTGGGTTCAATCCCTGGGTTGGGAAGATCCCCTGGAGGAGGATATGGCAACCCATAACCAGTATTCTTGCCTGCAGAATCCCCATGGAGAGAGAAACCTGGCAGGATGGAATCAGGAGTACAGTCCATAGGGTCACAAAGAGTTTGACAAAACTGAGTGACTAAGCACAGCACAGCTGTGACAGACTTTATTTTCTTGGGCTCCAAAATCACTGCAGATGGTGACTGCAGCTACAAAATTAAAAGATGATTGCTCCTTGAAAGAAAAGCTATGACAAACCTAAACAGCATATTAAAAAGCAGAAACATTACTTTGCCAACAAAAGTCTGTCTAGTCAAAGCTATGGTTTTTCCAATAGTCATGTATGGATGTGAGAGTTGGACCATAAAGAAGGCTGAGCACTGAATAATTAATGCTTTCGAGCTGTGGTGTTGGAGAAGACTCTTGAGAATTTCTTGAACTGCAAGGAAATCAAACCAGTCAATCCTAAAGAAAATCAACCCTGAATATTCATTGGAAGGACTGATGCTGAAGCTGAAACTCGAATACTTTGGCCACCTGATGCGAAAAACTGACTCATTGGAAAACACCCTGATGCTAGGAAAGATTGAAGGCAGGAGGAGAAGGGGATAACAGAGGATGAGATGGTTGGATGGCATCACCTACTCAGTGGACGTGAGTTTGAGTAAACTCCAGGAGTTGTTGATGGACAGGGAGGCTTGGCATGCTACAGTCCATGAATTCACAAAGAGTCGGACATGACTGAGCAACTGAACAACAACAACTCTAGTGTCTGAGTACTTTGCTTTAAAGAACATATAGTAATTTATAGGTTTGACCTGTGTGTTCATTCTCTCTTTCTCTCTCTCTCTCTTTCTCTCTCTCTTTCTTCCTCCTTAGAAAAGAGAGACCACTAAGGGAGGTTGAAAATGTTGACCATTGGATGTCCCAGACATTAACTAATTAATTTATTATGCTGGGAGCAGCTTTCTTCTGGTAACCTAGCTACCAGAGACCTGGAGTGGGTGTGGGCTCCTCCATGGTTGGAGAAAGAAGCCCTCCAGAAACTGCCTCCCTCAGGGATCAAACATCAGATAGTTGCTTCTCTAAGGTCAAGTAGAAGGGAGAGGTTGAAAGAGAGTAGTCACTCTTTCCCAGGAGGAGTCTTAAGCTGGAGAGAAAGAAAATACATTGTGTGCTCAGCCATCAAAAAGCAGGATGCAACCCCATCTCAGCCCTGCGTCCACACTCTCCCTGCCTCCAGCTGTCCCAAGACAAGAACTGCATCCCTTTCCTCTGCATATCCCATAGGACCCGGGAGATGGGTTGCATTACCAACTGTGAACCTCAATGGGACACAGTTTATGTCATATTAGGAATGGAGCAAATTCTCAGGCTGGAGATGTCCTCCAGCCTGAGATGTTTCTACAGAAGATCAATGATCATGGTCCCAAATATCTGTTTCATTCTTCCCCTCCAAGAGAACTGTGGCTTTAGACAACAACAAAAAAGACTTGAACTAGATACAAGAAAGGTTTCTCTAGTAGCTCAGATGGTAAAGCATCCACTTACAATGCAGGAGACCTGGTTTTGATCCCTGGGTCGGGAAGATCCTCTGGAGAAGGAAATGGCAATCCACTTCAGTATTCTTGCCTGGAGAATTCCACGGACAGAGGAGCCTGGCAGGCTATAGTCCATGGGGTCGCAAAAAGTCAGACACGACTAAGCAGCTAACACACACACAGATATAAGGATGACCTGTCCCCATGCCTGGGCGAACCACATACTGAAAAAGAAATCTATGGCATCCCCTTTTATAAAGGTCCTGAAGCAACAACTTTATATGGGCATGCTTCTTCCAAAGCAAACCAGCAGTTTTCAGACTGTAATTTTTGCAGTTTATTAGAAGATGGCTTGAGTGGAACAACCAGGAGGCTGTGTAGGGGTGTGGAGACAGCCTTAGGGCCTAGCCGTATGGGTTTTAGCTCAGCTACTTGGAAAGGGTATTTTCTCCCCACCGCCATGTCCTGTTGCTGTGTCTCCTCCCACACCTCCCCCTCGGCCTTCAGGCCCCCAAGGCAGCTTGGACTGTGAGAAAGGAAAGCGAAGCCAAGGCTTGCCCTGCAGCACTCAGGAAAGCCCAAGTGGTTCTCTGTCATCCTTTTTCTCTGGTGCGTTTTTAATTAGCTTAATGAAGCCCTCCTACTTGTGGGTTAAAAAAAAAAAAAAGGAGATGAGGGGCAAGGAGATAGAAAAAAAAAATAATGTGAGACTACGCAACCATGAAGACTCAGGCTTCAGGCTTGGGTGTTGTGCTGTACCCTGGGAGATGGGGGTGAGGGTAGGGGGCTGGTTTGGGAGGAGTAACCTGTCCCTTCCATCATCCTATAAAGCATCTCAGAGGCCACTGGGAAAGAAGTCACACCCCTGATCTGCCAGTGGCTCTGGAGCTGGCCTCCTTCAGAGCCAGCTCCACTGGCAAAGCAAACCCAAAGCTTGCTCTTAAGGATAGCCATGGCGTCTCATTAGTCTTAAAACCCTGGTATCTCCATGCCTGGCACACCATAGGAGCTCAGGAAATGCTGAATACTTTTGTGTGTGAATGCATAATGGTTTCTCACTCATTCACTCTTCCCTCATGTCGCTTGCCCTGCCTCACTGGTAGGGGCAGGCTCTGGCCAGGGAGATGGCAGAGACATCAGTGTCTGAGTGCTTAACACTCTCCTCAGAGAGCTGTCACTGGCACCAACGTGATCTTCCTACAGAGTGAGCCCCACATAGATTTTTCTCCTCTGAATTCTCCAGGAAGATATATTGATCCAGTCCAGGTGACATCAATAGACCCAGGTAACTGAATAAAGCTTCCGGAGTTTGCCTTGAAATATGTATGATTTAGCTTCAAGACACCAACTGATAGCTTCACCACCCTTGCCTCCCTCGCCCTCCATGCACTGTGCCATTAAACACCATCCTCATCTCAGCCCTGCTCTCTGCTTCCCACCCAGGCACTTCCTGTGCAGTCCCAGGATGATGTGAAGAGGCTGTGGTGGAAATTAGAGGTGAGGGCAACAGGAGATGGGTGTGACTCCATCCCATGTCCCAAAACAAACTTTGTTAACTTCTTGATACCCATGGTCCAGGGTCACCAGTGATCCATTTCCTTCACAGGCTGGTGGGTGGACCTTGCCTTCATCCTTGGAGATGCCCCACTTCTCTGTGCCTCCTCAGGAAAGCTCATCACAGTTTCCACTGGGGGCAAGGAATGGTGCTGACATGAGCTCTGAGTGGTGGTCTGGCTCTCCAGGGCGCTCACCCAGCCCCCACTGGGTTTCCTGGAGCTTCTCTATTTTCCCTCCTGGAGGATCCACAGGATGTAGGTTCACATCGGCCACTCAGCCACCCATGAGCCCTGTGATCTAAGGCAATGTTCTATGCTACAGACTCCTGCCTGAAAAATGGAATTAGTAATACCTTTCTCATAGGGGCAGTGTAAGAATTAACTGAGCTAATATACATGATGTGTTTTAGCCTATTTCCTGGAACACTGCATTAGTCATAAAAAATAACAGCTTCTGTCTATGGAGCACTTATTATGCATTAGGCAGTGCTTACATTAATCACCCCAATCCTCATGACCACCCTATGAGATAAGTACAGTTATCAGAGCCATTGCACAGATGTGGAATCTGAGATACACTGAAGCTAAGTAACTTGCCCGAAACCCGAAGATAGGAAGTGACAGAGCTGGGATTTGAACCCAAGTTTGTTTGATTCCAGGGCCTGTGGCTACACAGATGTCTCATTCAATGAGCATCACTCCCTTTCTCCCTTCCTAACCACCTCTCCCAGCTACCTACCCCTCACTATGAATTCTTTGTTAGGCTACAAAAATGGAGAGCAGAGATGGCAAACTTTTTCTTTAAAGGGAAAAACTATAAGTATTTTCAAGCTCTGTGGGCTTGACTCACACTACTTGACTCAGCCTGTGTAGTGTGAAAGCAGATACAAACAATAGGTAAATGAATGGGCATGGCTATGTTCCAATAAAACTTTATTGACAAAAACAGGTGGCTGCATTTTGCCCAAGGGTTGTATTTTGGCAGACCCTGCTCTAGAGGAATAACACAACTCTGGGGAAAAAAGACTTTAAATGAGAGTATTTGGCAAACAGTAAGTGCTCAATAAGTATGTGTGGGTTGATTTAGAGATCTTTTTGTCCTTTTCCTTGAATCTAGGCAGTAGCACTAATAAACAGTTCTCCAATTACAGTTTCATAGAAAACCTGATTCCACTCTTACCTGTATTGTCTGGTCTTGGGTTTAATTTATGTCAGGAAGGCTCCCACCTACTTTGGTTCATCTGTGAATTGAGTTTTCTTTTCTACGGAGAACTAACAATCTACGCATTAGGTCCAAATGTGCCCCCTCACCCTGCACTGGATAACTACTCACCAAGAGACAAGGCCACTGTCCTCATGAAGCCCCTGCGTCTATGACAGAGGATTCTGCTTTACCCAGGATGGGAAAGGCCTACTTCTTCCTCCCTGGTCAATTGGGCCACATGCCCCTGGAGGGGAAACGCCACCTAACACTGCTGAGAAAAACGCGAGTGCCTGATATGAGGCAAAGACTGCAGCTGTCCTGGCCGCCTTCCCGAGAAGCTCACCTTGGGTGGAGTAGTTTCCTCATAGAAAGTGCCCATGTGGTCAAAGCACTGCCACTGCGGGAGGAACTTGAGAGACAGCCAGTTGGGCGGCAGCAAGGGGCCACCTCACCTCTCCTGCATCTGTCACCACTGGGGCCCAGCCTGCAAGAGACAGAGGGGACATGTTTTGAGCTGATTTGTTTTCATTTGTATTTATTGGTTTGTGGGCATGGAGCCTTCCTGACATGAAGGGGTGGGGTTTTGAAACGCCCATATGGTCCCTAACACAGGTTTCAGCAAAAAATCCAATCTTGGAGTTGAAACAAAGCCAGAATTAAACAGCCGGATCCACGAAATCTGTCATCCACAGTTCTGAGTGCTCTGGGGAGGGCAGGAGGTAGGAGAGAACTGGGATTCTGACCCCCAGGAGCCTAACCAAGTGAGCCTACTATTCACTGGGGGCTGCTTCTTTGGCCCCCTCAAATCTTCGCTTTCCCCTTCTTATTTCTTTCTGGATCCAGCCTCTGCTCCTGATCCCTCATATGGGCTTTCCCCAAGGCCAGTGGCTTCAGAGGGAGCCCAAACCACTGCAACATCATGGCCTTTGCCCTCCCGGGGCAGGGTTAGTAACAGAGAGTGGTTGTTGTTGTTCAGTCACTCAGTTGTGTCTGACCCTGTGACCCCATAAACAGCAGCTTACCAGGTTTCTCTGTCCTTCACTATCTCTGGGAGTTTGCTCAAACTCATGAACAACTCCACTGAGTTGATGGTGCTATCCAACCATCTCATCTTCTGTTGCCCCCTTTTCCTCCTGCCCTCAATCTTTCCCAGCATCAGGGTGTTTTCCAATGAGTCAGCTCTCTGCATCAGGTGGCTAAAGTATTGGAGTTTCAGCTTTAGCATCAGTCCTTCCAATGAATATTTAGGGTTGATTTCCTTTAGGATTGACTGGTTTGATCTCCTGCAGTCCAAGGTACTCTCAAGAGTCTTCTCCAGCACCACAGTTTGAAAGCATCGATTCTTTGGTGCTCAACCTTCTTTATGGTGCAACTCTCACATCCATACATGACCACTGGAAAAACCATAGCTTTGACTAGATGGACCTTTGTTGGCAAAGTAATGTCTCTGCTTTTGAATAGGCTGTCTAGGTTGGTCATAGCTTTCCTTCCAAAGAGGAGAGTGGACCTGCAGGTATTTGTGCAGTATTAGTGATTTCCACTATACAAAAAAGATCTTCACAACCAAGATAATCACGATGGTGTGATCACTCACCTAGAGCCAGACATCCTGGAATGTGAAGTCAGGTGGACCTTAGAAAGCATCACTACAAACAAAGCTAGTGGAGGTGATGGAATTCCAGTTGAGCTATTTCAAATCCTGAAAGATGATGCTGTGAAAGTGCTTCACTCAATATGCCAACAAATTTGGAAAACTCAGCAGTGGCCACAGGACTGGAAAAGGTCAGTTTTCATTCCAATCCCAAAGAAAGGCAATACCAAAAAATGCTCAAACTACCGCACAGTTGTACTCATCTCACATGCTAGTAAAGTAATGCTCAAAATTCTCTAGCCAGGCTTCAGCAATACGTGAACCGTGAACTTCCAGATGGTCAAGCTGGTTTTAGAAAAGGCAGAGGAACCAGAGATCAAATTGCCAACATCCGGTGCATCATGGAAAAAGATTCCAATCCCAAAGAAAGGCAATGCCAAAGAATGCTCAAACTACCACACAATTGCGCTCATCTCACATACTAGCAAAGTAATGCTCAAAATTCTCCAAGCCAGGCTTCAACAATACATGAACTGTTAACTTCCAGGTGTTCAAGCTGGCTTTAGAAAAGGCAGAGGAACCAGAGATCAAATTGCCAACATTCGCTGGATCATGGAAAAAGCAAGAGAGTTCCAGAAAAACATCTATTTCTGCTTTATTGACTATGCCAAAGCCTTTGACTGTGTGGAGCACTATAAACCATGGAAAATTCTGAAAAAGATGGGAATACCAGGCCACCTGACCTGCCTCCTGAGAAACCTGTATGCAGGTCAGGAATCAACAGTTAGAACTGGACATGGAACAACAGACTGATTCCAAAAAGGAAAAGGAGTCTGTCGAGGCTGTATATTGTCACTCTGCTTATTTAATTTATATGCAGAGTACATCATGAGAAACGCTGGGCTGGAAGAAACACAAACTGGAACCAAGATTGCCAGGAGAAATATCAATAACCTCAGATATGCAGATAACACCACCCTTATGGCAGAAAGTGAAGAAGAACTAAAAAGCCTCTTGATGAAAGTGAAAGTGGAGAGTGAAGAAGTTAGCTTAAAGCTCAACGTTCAGAAAACTAAGATCATGGCATCCAGTCCCATCACTTCATGGCTAATAGATGGAGAAAGTGTGGAAACAGTGGCTGACTTAATTTTTTTTGGCTCCAAAATCACTGCAGATGGTGATTGCAGCCATGAAATAAAAAGACACTTAATCCTTGGAAGGAAAATTATGACCAACCTAGACAGCATATTGAAAAGTGGGGACATTACTTTGCCAACAAAGGTCCATCTAGTCAAGGCTATGGTTTTTCCAGTAGTCATGTATGGATGTGAGAGTAGGGATTGGGGGCAGGAGGAGAAGGGGACGACCGAGGATGAGATGGCTGGATGGCATCACTGACTCGATGGACGTGAGTCTGAATGAACTCCGGGAGTTGGTGATGGACAGGGAGGCCTGGCATGCTGCGGTTCATGTGGTTGCAAAGAGTCAGACATGACTGAGCCACTGAACTGAACTGAGTGATTTCCACTGCTTGGGGCATTTCTGACACAGACCACAGTCACCAACGGTAGTGCTGAATCTCCATGACAAAGAGGGTACTTATCCCTTCCCACACTGATCTCCCTCACAAAACTTAACCTTTGACACACATTCTCTCCAGTCCCACTGCTCGGCACTTTGTTATATATCATCTTAAATTCTTCTCCAAAGACTCTGGAATTCCAGGTGAGATATTTCAAATCCTAAAAGATGATGCTGTGAAAGTGCTGCACTCAATATGCCAACAAATTTGGAAAACTCAGCAGTGGCCACAGGACTGGAAAAGGTCAGTTTTCATTCCAATCCCAAAGAAAGGCAATGCCAAAGAATGCTCAAACTACCGCACAGTTGTACTCATCTCACACGCTAGTNATGCTGTGAAAGTGCTGCACTCAATATGCCAACAAATTTGGAAAACTCAGCAGTGGCCACAGGACTGGAAAAGGTCAGTTTTCATTCCAACCCCAAAGAAAGGCAATGCCAAAGAATGCTCAAACTACCGCACAGTTGTACTCATCTCACACGCTAGTAAAGTAATGCTCAAAATTCTCCAAGCCAGGCTTCAGCAATACGTGAACTGTGAACTTCCAGATGTTCAAGCTGGTTTTAGAAAAGGCAGAGGAACCACAGATCAAATTGCCAACATCCACTGGATCATGGAAAAAGCAAGAGCGTTCCAGAAAAACATCTGCTTCTGCTTTATTGATTATGCCAAAGACTTTGACTGTGTGGATCACAATAAACTGTGGAAAATTCTGAAAGAGATGGGAATACCAGACCACCTTGTCTGTCTCCTGAGAAATCTGCATGCAAGTCAAGAAGCAGCAGTTAGAACTGAACATGGAACAACAGACTGGTACCAAATCAGGAAAGGAGTATATCAAGGCTGTATACTGTCACCTTGCTTATTTAAATTATATGCAGAGTACATGATGCAAAATGCCGGGCTGGAGGAAGCACAAGTTGGAATTAGGATTGCTGGGAGAAATATCAATAACCTCAGATATGCAGATGACACCACCCTTATGGCAGAAAGTGAAGAGAAACTAAAGAGCTTATTGATGAAAGTGAAACAGGAGAGTGAAAAAGTTGGCTTAAATCTCAACATTCAGAAAACTAAGATCATGGCATCCGGTCCCATAACTTCATTGCAAATAGATGGTGAAACAGTGGAAACAGTGACAGACTTTATTTTGGGGCCTCCAAAATCACTGCAGATGGTGACTGCACCCATGAAATTAAAAGACGCTTGCTTCTTGGAAGAAAAGCTATGACAAAACTAAACGGCTTATTAAAAAGCAGGGACATTACTTTGCCAACAAAGTTCCATCTAGTCTAAGCTATGGTTTTTCCAGTAGTCATGTACAAATGTGAGAGTTGGACCATAAAGAAAGCTGAGCACAGAAGAATTGATGCTTTTGAATTGTGGTGTTGGAGAAGAATCTTGAGAGTCCCTTGGACTGCAAGGAGATTCAACCAGTCCATCCTAAAGGAAACCAGCCCTGAATATTCATTGGAAGGACCAATGCTGAAGCTGAAACTCCAATCCTTTGGCCACCTGATTCAAAGAACTGACTCCTTGGAAAAGACCCTGATGCTGGGAAAGATTGAAGGCTGGAGGAGAAGGGGATGACAGAGGATGATATGGTTGGATGGCCTCATCAACTCAATGGATGTGAGTTTGAGCAAGCTCTGGGAGATGGTGAAGTCCATGGGGTGACAGAGTCAGACAGGACTGAGTGACTGAAAAACTCCAAATGTTCCCTCCTTAATTATAAAGGAAACTCCTTGAAGTTAGGGCTTGAGATTCTCAGAATAATCAGTTCAGTTCAGTTCAGTCACTCAGTCGTGCCTGACTCATTGCGACCCCATGGACTTCAGCACACCAGGCTTCCTTTTCCATCACCAACGCTCTGAACTTGCTCTAACTCACATCCATCGAGTCAGTGATGCCATCCAACCATCTCATCCTCTGTCATCCCCGTCTCCTCCCACCTTCAATATTTCCCAGCATCAGGGTCTTTTCCAATGAGTCCTTTCTTCAAATGAGTCAGGTCTTTTCTAATGATTCAGGCCAAAGTATTGGAGTTTCAGCTTCAGCATCAGTCCTTCCAATGGATATTCAGGACTGGTTTCCTTCAGGATGGACTGGTTAGATTTTGCAGTCCAAGGAACTCTCAAGAGTCTTGGACAACACCACAGTTCAAAGCATCAGTTCTTTGGCGCTCAACTTCTTTATGGTCCAACTCTCACATCCATACATGACTACTGGAAAAACCATAGCTTTGACTAGATGGACCTCAGAATAATAACCATATCTTAAAATGTTGAGGACTAAACAATAAGCCATTCTTAGCTCGACAGTTGACAGCATTCTGCCTCTGGGCTGTGGAGGACAGGTTGTGTTCATCCCCTTCTCAAAGCCCTTGCAGGCACATTCCCTGCATCTAGAACACCTGCCCCCACCACCAAGCTCCACATGACTCATGTCTTTATACCAGTCAAGTCTCAGCTCAAACACCATTTCCAGTGAAGTCTTCTTTGTCACTCAAGCCAAAGTAATCCCAACACTGTTCAATAAACATTACATGAATGAATGGTCTCCATTTTGCAGATAAGGACACTAAGGCTCACAGTGATTAAAAATTACTTACTCAAGGTCCAAGAGCTCATCAAAGAGTTCCTCAGAAGCATGAACTGAGGTCTTCTGATGACAGAATGCCAGAAATCTTCTATTTCTTCTGTACCACAGTGCACTGTGGCAATTGTAATTTTTTATTCAACATTCCTCTACCCAGTACTCTGTAAGTTTCAGGAGGACAGAGTCTGTATCTGCCAGGTTCGTTGTGTGTGCGTGCATGCTGAGTCACTTCAGTTGTGTTGCAACTCTGCAACCTTCTGGATTGCAGCCCACCAGGCTCCTCTGGCCATAGGCTTCTCCAAGCAAGAATACTGGAGTGGGTTGCCATGCCCTCTTCTAGGGGATCTTCTGGATCCAGAGATCGAATCCATGTCTCTTCCATCTCCTGCACTGGCAGGCAGGTTCTTTACCACTAGCACCACCTGTAACTAAGCTATCTAGTACAGGGCATCGATATCAAGTGTACTAACAATCATACAATAGAGTAATACAGACTAATCAATTAATTCCCATCTAACTGGGTCTCAATAAATATTTTTAATAGACTGAGAGCAGTAATGCAGATGCAGAAGTTTTGAGCCTTCATTTATTCTAGTCCTTTTTCTTTTAGTGGTAAAATGGCATTTTCCTGGAGTGTGCTCTGGGTTTCAGGAGCTGCTAGAGGAGTTTCTTTGAAAACATGGAGCAAGAACAGGGAAATTGAATAGCTAACATGAATAGTTTGTGCAAAGTTATAAATATCAGCTAATTACAGCACAACTCCGGTCCTTTGGGATCTTCCATCTAGCATGAATTTCCTTCACTCAGGAATCAACATTCAGACTGCTCTCCTCCCCAACTCCTCCATTCCCAGGGTGGATCAGGAGCATCAGGGACTGTTGACTCATCTCAAGATAGAGAGTTTCATGGCCAGGAGCAGAAGTGGCAATAAAGACAGAAGTTATGAGCCTATCACCAGCAAGGAAATAGAATGGGAGGCAGCTAACACACCATATCCATCTGAAATTTTATAAGATTTGATCCACTCTCGTGTCATATACTAATCTACTTTTTTTCCTTCAGGTTAGATTCTCCTTCATTTTAGTCAACTACTTTTTTGCAAGATCAAGTACATTTGTTCTCTTAGACATTTTCTCCCTCCCTCTACCCCTGGCCTTCCATCTAGTTCTTCTCAGTCTGAAGAAGGCAGTGTAGTATAGTTAAGCATACGGGCTTGCAGTCACACTAATCTGGATTTAATTCCTTGCTCTATCAGTTATTTGTGGATTGTCTGTAAGCAAGTTCCCCATACCTCCTTACATCTCAGTATTCTCATCTGTAAAATGGAGATAATCTTGAGAGGGGTGTTGTGAGGACTAAATGGCATATATTCCCATTATATGCCATTTAAGTGTTTAGCACAATACAAGCCAATCAGTAAGAAATCAGCAAATGGTAGCCACTATTATTCCTATTCCTAGTCTTATTTCTCCCCTCCCAGCTCCCTCTTTTTCCCTTCCCTTTGACTCTGTGTCTACACACATACACAATCTGGCTTAATAAAACACTGGTCACCACATCTAGCCCAATATCACAAATTGGTCAAGATACTTGATCGGCAGTCCCTGGTATTTCAGACTTTGTCTTTCTCTCCCTATAGCCATATCATTTCCCCATACCTTTCTCTCCTTGAGATATTTTACTTTCTCCATTTTTCCTGAAAATAAGTGCTGAAACAATGGCCATCAGCATTACCTTGCAGTTATAAGCCCCACCAGGATTCTGCTCAGAACATTTGGCTAAGAGAGTCTGCCATTTGGCTAAGGAGTCTCTCTCAGTTTGCCCACCATGTTTAATTCATTTGTGTTGCAGACCGTTTAAAGAGGTTCAGTGAGCTGTGAAGATCAAGATATGAGCCACACAGATTGTACATTATTGAATTAAGATGCTAAATATGGAGCCTAAGTGAGGCCAAGGAGGGAAAGTAAAAGCCTTAATGGTTTATAATGATAGAGAGCAGGGTGGGTCAAGTCAGTAGCAAATTGAAAAGATGCATGACTTCAAGGAAAGGGCCATTTGTCATACTAGAGTCATCTTCAATTTCTCTCTCTCTTACCCTCTACATTCAATCCATCACTACTACCTGTCAGTTCTACCTCCAATAAATTTCAAGTGTCCACTTCTCTTCATTCCCACTGCCATCACCCAAGGTCAACCCCTTTCTCTTCTCTGACTATTGCAATAGACTCACTTGTCTCTTTGATTCTATCTTGTCCTTCTCCAACCCAGTCTCCACCCAGCAACCTTTCTAAAACATAAACCGAATCATGTTATCCCTCCGTATAAAATCCTCCAATGACTTCTTGTTGCTCTTACAATAAAATCCATGCTTATTATCATGGTTTTGGAGCTCTCTATGGTCATTCTCATCCCCACCTGTGCTCCTCCTTGCTTACTCTACTCTGGCCGTTCTTGTCTTCTATCTCTCCTCCTTGCTAAATTCATTTCCATCTTCAGGCTCTTGCATTTGCTGTTTCCTCTGCCTATGTTTTGTGTAGCTAGTGCATTAGCATCCCCTATGCCATTTAAGGGTTTAGCACAATACAAGACAATCAGTAAGAAATCAGCAAATGGTAGCCACTATTATTCCCATTCCTAGTCTTATTTCTCCCTCCCAGCTCCCTTTTTTTCCCTGCCCTTTGACTCTGTGTCTGCACACATCAGTTTTTGTATAGAGCAGCATTTTTCAGCCCCCTCCCCATGTAGCCTCTCCCACCTCTAGCTCATCAGCCTATTTATACTCTCAATAGCTTTTTGATTTTTGTTGACTTTTCTCTGTCTGTTGCATAATAGAGAGAGACCATTTCTATTTTATTCACGCTATGCTCTTGCACTTTTACAGTGCAAGTAATATAGTATTCGATCAATAAACATTTGCTGAGAGATTAAATGAGTGAATTTGTCACAAGAAGTTCATTCCAAGATTTGATTTTCATTGGCCAATTACAGACTAAAATCATTTCTCACACTCCTTCACTTTCTTGGCCCTGAAAATCCATGTCTACTAAGATTATTGAATATAACATAGAGACACTGGCAGTTGGTCCAAAAAAAAAAAAAGGAAAAACAAAATATCAAAACAAAGAGACCACTCATTCATTCAGTAAATACTCGCTGAGTGCCTATGATATGCCAGATACTGATCAGACACTCGTAATATACTGATGTTTATCACAGCCCCTGAGTGGCGCTTATAGTCTGGAAGAGGTAAAGGTCAAACGTAAAAATGCATAATTATGTCCTGGGTTAAGTGCTCTAAGGAGGGAAAGAGTGTTGTGTTGAGAATAACAATTAGGGAGGCAGGGTGGTCATTTAAGTTGAGACCTGACACATGATGAGTGAGTGATGAAAGGGAGATGGTCCTGGCCATCTGGATGGCTAGACTCTTAAAGTATCAGTGAACATCTTGATGGCCCCATGGATGAGGGGAAGTAAAGGGACCCATATTTCAGGGACCGGGGGTGGGGGGCACAAGCATAAGCTCCTTGCCATGCTCTCATACTCCCCCTTAGACAGGAAATGGAATTTTAAAAAAATAAAATTTTTTCCATAAAAATAACTGTCCAAGTCTGAACTCAGAAGGAGCTCCAGACAGGTTCTTCCTTTGTCCCAACAGCTTTGTTCTTGGTCTTCATTTCATATCTTCAGCTCCTTAAAGAATTAGAGCTGATCTGACTATTCTGAACACGCCAACCTCTCCCTGTGTAGCAAGTGTTTATCTCTCCCCACTCCAGGTTCCTCCTCTGACCCCTCTGGGTGGCTGACAGGCAGCACATAGAGCAAAATAGGCATCTGTGGCACAATTTTCTGGGCACACTTGTTTAAGAAAAACACCTAAATTATGTAATAGTCTGTAACACCTGTCAACTCATTAGACAAGTCTGGGCATGCAGACCAAGTGGGGAAGGAAGAACAGATTTAAGACCAGCGTCCTGTTGGAGTATCATGCCACTTCTGGATGAGGTCATCAGTAAGTAACCACTCTATTCCTGGAGGACCCCCCATTCGCCATACACACATTGGGGACATCCATGACTTCCTCTCTTGGACCTAGAGGAATCTAAGAGGAGTTCAGTTCAGTTCAGTCACTCAGTCATGTCCAACTCTTTGCAACCCCATGAACTGCAACACACCAGGCCTCCCTGTCCATCACCAACTTCCAGAGTCCACCCAAACCCATGTCCATCGAGTCAGTGATGCCATCCAACCATCTCATCCTCTGTTGTCCCCTTTTCCTCCTGTCCTCAATCTTTCCCAGCATCAGGGTCTTTTCCAGTGAGTCAGCTCTTCACAGCAGGTGGCCAAAGTATTGGAGTTTCCACTTCAACATCAGTACTTCCAAAGAACACCCAGGACTGATCTCCTTTAGGATGGACTGGTTGGATCTCCTTGCAGTCCAAGGGACTCTCAAGAGTCTTCTCCAACAGCACAGTTCAAAAGCATCAATTCTTCGGTGCTCAGCTTTCTTTATAGTCCAACTCTCACATCCATTCATGACCACTGGAAAAACCATAGCCTTGATTAGATGGACCTTTGTGGACAAAGTAATGTCTCTGGTTTTGAATATGCTGTCTAGGTTAGTCATAACTTTCCTTCCAAGGAGTAAGTGTCTTTTAATTTCATGGCTGCAGTCACCATCTACAGTGATTTTGGAGCCCAGAAAAATAAAGTCAGCCACTGTTTCCACTGTTTCCCCATCTATTTGCCATGAAGTGATGGGACTGGATGCCATGATCTTAGTTTTCTGAATGTTGAGGTTTAAGCCAACTTTTTCACTCTCCTCTTTCACTTTCATCCAGAGGCTCTTTAGTTCTTCTTCACTTTCTGCCATAAGGGTGGTGTCATCTGCATATCTGAGGTTATTGATATCTCTCCCATCAATCTTGATACCAGCTTGTGCTTCCTCCAGCCCAGCATTTCTCATGATGTACTCTGCATATAAGTTAAATAAGNACTTTTTCACTCTCCTCTTTCACTTTCATCCAGAGGCTCTTTAGTTCTTCTTCACTTTCTGCCATAAGGGTGGTGTCATATTGTGGTAATCATTTTGCTGTATAGATTGGTATCAGATCTTAACTTTGTATGTCTTAAACTTTTACAATAGTATATGGTAGCTATAGCTCAATAAAGGGAAAAAACTAAAAAGAAAAAAAGAAAACCTTATTATGGAATTAAAATTTTCATGTAATAAAAAATTTGAAAATCTTCTCCTTTCAATAAATATATGCTTAATTATTACTCTTAAGGTACATTGTACAGCACATATTTTGGTGTGAGAAAACACACGCGAAGTGCCCAGCACAGTGCCAGGCATATAAGTCTTTGTTGAAATATATATTAAAATATTTTAAATGTAGATATTCTTAGGTATAGTGCAACTGTTCTTAGAAGGAACAGTAAAGCCTTTGCATAATTTTGAGCTACAATAATAAAGGCAACCCAGGTGGCTCAGTGGTAAAGAATCTGCCAGCCAAGCAGGAGACTCGCATTCAATCCTTGGGTCAGGAAGATCCTCTGGAGAAGGAAATGGCAGGCCTCTCTGGTATTTTTGCTTAAAAAATCCCATGGACAGAGGAGCCTGGCAGGCAGCAGCCCATGAGGTCACTAAGAGTAGGACACGACTGAGCACTGGACACGCACACACTCCTGACAGAGGCACAGAGCAGGAGAAAGGGGCCTGTGAACTGAGGCTGATGTTTCACTCAGGAGCTCTGTCCCTTCCGCAGGGAGCGAAAGTCGCTCACACGTGTCCGAGCCTTTGCATGAACTATACAGTCCATGGAATTCTCGAGTCCAGAATACTGGCGTGGGTAGCCTTTCCCTTCTTCAGGAGATCTTCCCAACCCAGGGATCAGGGCACAGGTCTCCTGCATTGCAGGCAGATTCTTTACCAGCTGAGCCACCAGGGAAGTACAAGAGTACTAGAGTGGGTGAAGTGACGGTGGAAGTCGCTCAGTCGTGTCCAACTCTTTGTGACCCCATGGACTACCAGGCTCCTCAGTCCATGGAATTTTCCAGGCAAGCGTACTGGAGTGGGTTGCCATTTCCTTCTCCAGGGGATCTTAATGCTAAAGCTGAAACTCCAATACTTTGGCCACCTCATGCAAAGAGTTAACTCATTGGAAAAGACCCTGATGCTGGGAGGGATTGGGGGCAGAAGGAGAAGGGGACAACAGAGGATGAGATGGCTGGATGGCATCACCGACTCGATGGACATGAGTTTGAGTGAACTCCAGGAGTTGGTGATGGACAGGGAGGCCTGGCGTGCTGTGATTCATGGGGTCGCAAAGAGTCAGACACGACTGAGTGACTGAACTGAACTGAGCTGAACTGAGATGAGTGCAATAGTGTGGTAGTTCGAGCATTCTTTGGCAATGCCTTTCTTTGGGACTGGAATGAAAACTGACCTTTTCCAGTCTTGTGGCCACTGCTGTTTTCCAAATTTGTTGGCATATTGAGTGTAGCACTTTCATAGCATCATTTTTCAGGATTTGAAATAGCTTAACTGGAATTCCATCACCTCCACCAGCTTTGTTCGTAATGATGCTTCCTAAGGCCCACTTGGAGAACAAAGGACAAAATCTGGACTAGGAGTTCATGCAAGGATTCTGGCTCTGCTCGTTGGCTACTGGAACCTGTCCCTCCCTTGCTGTGTGACTGTGAGCTGGTCTCCTTATCTTTCTGAATCTCAGCACCTTCTCTTCCTCTAGTAAAATAAAGTCATCAAACTAAACCAGGGGTTTCCTAGTATTTTTTTTAACAGTATAATCATTTCTTTGGAGAAAATCTTATGTGAAGGCCTAATAGAGAAAACAGGTAGAGTCCACCTGTAATTTGCCCCTTGAAGGAGGTTCTAAGAATGCTCTCCTTAGGATGCCTAAAGCTCCTTGAAACAACTTAGAAACCACTGATTTAGAAACCTGTATAGACTTTGATTCTAAAGGAATGGGGCTGATTTGTCCCATATAGAGGCTGAGTGAGTGAGTGAGTGAAGTCGCTCAGTCGTGTCCGACTCTTTGCAACCCCATGGACTGTAGCCCACCAGGCTCCTCCCTCCACGGGATTCTCCAGGCAAGAGTACTGGAGTGGGTTGCCATTTCCTTCTCCAGGGGATCTTCCCAACGCAGGGATCGAACCCAGGTCTCCTGCATTCCAGGCAGACGCTTTAACCTCTGAGCCACCAGGGAAGCCCCATATAGAGGCTATGTACCCCCATATTCACAGGTGGAAACCATAATCCCCAAATATGACTATACAGATAATACTTTTAGAAGATAATTAATGTTAGATGAGGTCTTAAGAGCAGGGTCCTAATCTAATAGGATTGGTGCCCTTAAAGGAAGAGAAAGAGAAAGAGACCAAGGAACAGTCATGTTAGGACACAGCAAGAAGATGTTGTCAGGAAGCCAGGGAGATCCCCGAAAACCAAATCAACTGACATCTTGATTTTGGGCTTCCCAGCCTCCAGACTGAGAAGTTTAAGCCACCTGGTCTGTTATATTCCTTATGGCAGCCTTAGCAAACTAATATAGTTCAATTGTAGAACTGGTGGCCTCTCAGTTCAAGGATGAGAGTAGTTGCATGCCCTAAGTCAGTGTCCTACCTGAAGGCAAAGGTATATACCACTTCCTCCATAAGAGTTTCCCCCTCCAACCACATTTTTTCCATGAGCTCTTTCTGCTCTTCTGTTTTGTTTATCTTATGATAAATAAGAAAAATCAACCTAAATTAAAATCAAACAGGCAGTTAGTTTTTTCCAGTGCTCCCTCTTAACTCTTATTTTATTCCTCTCTCCAACAACCCTTGCTGATTCCCCAGTCATATAAAATAAAGAACAAAATGTCACCTGCTCCATCTTCGTCTTCCACAGCTATTCTGCAGGTTACCTAGGTTGTGGGTCCCTCATAGAGACCTCTACACCACTTGTGTTTTCTGCTTCTGCACATTGTTGACTCGATTTCTTCATCTACCATGCCTCCTATGCCACCTCTGGATGTCTGCATCCTGCCAACCCTTTAAGAACCAACTCAGACGCCACATTCTCCATGAAAGTTTTCCTAAAGTTTTCATAGAAATATTATCTACCTCTTCAGTACCTCCTGGAGAAGGCAATGGCACCCCACTCCAGTACTCTTGCCTGGAAAATCCCATGGGTGGAGGAGCCTGGTGGGCTGCAGTCCATGGGGGTAGCGAACAGTCATACACGACTGAGTGACTTCACTTTCACTTTTCACTTTCATGCATTGGAGAAGGAAATGGCAACCCACTCCAGTGTTCTTCCCTGGAGAATCCCAGGGACAGGGGAGTCTGGTGTGCTGCCGTCTTTGGGGTCACACAGAGTCAGACACAACTGAAGCGACTCAGCAGCAGCAGCAGCTTCAGTACCTCCATCACCACTGACTGTGCTAATCACTGCACATAGCCTCCATCTTTCCCCACTCTAAGTATTGGATAACTTCTTAAATTCTCTTCTAAGTTGTAAATGTCTTCAGGACAAGGACCACGTCTTATTCATCTTTTAATCTTACCTACTGCCTGGCACAGTGCTTTATAATTAGGAGGTGCTCAATAAATAATGGTTAAATGAATGAATAGATGAATGGATGGATGGATTTGAGAATAACTGTATCTGATTAGGTCAGGAATAATTTAAGTATAGGTAGAGCTTTTAATATGCCTGTGCATAAAAGAAGAAGCATTAACCTGCCTATGTGATGAGTTTGGGGGCAGATGTCAGAGATGAAAGGTATAGTAACTCATGATTCATTCAACAGCTACACATTTGCTAAGCAGTAATAACATGCCAGGAACTGTTACACTGCTGATGAACAAAATAGACAAGATTCTGACTTCTTGGAACTTGCAATGTAGTGGGAGAAACAGACATTAGACACCTGAATACTATATAAAATAATAATTTTACCTAGTAGCTTCTTACATAAAGGAAAAGAAGTTCCTCTAAGCAAAAGTAAGAGAGGGAACACAGTTGAGGTTGAAGGATGAGGAAGGGGCTCTCCAAGGAGGTAGCATTTTAGGGAAAGTTGAGTGGCTCAGTGGGTAAAGGATCCACCTGCAATGAGGGAGACGCAGGAGACTTGGGTTCAATCCCTGGCTTGGGAAGATCTCCTAGAGAAGGAAATGGCAACCCGCTGCAGGATTCTTGCCTGAAGAATCCCACAGATAGAGGAGACTGGTGGCCTACCGTGCACGGGGTCACAGAGATTCAGAAACAACTGAAGTGACTGAGCACGCACACATGTAAATGAGTTAGATCTGAAGGGTGATTAGAAGTCAGCCAGGCCTAGAGGCAAACAAAGGTCCTAAGGCAGGAAACTGAGCCTGGAAGGCGTTGCACAGCCAGGTGTGTCCAAGTGTAGGTAGAGGATTGGTAGAAAGAGGCCAGCGCGCCCAGTGCTCACACAGGGCCCTCAAGGTAAGGTGTCTGGGGCCAGCCCAAGTGTGAGAATCATCAAAGGGTTTCAGCCGTGGAGATACAGGACCATCCCCTCACAACGGCTGCTGCATGAGAAAAGGATCGGGCAGAACAACCTTTGTCTACAGAGACTGGCTACAGAGACTGGAGTTGGGTGACTCTAGTAAGCAAGAGTCTATCTAGACTGGTTTAGACTGAAGGGGTGGCAGTGGATATGGAAAGAAACAGCAAGATTGAAGAGATGCTTTAAAGGTATAAAAATGCAGAACCACTTATTAACACACAATTTAGCATATATATTATATTTTCTTGTTGTCAATGTCAACAGCACTGTCTCATAAGTCTGTAAGAGCAAGGACTTGTCTTATACATTGCTGAATCCCCAAGGCCCATAATGCTGCTTGGCACATACTAAGTGCTGAGTAAATATTTGGTGAATAAACTTATGGTGGAATGATTTATAAATTCAAAGTAAATGTGAAAAAGAAGTATAAAGAATGAATTTTAGGATGTGGGCTTCGGCACTAAGGAGAATTGAAGTGACATTTATTGAGAGGAACTGTTTGGGGGAATAAGATCAAAACTCCATTTTTTGACAGGTTGAGTTTCATAGATGCCTATGAGATATCCATATGGAAATTCTGGTCTGGAGATTTAAATTTAGATAATACCTACCCTCATAAAGTGTTTCAAGTCATGGAATCATCTAGGATAAGATGTCCTGACCTGAAATCTACAATGGCCAAGGGACTTACAGGTTTCCATGAATTTTGATGGGAAAAATATTCCATTTTCATTTTCAGTAAATTCCAAGTGAAATGTAGTGGTTTTTTGGTTTTTTTTTTTTCAATTATGAACATAGACAATAAATTACAGCAATATACACAGAACCAGTGACACTTTGTCAGAAATAAAAATTACAGATATTTTCATATCACATTACAACTTTTACAGATACTTTGTAATATCATTTGTGCTCATCACTACCTGAACATTATAGAAGTCACTGGGCTCACCATTAGATCTTGTTATGGAACACACAGAATTAAAAGCACATATATTGCTATATTACAAATTTGGGCTTTTATGTTTAAATAAGCATTAATCAGAATAACTTATTTCCTTTATTGCTCTATTTTATTTAATATATTTGAAAGCATTATTGTGAGAAAGAATAGATTTGACCATCCAGACAGCCAGAGACTCCGAGTCACAAAACAAATTAAGAAACCATGGGAGAAACTAGAGACGGTGTCTGAGAAAGAGGGAGCTCCTGGGGACACAGAAACTGGCCAGGGAAAGAAGCTCGGAGGAAACATGGCCCAGGGGTGAGGGGAGCTGACCAGGCAATTTGATCAGACCAAGGATGAACCAGTTAAGGTCAAGAGAAGCAAGAAGCTATGGAAAGTTTATAACTGAGAACAGAGGAGATGAATGAAGAGCTCTGAGAGCTGACCCAAGGCTTCACAGCCCAGGAAGACTAGAGAGAGAGAAAAGCCAAGAAACAGGAGTCCAGGGAACACTGGTGAACAGAGGTCTATGAACAGCCTCACTCGAGCCGGGGACCCTGGGGCACATCTTCCAGAAAGGACTCCCAGGCTGGGTGTAAGGATGCCCGGGACAGGGCACCAGTGAGGGAATCACTGGGCTGAGAGGCCAGGGAGTTAGGCCCTGCCTCTGAGCAGCTCTGCGACTTCTGTCCTATCTACTTCCTTCCCTGGGTGGATCTGTTTCCTCATCCTATGACCAGCGGTGGGGGAGGGGAGGTGAATTAAAGTTCCCCCCAATACAGGCACTGCAGGATCTGGTCACTGCTCTGTTCTGGGCCTGCTGTGACACCAGCTGGCTGGTCACACTGGACAAATGTCCACTGGACAAATGTCACACTGAGCCTCTGACTCCTAAAATTCAGATTGGCCAAATGTCCTCTTGGGCTTTTCCAGCACTATGACCTGTATCTGGGGCTGATCATTTAAAATCAAGCCTGAGGAGCCCAGCCAAAAGGTCCTTGCTTTCTCTGACTGATAAAAAAGTCAAAGAGCTTTACCTAGGCTGAAGGTAAACACAAAAAAAGGAATCAGAAAGTGGACCCAGCTGCTCGGAGCCTCCCTCTTCATTTTCTCCTTGTATAATGTTCAGACTGTTCTCACAACACCTGTGACACTTGCTTGTTTCTAAAACCTTGTTTCTCATCCCTTCCTCCATCTCATAGACTATGACCTCCTTAAACAGGAGAAATTGCCTTACGGATTCCCTTTTTATCTCCACTGACTGGTTCAATAAACATTTGCTGAGTGAATGAATAATGTAACAATTTTGTGAATGAATGACCTAACAATTATATAACAAATTACTTTGAGAATAATTATATAATGGGGCATGAGTAATTGAAGTACAAATAGAGGGTTAAATATATTAGTATACATACTAAAAGTGGGCTATGGTCAATAGGTGATAAGTATTAAAATTTTGTTAAGGGATATGTTTCTCCATTTTAGCTACTTAAGTGAAGAAGAACTAAAGAGCCTCTTGATGAAAGTGAAAGAGGAGAGTGAAAGAGTTGGCTTAAACCTCAACATTCAGAAAACTAAGATCATGGCATCCAGTCCCATCACTTCATGGCAAATAGATGAGGAAACAACAGTAGCTGACTTTATTTTTCTGGGCTCCAAAATCACTGCAGATGGTGATTGCAGCCATGAAATTAAAAGACGCTTACTCCTTAGAAGGAAAGTTATGACCAACCTAGGCAGCATATTAAAAAGCAGACACATTACTTTGTCAACAAAGGTCCGTCTAGTCAAGGCTATGGTTTTTCCTGTAGTCATGTATGGATGTGAGAGTTGGCCTGTAAGAAAGCTGAGCACCGAAAAATTGATGCTTTTGAACTGTGGTGTTGGAGAAGACTCTTGAGAGTCCCTTGGACTGCAAGGAGATCCAACCAGCCCATTCTGAAGGAGATCAGTCCTGAATATTCACTGGAAGGACGGATGTTGAAGCTGAAACTCCAAACCCTGAGTCAGAATATACTAGTCCTTATGTAGAGGCCAGAAGGTGAACTGAGGAAATGAGAATGCCTCAGAAACTTTTTGGTTACAAGGAACCAAAAGTCACTTCAACTAACTTAACAAGAGAAGCATTTATTGTAAAGATACAAAAAATTCAGAGAACCACATTGCATCAAGGGTAAAGCAGAAGATAGATGGCACAGAGATAAGGAGTTAGTGAAAGGTTAAGGAAGTAAAGATGGCGACTGTGGATAGCTCTTAAAGAAAGTTCAGCCATAAAACCGAGAAATGAGTTCGTAACCCAAGGGAATATTGGAGAAGAAAAGGTTCTTGGAATGTAAATTAAGGAATAAGAGTCAGAAGAGGAACAAATGAGGAAAAGAAAGAGGAGATCATTGGTGCACAGTAGATGCTCAATAAATATGTGCAAATTAATTGAAACCACCTGGGCTGAAGAGCATTAAAGTTAAATGTGGCTCAAGGGACACTGAGCATATTTTCTACATTTCTGTCCTCATGGTAGGTGACTACTCTCTGACTCCCGCACTGCAGTGTGATATTCAGGCATTACCTTCTGAGAAAATCGACTGCCTTCTCAGGGCTCCAGCCAGGGAAAACAGGCAGACGTTGTTGCCGTTCTCAAAGCCACAGGCGGTCTCAGGACCAGCTGCCTTTAGTTTCTGCCTTTTGTGGGACCAAACAGATGTGAAGAGAGCAGAAAGTAAGCAGCAATAGCCAGGATCACATTTCCAAATTAATGCCATGAATCATTATCAGCCAAGTTCCAATCCCAATAGAAGTTGGTTTTTCTCCCAAAGGAGATTCTTGCTTCACAGCTAGAACAATAAGGGGTCTGGAAAACGGGTCAGTTGAACTTAATTATTCTAGTCATCATACAGAAATTTAAAAGGTAAACTAAGTAAATGAGATGCCTTCGGAACATTTTGGTTATGAGGAACAGATGTTCACTCAAGCCAACTTGAATAAAATGGAACTTATTGTGAGGACCCGGGGGATATCATAGAACAGAATTGTTGAAGAAGAAAAATATGGTGGATTTTATAGGAAATGGGAAGCTGATGTGTTCTATCTTTCTCCCTCTATCCTCTTTCCATCCTAAACTGCATGTTTTTCAGCTATTCTGTTATCTTCTTCATTTTTCTCTCTCCTCAGGACAGTTTCTGTGCTAATTCACCCACTGTTCATGGTCCAACATGAATGCCCTGAAACAGTGGCCTCACTCCACCACCACCACAACCCTATTGACAGAACCTGGCAGCTTAGCTCCTCTGGGCTGATGTCTCAGTCTTTGCAGTCTCATGCTATATTCTCCGCAAGGAACCATTTATTAGTTGAATAAGGTCCAGGTGCCTATACCAGCACAACCAAATATTGTAAGGGTAGTGACACATGATAATTAGAGCCACCCTTTCTAGGCTGTGGGTGAGCAGGTTTTCTAAGAATGGGGTGACATGGGGAGAAAACAATTGCCACACTCAGTTCAGAGGATCTGGCTGAAAGCCACACTCTGGGCTAAATCTAATTTACAAAGTGCTGTGGCAAAGTCTTGCTCATGCTGGGAGCTAGGAGAGGAAAATGCTGAGACTCCTTTATTTGGTTACAACATCTCTCTCTTGCTTTATGCCCTTGCCGTGTTCCCATATCCATTCTTCACCATGCCAAAGAAATAGAACACCAACAAACTCTGTGGCTGGCAGGGGTCACTAAAGAACTCGTTGCTGTATTTCGAGACGCATAACTCCCTAACAAAAGTGTGTTGGCCTCAGCCTATCTATCTATATATTGAACCAGGGCAAACTCATTCCCTTCCTTCAAAACGTGGCTCTGAAGCCATCTCCTTTGCAACAATTTCTGCACTCCTCTCAGAAGAGCATCTCTTGCTTTATGCCCTTGCCGTGTTCCCATATCCATTCTTCACCATGCCAAAGAAATAGAACACCAACAAACTCTGTGCCTAGCAGGGGTCACTAAAGAACTCGTTGCTGTATTTCGAGAAGCATAACTCCCTAACAAAAGTGTGCTGGCCTCAGCCTATCTATCTATATATTGAACCAGGGCAAACTCATTCTCTTCCTTCAAAACGTGGCTCTGAAGCCATCTCCTTTGCAACAATTTCTGCACTCCTCTCAGAAGAGTTGGTCCCACTGATCTCTTTTCACACCTTAATTCATAGTCTGCTCTCCTAGACTATGAATCCCAGAGGAAGCATCTTAACATGTATTCCCATATCCCCGGTTCAAAACATGTACATTGAGCACTTGATTAAAGTTCATTCAATACATAACCCAGCAATGAACATTCTGGTCCCACCTAACAGTCTTCCTTTGACTGGGGCTCCAAGAGACCAGTTAAGGTGTAGCTTGAAGTGGTTCTTAATGACTGAAGACATTACCAAATATTTTGAATTTAAAAAGAGGAAAGAATGAGAGATGTTTGGCTAGAAGGCGAATAGGCTAACTGTCTTCATACATCTGAAGGGCTTTCATATAGAATAAAGATAAAATAAGGAGTTCATGATCTGAGCCACAGTCAGCTCCCGGCCTTGTTTTTGTTGACTGTATAGAGCTTCTCCATCTTTGGAGGAAAAGACTCTGATGCTGGGAGGGATTGGGGGCAGGAGGAGAAGGGGACGACCGAGGATGAGATGGCTGGATGGCATCACTGACTCGATGGATGTGAGTCTGAGTGAACTCTGAGAGATGGTGATGAACAGGGAGGCCTGGCGTGCTGCGATTCATGGGGTCGCAAAGAGTCGGACACGACTGAGCGACTGAACTGAACTGAACTGAAAGATAAAATTTCCAATGAATGACCACAGGAGGAAAATAAGATCAAAAGCAAAAACAATGGAGAAATAGATTCCAGAATAATAAAAGAAAATTCCAAGAGGCAGTGATGTCCAAAGATGGTTTAGGCTACATATGGAGAAGGCAAACAATTTGTCACAGAAATGTTAAAGAGCAATACAATTCTGAAATGGCTCTTGGAACTAGATATTTGATTTACCTTTATTTAAACTAACACAGATTAATATATATTTACTACTTTTTAAAAATCAAGCTGTAAGTTAAAAATTACTCTTAATTTTGAAATCAGGAGATAATAAACCTTAACATGTTGAAGTATATACTTAGTCTTTTTCAACATATATAAATATTTTAAATATATATTTGTTTACAGATATTATTAGGGGATCTTCCCAACTCAAGGATCGAACTCTGGCATCTCCTGCATTGGCAGGAGGATTCTTTACCATTAGCGCCATCTGGGAAGCCCCATAAAATATATTACTCACAATTTATTGTATGAATGGATCTTTAAGTCTTCATCAAATCCTGTGTTACTATAGACCTCTACACAATGCCATTTGTGTTTACAAAGAGTCTCTTTGGGCTATTTATTCACTAGAGATATATTAGTATTTACTAATATATTTACTCAAAGATATTTACATATTAATTACTGATGACACATTATTATACAGGCTTCCCTAGTGGCTCAGAGGGTAAAGAGCCTGCCTGCAATGTGGGAGACCCAGGTTCAATCCCTGGGTTGGGAAGATCCCCTGGAGAAGGAAATGGCAACCCACTCCAGTATTCTTGCCTGAAGAATCCCATGGACAGCAGAGCCTGGCAGAATACAGTCCATCGGGTCACAAAGAGTCAGACATGACTGAGTAACTTCACTTTCATTGTCATACACCCAGGAATGTGAAAAGAGTGCTGAATTATAAGTTGAGAGACCTTGGTTCTAATCTCGGGTCAGATAATTTTTGGCTGTACAACCTCTCTCAGCCTCGGTTTACCCCGTTATGAACTGAAGAGTTTGGATGAGGCAACACAAAAGTTTCCATGAGGAGCTAGTATTCCATTAGTAAATGAGCAAAACACTCTGGTAGTCACTTTAGGAGTTACAGAGTAGTAGAGATGGCGTCTGTTTTTTGTAAGCTCTCAAGTATTTGAGGAGATAAGACATAACATGAAACAGTTGAGTAAAGACCATCACTGATGAAAGCACCAAATGGAGACACCAGAAATGACAAATATGAGAGTGAACGTGAATGTTTAATGTTTTAAAAATATAATTGTTTAAATATATTTACACATTTGGAGAATGTATTTAATATGTAAAAGTAAAATGTGTAACAACAAAAACACAAAGGCCAAGAGCGGGGAATAAAAACGAAGTCATATACTATTATTGCATAGTTCTTATACAATCTATGTAAAGGTGCAATATTATTTGAAGGTGGACTGTGTTAAGTTAAAAGTATATACTACAAACCCTAGAGTAACCACTAAAACTAATAAATCAATAAGCAAAATTAAATGAAATCATTAAAAATATGCAATTAATAAAAAGAAGCCAGTTAAGGTAAAAAATGATGGGAGGAAGAGGGTAAGAACAAACGGACCAATAGGAAATAAATAGTGTTGGGGAAAACTTAATTCCAACCATATTAAAAACCACATAAATATAAATTGTGTAAATATACCAGTATAAAAGGTAGAACTTTCAGATTAAGTTAAAATATTTTAAGCATTAAAAGAGAATAAAAACAAGCTACTAATCTAGAATTCTGTGTCCTACAATTAAAAGCTGAAGGAATTTGTCACCAGCAAATCTGCCTTGATAGAAATGTTAAAAGAAGTTCTTCAGGAGGAGAAGTTTTACAGGTCAGAAACTGGACTCTACCTAAAGAAAGAGAGAATAATTAGAGAAGGAATAAATGAAGGTAAAATTAAAATCTGGCTGTTAGTTTAAAATAATGATAGAAACAATGTGTGTGATTATAGCTTATGAATAATTGAAATGAATAACAGCAACAGTTTAAGGGAAAGATGGGAGAGATTGAGAATTCCCTCATATAAGGTGTGGACACTACCTATGAAGTAGTATAATGTTACTTAAAAGTGGATTTAGAATCACTGTAAATATATATTGCAAACTCTACCACAACCACTAAAAAAAAAAATTCTATAATGATATGCTGAAAGAAAATAGAGTCATAGAAAATGTGCAATTAAAAACAGAGAAGGCATAAAGAGTGGAAGAAGAGAAGAGTGCAACAAATAGAAAGCAGTTACAAATTTTGTAGATACTAATGCAGCTATATCAATAATCATTTCAAATATGAGTGGTCTAAATACACCGACTAACAGACAGAGATGTCAGAGTGAATTTTTTTTTTTTTAAAGAAAACCCAGGACTTAGTTGTCTACAAGAAACACTTTAAATATGAGGACACAGATATATTAAAACTAAAAGAATGAAGAAAGACATACTGTGCTAATACTAATCAAAAGAAAGTAGAAGTAGCTACATTAGAGACAAATCAGACTTCAAAACAAAACAAAAATATTATCAAGAATAAAGAAGTCAATTAATTGAAAGAATATAACAATACTAAATACCTAATAACAGAGCTCTAAAATATAAGAAGCGGGAAAAATATACAAATCCGCAATTCTAATAAAAAATTTCAACACTGCTTTCTAAATAATTCATACAACAAATAAATAAAAAGTAATAAGGATATAGAAGACATGAGCAACACTATCAACCAACTTGATCGAACTGACATTTATAGAATATTCTATCCAACAGCAGCAGAAAACATTCTTTTCAAGTGCACACACAAAATATTTACCAAGATAGATCATATTTTGGGACATGAAACAAGTCTCAATAAATTTAGGAGGATTAAAATCACGTAGAGAATTTTCTCAGACCAAAATGGAATTAAAGTAGACATTAATAACAGAAAGATATATGCCCAAATATTTGGAAACTACATAACTCTCTTCTAAATAAACCATGAGACAAAGAATAAATCACAAGGGAAATTAGAAAACACTTTGAAAAAAATGAAAGTACAACACATCAAAATTTCTTTTTGGGGGAAGCTAAAGCTTTTCGGGAGTGGGGAACTTACAGGATAATTTATAGCATTGAAAACCTCATATTAGAGAAATAAAAAGATTTTAAATCAATGACTTAAACTTCTATCTTGAGAAACTAGAAAAATAAAAGCAAACCCAACATAAGCAGAAGGAAGTTAATCATGAAAATAAGAAGAGATAGTCTTCTAGGCAGGCTGATGGGGAGCAAGGGAGAGAGAACAAATTACCAATATCAGAAATGAGAGAGGGGAAATAGCTATAGATCTTACAGACCTTTAAAGGAGAATAAGGGGAACTTCCCTAGCCGCCCAGTAGTTAAGACTCCAAGCTCCCACTGCAAGGGGCCTGGGTTTGATCTCTGGTCAGGAAACAAAGTCCCAGACTCAACTGAGTGACTAATACACACACACACACACACACACAGAGGAAGCTAAGATAAGATGCACAGCCCAGCCAAAAAAATAATAATAATAAAAATAAAAAATAAAAGATTAAGCCAAAATTATTAAAACTTTATGCCAACAAATAAAACTTAAAGTGGACACTATTTTTCAAGAGGCAAGTTATCAAAACTCACACAAGAAGTAGCTTGAATAGTTGTGTATCTATGAAAGAAATTTGTTTATAAAAACTTTTCCATAAAGAAAACTATGGGCATAAGCAGCTTTACTGGTGAGTTCTACCAAAAACATAAGGATATAATGTCCATTTCACCTAAAACTCTTCTGCAAAATAAAACTTGAAGGTGGACTCCCAACTCATTCTGATTCCACCATTACCCCAATGACAGAACCAAATGGTTATTTTAGGAAAACTACAAGCTAATTTCCAACATTAACATAAATAAAACAATTCTCAACAAAATTTAAACAAATTGAATCCAGCAATGCAGAAAAAGGATTCCTGTTGTTGTTTAGCTGCTCAGTTGTGTCTGACTCTTTGCAACTCCTTGGACTGTAGCCCACCAGGCTCCTTTGTCTGTGGAATTTCCCAGGCAAGAATACTGGAGTGGGTTGCCATTTACTTCTCCAGGAGATCTTCCCCACCCAGGGATCAAACCCATGTCTACTGCACTGGCAGGTAGATTCTTTACCACCAAGCCACCAGGGAAGCAAAATAGGATAATACATCATGATTAGTAGAGTTTATCTCCAGAATGCAAGGTCAATTTACCATTCAAAAATCAATCAGTATGACAACCACATTAACAGTCTAAAAAGGAAAAATCTTACAATTAATCTCAATAGTTACAGGAAAATCTTTTGTCAAAATTCAAAAACTCTCAGCAAAGTAATGATAGAAGGGAACTCTCTCAACTTATTAAAGAACATTCAATACGTCAACAAATTTGGAAAACTCAACAGTGGCCTCAGGACTAGAAAAGGTCCAGTTTTCATTCCAATCCCAGAGAAGGGCAATGCCAAAGAATGTTCAAACTGCCATACAATTGGACTCATTTCACATGCTAGCAAGGCTCAAAATCCTTCAAGCTAGGCTTCAGCAGTATGTGAACCAAAAACTTCCAAATGTACAAACTGGATTTAGAAAAGGTAGAGGAACCAGAGATCAAATTGCCAATATCCATTGGATCCTAGAGAAAACAAGGGAATTCCAGAGAAATATCTACTTCTGCTTCATTGACTTTGCTAAAGCCTTGGACTGTGTGGATCACAAATTATGGAAAATTCTTAAAGAGAAGGGACTGCCAAACCATCTTACCTATCTCCTGAGAAACTTGTGTGCAGGTCAAGAAGCAAGAGTTAGAACTGGACATGGAACAATTGACTGGTTCAAAATTGGGAAAGGAGTACATCAAGGCTGTATAGTGTCAGCCTGCTTATTTAACTTCTATGCAGAGTGCATTATGTGAAATGCCAGGCTGATGAATCACAAGCTGGAATCAAGATTGCCAGGAGAAATATCAACAACCTCAGATATGCGTTAGGATCTTCCCTGTAGCTCAAATGGTAAAAATCTGCCTGCAACACAAGAGACCCGGGTTCAATCCCTGGGTCAGGAAGATCCCCTAGAGAAGGGAATGGCAGTCCACGCCAGTATTCTTGCCTGGAGAATCCCATGGACAGAGGAGCCTGGCAAGCTACAGTCCATGAGATCATAAAGAGTTGGACACGACTGAGCAACTAACACTACTACTACCTTCAGATATGCATATGATACCACTCTAATGGTGGAACTAAAGAGAAACTAAAGAGCCTCTTGATGAAGGTGAAAGAGGAGAGTGAAAAAGCTGGCTTAAAACTCAACATTCAAAATACTAAGATCAAGGCATCTTATCCTATCACTTCATGGCAAAAAGAAGGGGGAAAAGTGGAAAGAGTGATAGATTTTATTTGGGAGGCTCCAAATGACTGTGGACAGTGACTGCAGCCATGAAATTAAAAGACACTTGCTCCTTAGAAGGAAAGCTATGACAAACCCAAACAGCATTTTAAAAAGCAGGACATCACTTTACTAATGAAGACCAAATAATCAAAGTTATGGTTTCCCAGTAGCTGTGTACGGATGTGAGAGTTGGACCATAAAGAAGGCTGAACATCAAAGAATTGATGCTTTCTAACTGCTGTGCTGGAGAAGACTCTTGCGAGTTTCTTGGACAGCAAGGAGATCAAACCAGTCAATCCTAAAGGAAATCAACCCTGAATATTCATTGGAAGGACTGACGCTGAGGCTGAAGTTCTAATACTTTGGCCACCTGATGCGAGGAGTCAATTCATTGAAAAATACCATGATGCTGGAAAAGATTGAGGGCAGAAAGAGAGGGGGGCAACAGAGGATGAGATGGTTGGATGACATCACTGACTCATGATGGACATGAATTCAAGAAAACTCTGGGAGATAGTGAAGGACAGGGAAGCCTGGCGTGTTGCAGTCCATGGGGTGGTAAAGACTCAGACACGACTTAGTGACTGAACAACAGAAAAACTACAGCTATTATAACACTAAGTGGTGGAATGCTTTTTCTCCTAAGAGTAGGAACAAGGAAAAGTTCTCTGTTCTCCCCACGTCTTTTCAACATTGTACTGAAGGTACTATTCAGATCCATTCAGCAAAAACAAGAAAAGAAATAGAAGGCATCCAGACTAGAAAGGAGAAATAAAACGTTTTGTCCTGAAATTTACTTTCTCTGAGTGCATAAGCTCATTACCCTGGCATAATGGAATTTGGAAAAGTCCACTTATCTGCTGGATAGTAGCTAACACATTCTACCCCTTTGTCTACCGTTCCTCTTTTTAACATCTGGAGGATTTGCTTGGATTAGACACAGCCAGGGACTTCCATTCTGATATCAGTGCTAAGGTCTGATCAACCTTTCCCCCTTCACCTCCTTCTTTCTTCTCCTTCTTCTTCTTCCTCTTCCCCTTCTCCCTCTTTCTTCTTCTCCTTTCCTTCCTCTTCCTTCTCCTTTCTTCTTCTTCTATCTTTCTCCTGGAATCAGAAGACTAAACAGTTAAAGAAGTCAGTGACATCAAACTACTCCTCGCTGGCTAATATTCTCTCAATGTCCTGTGGGGGACAGATGATATTTGAGTGTGGATGAAGGGCAGAAGAGGCTCAGCAGCTCAACTTGCCTTGATTCTTGGTATTAAGCTGCCTCCAGCCCAGGGTTAAGGAGCTGCCCACACTGGCACAAATCTAACCCGAGTAACATGTGGGGGTCTGGTGCAAAAGCCTCCTAGGAATAAAGTTTGAGCATTTGCCTGACCTTGCCTTCCGCATACGCTGCTTTCAGGACCATTGCAGAGTTATCACTGCTTGACACAGACAGCCAAGAACCCAGCAACCTGGGTTCCTATCACCTCTTCCTCAATTTTCCCCTTACAAACTGCTATGATCACCCCACAGAGGGAGAATGAACCACCCCTAACTTAAAATCTGGTAAAAATTGATGATGACAGGCATATGCATGAAAGGCTTTGTTAGTCACATAATGAGACTTTCTGGGAAGAGCAAGATAGGCTCCCAAGAGGCCAAAAATAAACATCAAACTACTCCTCGCTGGCTAATATTCTCTCAATGTCCTGTGGGGGACAGATGATATTTGAGTGTGGATGAAGGGCGGAAGAGGCTCAGCAGCTCAACTTGCCTTGATTCTTGGTACTAAGCTGCCTCCAGCCCAGGGTTAAGGAGCTGCCCACACTGGCACAAATGTAACCCGAGTAACATGTGGGGGTCTGGTGCAAAAGCCTCCTAGGAATAAAGCTCGAGCATTTGCATGACCTTGCCTTCCGCATACGCTGCTTTCAGGACCATTGCAGAGTTATCACTGCTTGACACAGACAGCCAAGAACCCAGAAACCTGGGTTCCTATCACCTCTTCCTCAATTTTCCCCTTACAAACTGCTATGATCACCCCACAGAGGAAGAATGAACCACCCCTAACTTAAAATCTGGTAAAAATTGATGATGACAGGCGTATGCATGAAAGGCTTTGTTAGTCACATAATGAGACTTTCTGGGAAGAGCAAGATAGGCTCCCAAGAGGCCAAAAATAAAAAGAGAAACAGGAANAGAATGAACCACCCCTAACTTAAAATCTGGTAAAAATTGATGATGACAGGCATATGCATGAAAGGCTTTGTTAGTCACATAATGAGACTTTCTGGGAAGAGCAAGATAGGCTCCCAAGAGGCCAAAAATAAAAAGAGAAACAGGAAAGCTGGACTGAAAAACAGAAAAAAGGACAACTGAACTGGGGTTTTACAGTGATTATGGAATGGGATTGCAATAAGGACCTGAGCTTGGGAGGTTTGAACTTGCCACTGATGCCAAAGTAACAAGTACCGTGGCTTTCTTATAAATTTTCCCAGGAGAAAGGGAAGTGGGCTTGAAAATCTGTCAGCATTTGAACATCAAAAATGGAGTCAGGCTGTCTAGGACGGCGACTATCAGTAATTCCTTCAGAGATCTGCCTCCCTGGTCTCCACCCCCAGTGTGAGGAACATCTACCAGGTACCCAACCCAGCAACATCTGTCTTTGAGGAGAGCAGTTGTTTGGGATGGAATATCACTCCTGCACAAGGAACAGCTGTATGTGTAGAGGTGACAGAACCTAATGAGCTTGCAGAGAATATTTAAATTGCTAAACAGGATAGCATATTTACTAGTGTGTTTATCCCTAAGCATTTGCAATAAAAATCAAAGCGATCCCATTATGTGATCCCCCAGCGGCATGTACTTGGAAGCTCTCCTTTTTTTAGCCAAAATTGATTTGAGGTTGTGTATAATTCTTCCTTTCAAACAGTAATTGAGAATCTGAATGGTGGGGANTTATCCCTAAGCATTTGCAATAAAAATCAAAGCGATCCCATTATGTGATCCCCCAGCGGCATGTACTTGGAAGCTCTCCTTTTTTTAGCCAAAATTGATTTGAGGTTGTGTATAATTCTTCCTTTCAAACAGTAATTGAGAATCTGAATGGTGGGGAATTAAGCAGAGGAGCAGGAAGGAGCTTAAAGCAGCAGAGAAACTGCTCACCCAGTCATCCTGCTGCCAGTACTCCTGTGGCGGGGGCTACCAAGTGTGGTGCAGAGGAGAGCATCTTGGCTTTGAAGCCAATGGACTCAAGTTTTAACTCTGAGTCAGTGACTTAACATGTGACCTTAGGAAATTAATTTTCTTACAAGCTCACTTTCTCCATCTGTACATTAGCAGTAAAATTACCTACCACAATAAAATTGCTATAAGGAAAAACTTAGAAAATTTGTTTAAGTTTCCAGTGCGCACATAAAATAGGTACTTAGCAGATGTTACTGTGTTTATTCCACCATACTCACTATTAGGAGTACCACCAATACCAACAAATCGTGAGTTTTAACAAATGTCCATGCTGTTTATCTCCACATTCAGCTGTCCGTGGTACATAAACTGCTGTCGAAAATTACCAATGAAAAGATCATGTTTGCACTTCAGAACCTCCAAAGAATTCACCACCTCCTCAGCACACTCCATCTGGACACTCTAACAAAAAGTTCTTCCCTAAACTGAACTGAAATCTAGCTTGCCACAGCACAGCAGCTCCAAAACAGTTGTTAATAGAAAAGAATTCTGAAGGATGTTAGCAGTTCAGTAGAAAATAAAATGAAGATTCTGATTTCCATTTCTGACAATAGTTCAGACCAGAGATCTTCAAAAATTATCCAGGTACAAAGAAACCAAGAAGACTGTATGAATTATTTTTAAATATATTCTTAAATGTATAGTGCATAGAAGGGGTGACATGACAGTTAAAAAAAATTTTTTAACAAGATTCTTTATAACCCAAAAAGGAGATAAAAGCAGCAACTCAGAGAGGCAAATTCTGAGCAGCCAGCGGCCCTAAGGACAACTCTGGGGTTTTCCTGGAGAAAAGACCTGGGCTTATGTAAGATAGGAAGGTGAATTTGAGACCCTTGCATGAATCTGAGACCATTAAAAACTGATTCCCTCAATGAAAGGATGAACTAAAAAATAATGATAATAACCCCACAAAGGGAGACAAAAGGAAGTCTGCCTGTCTGAGTTCTAAGATTGAAAAATGGAAGAAATATAAAAGTCTCCCTTGACATAACCAGCTCAGGAAGAATATGCATGGAAATCACACTTTTTGAAAGGTTTTTAAAAAATCCAATAATAAGCTAAAGAGGTCTCAAGCGGATCATAATCCCAGACTGAACATAGCAAATGCAAATTCTCTCTAGAGTAATACACCTTAAACCCAGGCTCAGAGGATTTTCACAATTAAGCTCCAGTGAGCATGATTTCATAATTTAAATTTATAAATTAGATCCATAAAGACTTCAGACATTGGACAGAATGTAAAATAAGTATGTTTGTCAAAAATGAAAAATAAAAAAAATAAGAAAGGATAAAGTTACTTATTAAGATTATATTTTGACAAATTAAGTACATGTGTTATAATTTTAAGCATAGTCACTCAAATAATAGAAATAGGATGTGTACTATCTAAATTAGTGGAGGTTTAAGAAGAAAAGATGTTTTTTAAAAATCAATCCAAAAGAAAGTAAAAGAAAAGAGAGAGAACAAAACAATATTTGATAAAAAATAAGAAGCCCAAAATAAGTGGTAAGTTTAAAATGAAATATATCAGTAATAACATTGAGTATAAATAAACTATATTGTCCAGTTAAAAATATAAAGACTATGGATTAATCTTTATAAGGTTAGATTTATGGAGTAACTAACCAACTAACATAAGACTAGAGAAAGACTGAAACGGGGAGAAATACTAGCCAGAATAAAGCTGGGAGAGTTTCACTCCCAGCCCAGATGGAGTAACAGTGACCAGATTTACCTTCTTGTTGTTGTTGTTCAGTTGCTAAGTTGTGTCCAACTCTTCACAACCCATGGACTCCAGCACGCAAGGCTTTCCTCTCCTTCACTGTCTCCTGGAGTTTGCTCTGATTCATGTTCATTGCATCGGTGATGCCATCCAACCATCCCATCCTCTGTCGCCCCCTTCTCCTCCTGCCCTAAACCTTTCCCAGCATCAGGGTCTTTCCCAGTGAGTCGGCTCTTCGCATCAGGTGCCCAGAGGATTGGAGATTCAGCTTCAGCACCAGTCCTTCCTCTTACCTAACACAACCAAAAACTGACTTGGAAGAAAATGTTGCCAAAATACTGTACATAATGTAACAAAGGACAGTGATCCCTGAAAGATGGAAAACAAAGGAGACGAGGCCTATGATTGCCCAACAATACTGACTTGAGAGTTGCCAGGCCACAGCGCAGGGAAAGGACACCCAGGCAGACCCGAGGTACGCCCTGAGGAGAGGAAACAAAGCTGGGAGTGCAGGCAGGTCAATGCGGAGAGAGTCAGCAGGTAAAGTCCCAGAGGAGAGCTACATCGAAGAGAACTCCAGAGACCTGCAAAAGGTTTCCCTATCGCATTCCTTATTGACTATGCCAAAGGCTTTGACTGTGTGGATCACAATAAACTGTGGAAAATTCTGAAAGAGATGGGAATACTAGACCACCTGACCTGCCTCTTGAGAAACCTATATGCAGGTCAGGAAGCAACAGTTAGAACAGGACATGGAACAACAGACTGGTTCCAAATAGGAAAAGGAGTACGTCAAGGCTGTATATTGTCACCCTGCTTATTTAACTTATACACAGAGTACATCATGAGAAACGCTGGGCTGGAAGAAGAACAAGCTGGAATCAGGATTGCTGGGAGAAATATCAATAACCTCAGATATGCAGATGACACCACCCTTATGGCAGAAAATGAAGAAGAACTAAAGAGCCTCTTGATGAAAGTAAAAGAGGAGAGTGGAAAAGTTGGCTTAAAGCTCAACATTCAGAAAATGAAGAAGATCATGGCATCCGGTCCCATCACTTCATGGAAAATAGATGGAGAAACAGTGGCTGACTTTATTTTTCTGGGCTCCAAAATCACTGCAGATGGTGACTGCAGCCATGAAATTAAAAGACACTTACTCCTTGGAAGGAAAGTTATGACCAACTTAGACAGTGTATTAAAAAGCAGAGACATTACTTTGTTAAAAAAGGTCCGCCTAGTCAAACCTATGGTTTTTCCAGTGGTCATGTATGGATGTGAGAGTTGGCCTGTGAAGAAAGCTGAGTGCCGAAGAACTGATACTTTTGAACTGTGGTGTTGGAGAAGACTCTTGAGAGTCCCTTGGACTGCAAGGAGATCCAACCAGTCCATCCTAAAGGAGATCAGTCCTGGGTGTTCATTGGAAGGACTGATGCTGAAGCTGAAACTCCAGTACTTTGGCCACCTGATGTGAAGAAATGACTCATTGGAAAAGACCCTGATGCTAGGATGGACTGAGGGCAGGAGGAGAAGGGGATGACAGAGGATGAGATGGCTGGATGGCATCACAGACTCAATAGACATGAGTCTGAGTGAACTCCGAGAGTTGGTGAAGGACAGGGAGGCATGGCGTGCTGCGATTCATGGGGTCGCAAAGAGTTGGACACGACTTAGCAACTGAACTGAACTAAACTGAACTGATAGCATTCAAACGAGTACTGATCAGCGTACACAGTGAAGAAACTACCCAGAGTCAGGTAAAGAACCACCTGAAAGGATCAGAGGTAATAGTACCCAGCAATCACATAGAGCTGAGAACAGTGCTCATTATACTAGCCAGACTGGAAAACCCCAAATGTCATGGGGAACTGAGTAAAGTACACAGAAGAGTCTTTTCTTAATAGAGGGAAATAATTAACCCTAGACCGAGCATCA
This sequence comes from Cephalophus harveyi, assembly GCA_006410635.1. NCBI lineage: Eukaryota > Metazoa > Chordata > Mammalia > Artiodactyla > Bovidae > Cephalophus > Cephalophus harveyi. The sequence goes on from SJYT01020880.1 coordinate 265,158, forward strand.
TTCTGTTCTCAACTAATATATCATAAAACAAGATCTGAAAATACTGGTTTCCAAGTAGTTTAAATGCATCTTAGAGAAAAGTTCAAGAATATCTGCAAAAATACTAAAATAATCAAGGGATAATACATAATGTATTTTATGCATCCTAAAGAAAATTACCAGGCATTCTAAGAAGCAGAAAAATATAATGTATAGTGAGGAGAAAAGTTAGTCAATCAAAACTGATCCAAATTGACACAAATGTTAGCATGAGCATAAAAGGACATTAAAGTATGTATGTCATATATTTAAAAAGCTAACTAGGGACATAGAAGCTATAAAAAAAGATCCCAAATGAACTTTTAGAAATAAAAATTGAAATATGTGAGATAAAAATATACTGGGTGGGATTAAGAGCAGATTAGACATTGAAAAAGAAAAGATGAATGAATTTGAAGACATAGCAATAAAATTACCCAAAAAGAAAAGAAGAGAGAAAAAAAGAATCAAAGATCATATAAAAATCAATTATCCTAATGGTGGTGATGATTTCATGGATATTTATATAATACCATAACATCAAATTATGCATTTTAAATTTGGGTAATCTGCTATAAGTTATGGCTTCCCTGATAGCTCAGTTAGTAAGAATCCACTGGCAATGCAGGAGACCCCGATTCAGTTCCTGGGTGGGGAAGATCCCCTGGAGAAGGGATAAGCTACCCAGTCCAGCACTCTTGGGCTTTCCTTGTGGCTCAGCTGGTAAAGAATCCGCCTGCAATGCAGAGACCTGGGTTCAATCCCTGGGTTCGGAAGATCACCTGGAGAAGGGCAAAGCTACCCAATCCAGTATTCTGGCCTGGAGAATTCCATGGTCTGTATAGTCCGTGGGGTCACAAAGAATAGGACATGACTGAGCAACTTTCACTTTCACTGTAAGTTATATTTCAGGAAATCTCTCTTTTTAAAAATTGGTACATCTAATATTCAGCAAGGTGACTATAGCTCACAATACTGAATTATACATTTGAATGTTGTTAATAGAGTATGCTCTCACCAGACACACACAAAAATTTAATATGAGGTGATAGATGTGTAACTAACCTTATGGTGGTAATCATATCACAATTTATATGTGTATCAAATTATCACATTGTTCACCTTAAGCCTGAACAATTTATATGTTCATTTTATCTCAATGAAGCTGAAAAAAACCCCAAATTAGTGTAACTATATGAATATTAATCAATAAATTTTAATATGTAAAGCAATACAAAAAGTAAGCAGCACTTAATAATAATAATAAGTTCAATTTACCAAAGATATATAATGCTAAATCTGTGTGTACCTAATGACATGGTCTCAAAACAGAACGCACTGACACAAAGAACTCCTGCTTCTGAGACTCAGGCTCTACTCTCGCAATTTTGGATTGTGTGCGTTTCTGTGTACGTGTGTGGGAAACGTTGAGTGGGGAACAGGTGTGGTGGGTGGTGGTGATGAGAACTGGTCTATTCTTCAGCAGGATTCCAGTTCAGACCGATCTGTCAAAGACGTGAAACAAACGGCACTATGCTAACTTGCCCAGATGCCACTACTACTCTCGGCATTGAGAAGACTGAATTGTCAGGCAGCTTCTTTCCTGTTGATGTTATGTTGCTAAAGGATGCTTGGTTCACTGAGGATTTATTAAGCAGTGTATAAATTTATATTCATATTTAAGATTTTTTCCTTCTTTTTTTTTTTTGGAGCAGAGAAACGTTTATTGCAAGGCCATGCAAGGAGACGCGAGTGGCTCATGCCTTAACCGTCTTAAGCTCCCCAAGATTTTGGCAAAGCAAAACCCTTTGGTTTTCTTTTTTTTCTTCTTCTCAAATTTTTTTAAATTGTTTATTTAATTTGAGGTATAGGCGATTAACAATGTTGTGATAGTTTCAGATGAATAGCAAAGGAACTCAGCTATACATCTTTCCCTGCTCCTTCCCCACTTCAGCAACCATAAGCAATTATCTGGATAAAGATGAAAATGTGCACACAAAGAACCAGGAAGTCCCATATAGAAGGAGGAGAAAAAGTGAAAGAATAAGCTTAGTGTGTCCTGCATCACTGTTACCTTGTAATGACAAAGTACAAAGCAGATCCCTGAAATAAACCTTTCTCATTAGGCAAAGAAGCCCTTTACATTATTCTTAAGTTCCTAAAAGAGATATGCAAACATATTAACCCAAGGTAGATCGGCCAGGTAACATTAGCGAGGTGGGCCAGACACATTTCAACTGAAATTTAAACATTTAAGGATAGTCTTTGTATCTACAAATAATACGCTGACTCCTTCCTCCACTTTTTCTGAAGCACACACTCTTCTTAGTCTGTCATAGGCCTGCTTTTGAAAAAATACAGATTTTTTTTTTATTTAAAAAATACAGAATGTAAATACTGACACTACTACAAGAGAAATTCTAAGACAAATCACATCATAATAGCATATTTTAGCATTCCTCTCTCCATAATTGAGCAAATAAATTCAGTAAAGCTATAAAATATTTTAATAGTAAATTGAGAAGCTTGACTTAGCTGACATATACAGAACACTATATTCAATAGCTGTATAATACAAAATCTTTCCTAGCATACATGGAAGAGTTACAAAAGCAAAAGAATATATAATGGCTCTAAGTTTCAAAAATTTCAAAAGATTAAAACAATACAGATTGTGATCACAATGCAATTAAGCTATATATCAATAGTAAGATGGTAAATAACTGTTTAGAAGTTAAGCAGTATACTTTTAAATCTGTCTCTTATACACATCTCAAGACTCCTCCTGAGGTGTGCCTGGACCCTACATGTTCCTTCACTTATACACATCTAGATGTGTATAAGAGACAGATATTAATGATAGTGAAAATGCTATATGTCAAAATTAACAAGATACAGCTAAAGCAACACCTCCAAAAAAGCTTAGAAAACAAGAAAGACTAAAAATTAACTAAATTATCTACAAGAAGTTTTTTACAGTTGTTTTCTTAAACATTAACCCATTAATGGAAAAGAGATGAAATAATAAAGGTTTGAGTCAAAATCAATAAAACAAAATATAAACATAAAATAGAATAAACTAAGCCAAAGTTTGTTGTTTTTTTTAAAGAGTCAATAAACCTCCAAACAAGAAAAGGGAGAGAAAAAGAAGCACAAAAAAATGGTAAAAGTGAAAAGTCATGACCAAGTTGAGTTTCTTTTAAGAATGCAAAGCTGGTTTAACACTGGAAAATCAATCTGTCAATTCATCACATTAACAGATTAATGAAGAAAATAATAGGCTCATCTTCTATGGGGTCGCACAGAGTCGGACACGACTGAAGTGACTTAGCAGCAGCACCAGCAGGAAGTCTAAAAGTCTCTGGGGAAAAAAAATAAACTCCAAGATAAAAAACTCACAGGAAAGTAAGAATCGAAAAAAAATTCATAATCTGATAAAGAAATCCTTAAAAATCTAAACAAATAGGAACAAAATAGAAGGCAAAAATAATTTGAAGTATATCATTCATCACACCAAATGTAAATGGAATAAAGACTATAACTCCCAATTTTTTAAGAATTCAGTTATATTCTTTTGACTAGAGATGTAACTGTAATATAAGGACATAAAAGAATGAGGTAAAGAGAATTGCTATATATTAATAAAAATTCTTATTCACCAGAAAGCATTACAAATCTAACCTTGTAGGCACTGAAAACATAGCTCAAAATACATAAAGCAAATATTGTAAGAGTTTTAAAGAGGGATTTACTAATTCACTATTACAATGAGAGGTTTTTAACATACTCTTCTCAAAACATTGATAGGACACCCAAACATCAGCAAGCAATATAATTTACAAGCTTCATCTAATAAATAACTAATAGAATATTGCACTCAACATTTGGATAACATGCGTTCTTTTAATATATTCATGAAACAGTGATGGAAATTTATCGTGTATATGACTAAAAAGCAACCTTCAAAATGTTTAGAGAATTGGTACATACAGACAGTGCTTTCTGTGCACAAATTCAATTATAAATTAAAGAAAAAAGATAAATTTTAGAATTGCATAATGAATTTTAAAACCCATGATAGTCTTCCCAAAGATATAAAATATAAACCTGATCAAATCTCTATATCCATCTACCAATGTCCTGGAAATATAAGCATAGAAGAACATGCTAAATTATACCATGAGAATTCAATCACTCAAACTCAGACTGTGACGAAATCTATAGGACAGACAACCCATCTCTTGAGACACAGAAATTTCTGGAGGTGGGAGTACAGAATGGAGGAGAAAATATAAATTAAAAAGATATTCCAACTAGTATCAGTGTATGGATTTAATTTGAATCCTAATTCATACAATCCATACAATACTTTGGCCACCTGATGCAAAGAACTGGCTCATTTGAAAAGACCCTGATGCTGGGAAAAATTGAAGGCAGCAGAAGGGGACGACAGAGGATGAGATGGTTGGAAGGCATCACTGACTTGATGGATGTGAGTTTGAGTAAACTCCAGGAGTTGACAATGGACAGGGAGGCCTGGCGCGTTGCAGTCCATGGGTCACAGAGTCGGACACAACTGAGCAACTGAACTGAACTGAATCCATACAAACTGTTGGGAGAGGGCATTGAGAGAAAGTTAGACATCCAAATACTTACTGAATTTTGATGCTCCCTAGGTTCGATCCTGGATTGGGAAGATCTCCTGGAGAAGGGAACAGCTACTCACTCCAATATTCTGGCCTGGAGAATTCCATGGACTGTGTAGTCCATGGGGGTCACAAAGAGTCAGACAGGACTGAGTGACTTTCACTTTCACTTCACTTTTTCGTTAGTATTACTAAATGATATGATGTATGGTATCTGCTTCAAAAAAAGAGAGAAGTTAGTATGGTATATAAGGAAAACAAGATTGCTTATGAGCCGATCATTGCCAACTAGCTGGTAGAAGCATGAGAAGTCATTAAATTATTCTACTTTGTACATCTTTGAAATTATCAGTAATGAAACGTTTAACCCAGTCCAGGTTCAATGCATGATACTGAATGCTTGGGGCTGGTGCACTGAGATGATCCAGAGGGATGGTACAGGGAGGGAGGAGGGAGGAGGTTTCAGGATGGGGAACATGTGTATACCTGTGGCAGATTCATGTTGATGTATGGCAAAAACAATACAATATTGTAAAGCAATTAACCTCCAATTAAAATAAATAAATTTATATTTTTTAAAAAAGAAACTAACAAATTTATTTTTTGTTTTGTGTGTGTATGTTTTTTGTCTCTCCCTTGTTTTATTTTTATTGTATTGGAGTATAGCAGATTAGAAACTAACAAATGTAGCATAAGAATGAAATTACAATCCAGTCTGCCTCATGACCATATGTGCCATTGGTTCACTCATGTTTCTCAACTCCACGCCTGCCCTTGTATACTGTGTTCTGTACTGCTGGGGCTTGAAGTCTACAAACCACATTTCCCAGCTTCCATTGCCAGCTGGCTGTCTTTTAGTATCAGCTACTGGGAATCTAAAGTTACTATTGGAAAATCAGAAAGGACAAGCTGAAAGATTCTTGCTTTGGGCTCCAACAGTGTGGCAGTCGTTGGTTGTACGAACAGGAAAAGCAGGGAGACTTTTAACTCCGGAAGCCTGGACCAAAGCACAGTCTTTTTTCCTGGTTCCAATTCTGGTCAAGACAGCACCTTTTGACCAACCACCAGTTGGTCCAGAACCACCTGAGATAGCTTCTCCAATAGCACTGCGGCAGGTGCTGCAACGGGTTTCAACTCAGGGACATCCGAAGCTTCTTATCCTTAGATATCACCCCCTTCTTCCTTTATACTCCTCCAGGACCTCTACTTCTCCTTCTGCACCTTTAACAAATGTTCAGCCATTTCCCTAAGTTGAATTCCCTTTATTCAAAATACCTAGAGTGGTTTCTTTATTTCTCTTTCCTAGGAAGAGTGCTTCAGTAATGAAGTTTTGGAATTGAGTTGCTGACCTGTTTGTGCTTAAGTGCTATCATAATCTCTTACAGTAGGCTCTTACTGTAAATCCACAACTGGCAGTGCCATTACAATTTCTCAGATCATCACTCACGGTTGTTTAGAATGCTGTGCTTATTAATGGGCAGGGTTTTTAGAAGGCTAGGAGGCTGCACTTGACTATTACGACAGAGATGATGACTTATAGAGACTGAGGTAGGCTAGCTATTTCTGACCCACACTGGAGAGTTTACTCAGAGAAAATGATAAATTTAAAGATTTAAACTTCCAACATAAAGCTGAAAGAGAACTAGAGAGGGTCTATGGCACCACTAATATTATCTCTAAATTCTTGTGGCCACAGAGCAGATGTGGCTGGAAAGAAAATTCCAAATGTCATGTGCATGTTGCAGAATTACAATACAAGTCTAATTCATAGCTTCACCAATTTTCCTTTGTAAAAAATAGGACTTCACTCTGAAGGAGAAGAACTTGAGACTTTGGGACTTCCCTGGTGCTTCAGTGGTGAAGAATCCCCTGTCAGTTCAGGAGACACGGGTTTGATCCCGGAGTCGGGAAGATCTCACATGCCTCAAAGCAGCTAAGCCCATGCGCCACATCTAATGAGCCTGTGCTCTGGAGCCTGGTAGCCACAACTACTGAGCCCACGCGGGGAAACTAGCAAAGCCTGAACGCCCTACAACCTGCGCTCCACAGCAAGAGAAGCCACCGCAATGAGAAGCCTGCACACTGCATCTAGGGAGTAGCCCTTGCTTGCCAAAGCTAGAGAAAAGCCCGTGTAGCAACAAAGACCCAGCATAGCCAAAAACAATAAATAAACAAAAATGTTTAATGTGTTAAAAAAGAAAAAGAACTTGACTTTGCATGGAAACATTTTGGTGGACTTGGAAAAATCTAAGAAACTGAACCACTGCCACCTCCCAAGTCACCCTTGCCAAAGAAACAGTTACTTCTACCTTGCCCTGGGAGACTAGCCAACCCTTGTAATAACCTCACTGAGGAAGCTGCCTTTCAAGGGATTCTTATACTACTAAAAGTCACCCCATACACACCTATTATTTCCAGATTTGTAACTATAATCACACCTCAGTAAAAGTCTCGTCCAAGAGACAACAGCTTACACGTATTGAAAGTCTTGCCTGTTTCTGTTCATTTATATTACTGGAAACCCAAGAAATATGTATGGGAGTGAAGTTCAGGGAGGATGGTATATAACTCTTAATAAGGCAAACTTAGCTGAGATTCTTTATTTAATGCATTAGCTTTAGTAGTTAGAAATGCCTCTAACAATTTGCAGTGTTGACTGAAATATGGACTCTACAATGGTGTATAATAAATGAAATTGATATGCCCAAATTCCCTGGCATAAAATAGAAGGGAAATTGAGTTGTTGGAACTCCAGAGGCAACAGCATTCAATAGTATTACCTTTGTATGCCCCCTGGCACCACTGTGTAAGCAGTGGCGGTTCACAACCAGACAGATCGTGTGGAGGTGAAGCCTCTGTGCTTCCTGTTGGTCTTCTCGGCTTCTGGTCCTGTCCTTTCCCTGAGCTTCCTGTGAGTACTGTGTTTACTTTGATATTCCACCCCAAGTTCCTTTTCCATTGTAGTTAGCCAAAGTCGCTTGTAACAAAGAAGAGTGAATTATATAATTGGTATTTTTGTCTTTCAGTTACAAGCCTATTTAGTAACTCACACCATATTCATTTTAATTCAACAGTAACCTGTTTCCAAGGCCACATATGTAGAGAAGACTGGAAAAATGGGGGTGAGGGTAGAAAATCCAGGAAATGGGAGTAAAATCCATGAGATTTTTCATACCCACCAGGGTATAAAAAAATAACAATTCTGAAATTATGTGTTGGCAAGTATGTGAATAGCAGTGGGAGTGTAAATTGGTACAAACATGTTGGAAAACAGTTTCTAGTAGTAAAGGCAATGATATGTATCCCTCCATACCCAGCAATATACACACTGTGGGATTTATCATAGAGAAATTTGCCTGTACACATAGGAGAATGCATGAGAATGTTCTCACAAAGATTGTTTGTAATAGCAAAAAAGGGAAAAATGGAAATACTCCCAAATATTCAATTAGGAAAATGGATAGCCTATGATATATTCATACAAAGAATTTTAAGTGACTATGAAAATAAACTCCAGACCACATCAACAAGATAAATCTCAGCAATATAATGTTTAATGAAAAAAAAAAATCTTCAAAATGTAAAAAAAAAATTAAAGGGTGGGGAAGATAAGATAAAGACAATTCACAGAAGATTACAAAGAGGATGATTCCAAATTGGTACAATATTTAAAGCAGTTGAAACTAAACAATATATTCTTTGAGAATACATGCAATAGTGATAAAATTCATGTTGGAGTCACCTCTGAAAAAAGAGGAATGTGAACCAGGAGGGGCACATAGGGAGACTTCAGAAGGACTGCTAATACTCTACTTTGTAACCTATTTTACTACTCTCCTTTTCACTGGAAAAAGATCGAAGGCAAAAGAAAGGGGGACAGCAGAGGATGAGATGGTTAGATAGCATCACCAGTTCAATGGACATGAATATGAGCAAACTCAGGGAGATAGTGGAGGACAGAGGAGCCTGGCGTGCTGTAGTCCATGGGATCACAAAGAGTCAGACACAGTTTAGTGATGGAACAGAAACAACAAACAGGTTTTGTTTTGTTTGCAATTCTTGACTCAGAACCTCCAGTAGAGAAATGTAAAACATAAATCTCCAAAAGAGAGACTTGGAATTCCATGATGCCCAAACTTGTTTAACCATAAACTGTTTAGAGCTGGAATTCCTAGAATACAGACATGGATTGAGTATAAGTCTATTTGTCCTAGTTGCATGTCAATCCTCTCATCCCAACCCAGGATTATTCACTTCCCACACTCTTGGCTGCAAAACTTCCCTGAGCATCCAGGACACTGCCTCTCTGTCTACCTACCTGGACTCCTGTTCTTTGCTGTGGAGATCTTGTGAGACCTAGGAGCTTGGAGAAAACCACATTCTTGCCCCTTATTCTGACCTGAAGTAGGATTTTTCCGGGCCCATTATCCTTAACACAACCCTTTTAGTGCTGTGTTCTGCCTGCTGCACTGGCTTTCCCCACTGTGCATGGCTGGATCTCTTGACATTGCTCCTGCTCCAACTCTTAGATGCACCACCAGATAACCTTCTCTCTGTCTTCTCTCTCCCCTGCACTTTGCCAGATCACAGTGGGTAAGACTTGAGATAAGATCATGAGACTTGAAAATAATTTCCCTGGGTATGGATGGAACTGGAATGATACAGAACAAAAGACGTGGGCAGACAGGCTCTAAAAAGAGATGGTAGCATTCGCCCATGAAGTCACCACTGAGTTCATGGCCATTTCTGAAGCCCAGATAATAGACCAGAACAATACTTGAAGTAGCCAGGTCTCTTCAAAAGGAAGAACCAGCCTGAGTAATTTATTAGTGAATATAATTTGAGCAAATCAGACAGATGGGGGTAGAAGAACAAAAACTCACAAGAGTCCCAAGGAAGCTGCAGGATGGTCAACAGAGGAGACACAGGGCCAAGTACCAGGCAGCTAGAAGCCCAGAAATGTTGTGGAGGATCCTGGAAGGAAGGCCTGGAGTTCCCTGCCATTTCAGCTAAGGGTGAAGCCACGGGAGTACTGTTGTATTTTTATTTTTGCCCGCTCCATTCGTCTCCCTCTGCCCCGCTATGTGGCCTGAGGAAGCAGAGGTTACAAGCCACAAAAGAAATTCAAATTGTTATGTTGTGACATATGCTAAGTAGCATTTGAATCTTTAAGACAAAAATCAAATGGTATAAATTAGGGTTGTTAAAAGCAGTCTGGCTAGTGTTAAGAGAAAATTAATATTTTTGAAGAACATCAAATAGCCCTCAGAATCAAGAGAATTTTAGGGAATCAGGCTCTGAGACTCGTCCAAAAGCCAGGATGACCAGCAGGAATGCCCATCTGGGCAGGACAGTGTCTCTGCTGTCACAGGCCACTGCCACCTAGAGATACACAAAACCAATGGCTCAGTGCCAAATCTCTGTCACCACCATAAATCACGGCTGAACCATTCCTGAACCTTCGCACGGCTCCCTCAAGATCCAGCATGGGGGACGGTAGAGCCGAGGCAACTGAGCCAAGGTCATAGTCCAGCTCCCTGACGGCCCTGGGGCTGGGAGAGAGATTCTCCCTTTTGCCTTTCATCATGAAGGAAGAAGGATCTGCACCCAAGACAGGATTTCCCAAAACTAGAATCAGGGTATGGCTTGCTGAGCTGCCCTGCTGCTGCTGCTGCTGCATCGCTTCAGTCGTGTCCAACTCTTAGCGACCCCATGGACTGCAGCCTACCAGGCTCCTCCATCCATGGGATTTTCCAGGCAAGAGTACTCGAGTGGGGTTCCATTGCCTTCTCTGGCTGACCTGCCCTAAGAAATGATAAATGTCTACTATGACTTTCTAATACTGTGTGGTATTATAAATCAATATCTGTAAATGAAATGTGTTTGAACTGACTCTGTGTTTAAAAATGAAGAAATTCTGTATGTGTGTGAGTGTGTGTAAAAATGAAGTTTGCCAACAGCAAGCAAGAAGGAAGATTTCAAAAGAAAATCAAAAGCCACAGCTCCGAAGACTGTAGCACAAAGGCCAGAGAGCCAGAACAAGCACTATATCCCAACCTTTGGGGAACCATCTGAGGAAGAGCCAGGAGTTTCTCCTGGGCTGGGACAGGGCCTGGGCAAGAGCTGAAAACCTCCCTTCCACCAGCTCCAGAGAAGCTCATGCCACAGGAGCCTCCAGTGAAAGTGGGAACTGAACCGGAGAAGCAAACCCTCACAACCAGGACCTCCGCCCCGAGTCATACACTTGGAACAACAGCTGCAGGGTGGCAGTGGTGGTCTCTGGTGCAGGAAGTTGCTATTTTAATCTGAAATATTCATTTCCTAAACTTTCATCTAAAGGACTGATGCTGAAGCTGAAGCTCCAATACTTTGGCCACCTGATGTGAAGAGCCAATTCATTGGAAAAGACCCTGACGCTGGGAAAGATTGAGGGCATGAGGAAAAGTGGGCAACAGAGGATGAGATGGTTGGATGGCATCACCAATTCCATGGATATGAGTTTGAGCAAACTCTAGGAAATGGTGAAGGACAGGGAAGCTGGGCATGCTGTGGTTCATGGGATCACAAAGAGTTGGACAAGACTGAGCAAGTGAACAACAATAACAAATTTCTACATTAAACATGTGTGGCTTTTATAATCAGGAAGGAAAGGGTTAAAGAAGTCAAGCACACTCCAGTGGAAACTGTCCTTTCCTTTTCTCTTCCTGCCAGATTAAATAAATCATCTTAGGATAACAATTAGGAACTAAATGGACAAGAGGGAATATGTTGCTGCTGTGTGTATGTAAAAGACAAAACTGAGCAAACTGTACACCTGGGAGAAACCAGAACTCAGTCCTCATGGTTAGGGGAGAATTGGGTTGGGTTGGTTGTCAACTTAATTGCTCCGAACTGGGCTCTCACTTTGCAACAAAACAAGACAAAAACAAAACTTTTTATTTAGTTTGTCAGGGATCTCTCATCACACTCATACTTTCCTGGGAGACACCTCTCCTCTCCAGAGCAGCCCATCAAGCCCCATAGAATGTGTGCAGAAGATTTTGCTGCTATCGAGAATGGCTTCTGGAATCTAAAAGAGACAAAGGAACTTATTTACAAAACAGACTCACAGGCATAGAAAACAAATTTATGGTTACTAAAGGGGGAAGGGGAGGTAAGGGAAAAATTAAGTTTGGGATTAGCAGCCGCAAGCTACTATATATAAAATAGATAACCAAGAAGGACCTACTGCATAGCACAGAAAAACCATATTTAATATCTTGTAATAACCTATAATAGAACAGAATCTAAAAAAGAAAAAATGTATATGTAAATCACTTTACTGTACACCAAAAAATAATATAACATTGTAAATGAACTATCCTTCAATTTTTAAAAAGAAAACAAAGAATGGATCCTGGGACAGTGTGGACACACCCTGAAGCAGGGCCATCTCGCAGAAGGTTGGGCACCAAGGACCACGCCTGCAGAATTCACGAGTCCCCAGAAGGGTGGCAAACTCCCTGCATATTCTAGACACCAGGCAGACCAGGGAGGAAACCAATCCAGAGAAGGATGGTGGGTGGTGTGATGTGAGGAGTGCAGAGCAGATCATGTCTAAGAAATCTGTCTGAGATGTGGCCAGGAGAAGCCTCAGGAAAGTGGCAGGATCTGCGAAATCAGAACTGAGATGCAGGCTCTGCCTTCAGGCACCACATGTCCAGCCAAACCCAGGCCTTTGGGGAATTGTCCCTACCTTGTCCACAGGCCACATGCTCTGGACTTGACTTCCTAAGCCAACTACTCTATCCATTCCACACCTCACTACATGTCCTGGCCTCTCTTACTGTCCCTGTTTCCTTGCTGTCACTCAAGTCCACAGCTAGAGTACACCCTCCTTGCTAAAAAGTGATTCAGAATATCTGTTCTTTACTGGACACAAATCAAAGATAAGAGGTGGTAGTAAAAAGGTTAGCACCTTGATGAGATTCTCCCCCTATGCAGTTGAGAGGACTCGAAAGAGCACTGAATAAAAAAAGAATTACATAGATAAATAGTGGCAAATCAAGGAGGGGGTAGGGGGAGTGGTCCCCCCAGGTGAGGAGGAATATTTGGAATTGTCAACACATGGTGAGAACAAAAAGCAGACTGACTTGTCTTTGGTTCTATTACTGTTTTAAGTTCTCCATAGACAATGCATCCCTTTATAATCTTGCACCCGGAGCAGACCAGTCCAACACCCCCTTGGTACTGACCAGCTCTCTGAAACTTTCCATGTTATGAGCAAGTTTGCACTTCTGCAGTTTTTATCAAGTCTTTGATTTCTCCATCCATAAAATGGCATCCACAAGTGGGAGACAACTGAAAGCTATCACTGGGGAAGGTCATATACAAACCCATGCTGGAGGAGGTTTAGACAGCCTCTGGTTTAACCCTCTCATTTAACAGTGATGGAAACAAGTATAGAGAGATGATGTGAGTTAGTGGCAGCGCTGGTCTTGACCTCAAGTCTTCTGGGGCTCTGTATACAGGACTGTATCTTGTACAGAAGGGGGCACAGTTACTTCAGGATTTTATGGTTATTATAGGTCCCTTTCCCAATTCAACCAAGAACTTCCTCTTAACTTCTAAGGGTTCTAACAGTAATACACTCTCTGCCTGAGTCCCAAGACAGCCTTTTCAGAGCAGGATCAAAATCCCTTGCTTCCCTTACAGCCACCTGATTACAGACTTGATGGCCCTGTGAATTCTACTCATAGAATGTCTGCATCATCACATAAAAATGTGAGAAGAAATCCCCTCTGCAGGCATGTGATCTATAGGTTCAACGTTTCCTGTGCTACTCCAACTTTTATAGCTTTTTCCAATGGCTGCTCTGTGCAACTCGAAGTATTAATCACTCTGCACCCTGCATTCTAAAGCCAGAGCTTTCCTGAAACCTCCAAGCTTCTCTCTGTTTCACCATCCTTGCAACTTCAGCCCCTTGGGGGACAGCGAGCTTGGTGAAAAACCCTAGCATATCAGACCCTCAGTTACATTTTTACTCTGCTATTCTTGGTCAGAAGGGAGTTTCTTTCCCCAGCCCCCTGTGATACTAAGACTGCCATGATGGCCACAGGTGCTCTCAAACAGCAGATTTGACATCAGCCAGAATATAATCTTTAACGAACAAAGAAATCAGTTGCTCCTCCATTGCAGCAAATCATGACCTGGCACACTCCATGAGCAGGCTCAAGTCCTTTCCCATTGTCCATTATTTTTAGACTATCCATGCCATTCTTCTCATTAGGCCAAGTCATTAAGAGTTCACGGTTGGTGTGGTTGAAACACTGCCCAAGTGACTCAGTCTCAGATTAAAAGAAGAAAAAGGACTTGTTAATTCACCATTGCTTAGAGAATAAAGTCTTAACTCTCTAGCAGGACATTCAAGGACTTTTCATGAACTGGCCTTAACCAATCTCTCCACCTCTATCATCCATCATCACCATGGAGCCCTGCTGTTTCTACCTCATACCTACTTTCCATGTTGAATGCCCACTCATCCTCCAGGACTCAACTTAAGTCACCTTCTCCAAAGCTCTACCCTGACCTCCATTCTAGACTTACCACTTTATGATCATTTGTCTCCTTGTCTGTCTCCTCCAGTAGACTATAAGCTCAAGGAGGAGCTCTGCTGCATGGCAAATGTGTGGCTATGGATAAGTACTCTAATTTGCAATTTCATCACTTGTAAGGGAACCACAATTCTTAAGAGGAATACATGAGTTAATATATATTAAGCACTCAGAAAATATCTGCTATTATTATGATCAGTATTCAAACCACAGAAAAGGTTAATAATTCTTGGTCTCCCCAATATCTAGCCCAATGTCTGAGACACAGAAAATACTCAGTAATCACTTGTAGGCAGCCCACTCCAGTATTCTTGCCTGAAGAATCCCATGGACAGAGGAGCCTACAGTCCATTGTCAGGCTACAGTCCATTGGGTCACAGAGAGTCAGACACGACTGAAGAGACTTCACATACAGTGTATACGTAGTACTCCCAGAACAAGCAGTCGAGCATATGTCATTAACAAAACTTTCCCATTGACATAAATACTTTTTAAGGATTTTAAGTTAGACTAAGATAATCACAGAAAGTTTCATGAGAAGATGCTCTTGAGAAATATGTAGAAATTGGAGCAGTGAAAAGGAGGAAGCATGCTTAGAGTGATGAGTGCAAAATGGAAGGAAAGTATCTCTACCATGTAAATAGGTTACGCCCACATACTAGTGAGTTAATGAGAATGAATAAATGGGGAAAACTTTTCCTTCCTCTTGACACTTCTGCCCTGTACTTAGGATTGCTCTTTTGACCCTGAACATATCTTGACTTAAAGGATATCCTAAATATAGCATGCACTCAATATGCCAGCAAATTTGGAAAACTCAGCAGTGGCCACAGGACTGGAAAAGGTCAGTTTTCATTCCAATTCCAAAGAAAGGCAATGCAAAAGAATGCTCCAATTACCGCACAATTGCACTCATCTCACATGCTAGTAAAGGAATGCTCAAAATCCTCCAAGCCAGGCTTCAGCAATACGTGAACCGTGAACTCCCTGATGTTCAAGCTGGCTTTAGAAAAGGCAGAGGAACCAGAGATCAAATTGCCAACATCCGCTGGATCATGGAAAAAGCAAGAGAGTTCACCCCACCCCATCCTACACCTACCCATTTTCTACCTGGTGAGCTGCTACTTTTCCTTCAAGACCAAGAACAACTATCACCTCCTCTTTTCTACCATCCCAGACTCCCCTGAAGCAAATTTATCTAAGCTTACACAGAACTTTGTTCATAACCATATTATCACGCTCATGGCATTGTCTTACAACCATTGTAATGTGTGTGTGTGTGTGCGCGCGCGTGCATATGCTCAGTCGCTCAGTCCTGTCTGACTCTGCGGCCCCATAGACTGTAGCCTGCCAGGCTCTCTGTCCATGGAATTTTCCAGGCAAGAATACTGGAGTGGGTTGCTATTTGTTTCTTCCTCCAGGGACTCTTCTCAACCCAGGATCAAACCCGCATTTCTAGCATCTCTTGCATTGGCAGGCAGATTCTTTACCACTGAGCCACCTGAGAAGCCCTATTGTAATGTTTGCTTATATGTTAATCTCTCCCTCTTCACAGTGAGCTCTCCCAGAGCAATGATTGATTTATGTATCCCCTGGCCCCAGTAACTACCACCATGCTGGCACACGTTAGGCACTTAACAGGCAAAGAGGAGATTCCCGAACAAGTCCAGACATTGATCCCAGTGTCAAAGAGATGGTAAAACAAAAGAGCCTAAGGACTTTCAGGCTCTAAAAAAGCCTCTCCTGGGAGGCAGGGAATCTGTTTGTGTGCTTGGAGTGATGTTGCCATTTTTCAAATTTCTGTTACTTACTGCAACAGAACAAAACCCAGACTCATAATAAAATAAATACCATACTCCCCTCCAACAAGGACAAAAACTCAAAAGAGAAGGAAGCATCATCCACTATCCTATTAAACTAACAAATCTACTGCTTTCGTTTTTCTTTGTTCCTCTATAGCACTTTATTTATATGCATGCATGATTTTACATAGTTACACTTATAATGTAGACACAATTTGACATTCTGCTTTTTTTGCTTCACCATCTCTCATAACCATTTTTCCAAGTTACTATACTGTCTACAAAATCACCTATTATGGCTGAAGAATATCTGTTCTTTACTGGACACAAATCAAAGATAAGAGGTGGTAGTAAAAAGGTTAGCACCTTGATGAGATTCTCCCCCTATGCAGTTGAGAGGACTCGAAAGAGCACTGAATAAAAAAAGAATTACATAGATAAATAGTGGCAAATCAAGGAGGGGGTAGGGGGAGTGGTCCCCCCAGGTGAGGAGGAATATTTGGAATTGTCAACACATGGTGAGAACAAAAAGCAGACTGACTTGTCTTTGGTTCTATTACTGTTTTAAGTTCTCCATAGACAATGCATCCCTTTATAATCTTGCACCCGGAGCAGACCAGTCCAACACCCCCTTGGTACTGACCAGCTCTCTGAAACTTTCCATGTTATGAGCAAGTTTGCACTTCTGCAGTTTTTATCAAGTCTTTGATTTCTCTATCCATAAAATGGCATCCACAAGTGGGAGACAACTGAAAGCTATCACTGGGGGAGGTCATATACAAACCCATGCTGGAGGAGGTTTAGACAGCCACTGGTTTAACCCTCTCATTTCACAGTGATGGAAACAAGTGTAGAGAGATGATGTGAGTTAGTGGCAGCGCTGGTCTTGACCTCAAGTCTTCTGGGGCTCTGTATACAGGACTGTATCTTGTACAGAAGGGGGCACAGTTACTTCAGGATTTTTTGCTTATTATAGGTCCCTTTCCCAATTCAACCAAGAACTTCCTCTTAACTACTAAGGGTTCTAACAGTAATACACTCTCTGCCTGAGTCCCAAGACAGCCTTCTCAGAGCAGGGTCAAAACCCCTTGCTTCCCTTACAGCCATCTGATTACAGACTTGATGGCCCTGTGAATTCTACTCATAGAATGTCTGCATCATCACATAAAAATGTGAGAAGAAATCCCCTCTGCAGGCGTGTGGTCTATAGGGTCAACCTTTCCTGTGCTACTCCAACTTTTATAGCTTTCTCCACTGGCTGCTCTGTGCAACTCAAAGTATTAATCACTCTGCACCCTGCATTCTAAAGCCAGAGCTTTCCTGAAACCTCCAAGCTTCTCTCTGTTCCACCATCCTTGCAACTTCAGCCCCTTGGGGGACAGCAAGCTTGGTGAAAAACCCTAGCATATCAGACCCTCAGTTACATTTTTATTCTGCTATTCTTGGTCAGAAGGGAGTTTCTTTCCCCAGCCCCCTGTGATACTAAGACTGCCATGATGGCCACAGGTGCTCTCAAACAGCAGATTTGACATCAGCCAGAATATAATCTTTAACGAACAAAGAAATCAGTTGCTCCTCCATTGCAGCAAATCATGACCTGGCACACTCCATGAGCAGGCTCAAGTCCTTTCCCATTGTCCATTATTTTTAGACTATCCATGCCATTCTTCTCATTAGGCCAAGTCATTAAGAGTTCACGGTTGGTGTGGTTGAAACACTGCCCAAGTGACTCAGTCTCAGATTAAAAGAAGAAAAAGGACTTGTTAATTCACCATTGCTTAGAGAATAAAGTCTTAACTCTCTAGCAGGACATTCAAGGACTTTTCATGAACTGGCCTTAACCAATCTCTCCACCTCTATCATCCATCATCACCATGGAGCCCTGCTGTTTCTACCTCATACCTACTTTCCATGTTGAATGCCCACTCATCCTCCAGGACTCAACTTAAGTCACCTTCTCCAAAGCTCTACCCTGACCTCCATTCTAGACTTACCACTTTATGATCATTTGTCTCCTTGTCTGTCTCCTCCAGTAGACTATAAGCTCAAGGAGGAGCTCTGCTGCATGGCAAATGTGTGGCTATGGATAAGTACTCTAATTTGCAATTTCATCACTTGTAAGGGAACCACAATTCTTAAGAGGAATACATGAGTTAATATATATTAAGCACTCAGAAAATATCTGCTATTATTATGATCAGTATTCAAACCACAGAAAAGGTTAATAATTCTTGGTCTCCCCAATATCTAGCCCAATGTCTGAGACACAGAAAATACTCAGTAATCACTTGTTGAGTAAATTAATAAATGAATGTGTTCCATCCATTCTCAACCCAGGATCAAACCCGCATTTCTTGCATCTCTTGCATTGGCAGGCAGATTCTTTACCACTGAGCCACCTGAGAAGCCCTATTGTAATGTTTGCTTATATGTTAATCTCTCCCTCTTCACAGTGAGCTCTCCCAGAGCAATGATTGATTTATGTATCCCCTGGCCCCAGTAACTACCACCATGCTGGCACACGTTAGGCACTTAACAGGCAAAGAGGAGATTCCCGAACAAGTCCAGACATTGATCCCAGTGTCAAAGAGATGGTAAAACAAAAGAGCCTAAGGACTTTCAGGCTCTAAAAAAGCCTCTCCTGGGAGGCAGGGAATCTGTTTGTGTGCTTGGAGTGATGTTGCCATTTTTCAAATTTCTGTTACTTACTGCAACAGAACAAAACCCAGACTCATAATAAAATAAATACCATACTCCCCTCCAACAAGGACAAAAACTCAAAAGAGAAGGAAGCATCATCCACTATCCTATTAAACTAACAAATCTACTGCTTTCGTTTTTCTTTGTTCCTCTATAGCACTTTATTTATATGCATGCATGATTTTACATAGTTACACTTATAATGTAGACACAATTTGACATTCTGCTTTTTTTGCTTCACCATCTCTCATAACCATTTTTCCAAGTTACTATACTGTCTACAAAATCACCTATTATGGCTGCATAATATTCCATTTTTTTGTTTCTAAATTACAACTATTAAATATTATGCCAAATATATTTTCACCTAAAGCTTTTCTTCTTCTAACTGATGGTATTTTTCAAACATTTCTGCCTAAGATTTCAGTATTTTCCTAGGGGGTTTGACAAAAGAGCTGACTTTTTTTTAAGTCCCAGCACACAGTTAAGTCAAAGCATAGAAAAATAGTTCTCAACCTCTGGATATGTTTTTGAATCACCTGAGGATCTTTTAAAACTACTGATACACAGACCCAACCCAGATCAAATGAGTCAGAACCAGAGAGTGGAGTAATAGAATGCTTTAAAAGGTCTTCAGGTGGTTGCAATGAGAAGAAGGATCAAATCAATGAGAACCACTGGTTCTATCAGGACGGAGAATTAGCGAGAGCATCGTGACCAGCAGCTTGGTGGGGTTTTGTTCTGGAGCAGAGATTTTGATGTCCCCTGCTGGACCAAGGAAATTAGTGTTATACAGAGGGCTGTTGGAGGCTCATGGGATAAACCTGATCAGTCATACAGCCATTCATTCAATGAGTGTCTATTGAATACCAAACTGAACAAAATTGCACCCCTGAACTCCAGTCAAATATATCCAGTGGCCTAGTTTACGTTTCTGCCTGGATGTAAACAAGACATGTTGAATTTGGCATGTCCAAATACTAACACCTAATTTATCCTGATCAAACCAGATGTTCCAGTAGTCTTCCTCATCTCAGTGAATGGGAACTCAAACCTCCTGACTGCTCAGACCCAAGACCTTGGGATCATACTGGTGCCTTTCCTGTCACATCCTACATTCCAACTCATTAGTGAGTCCTATGAGTTTTCCCTTCAAAATATATTCAGAATCTAGCCACTTCTCACCACCTCCACCCAGTATCATCCTGGTCCAAGCTATCAAACATCCCTTGCCTAGATTATTGCATTAGTCTCTGAAGTAGTCTAATTCACTAAAAACAGTTGCCTTTTGCAGACTCTTCTTCACAAAGCAGCCAGAGTGATCTTTTAAAAACATAAATCTGATCATATTAGACTAAAACTTTCAATGTCTCTCTATCTCACTTGGGATGTGATGGTTATGTCAGCTTGACTGAGCCACAGAAAGACAAGGCATTCAGTCAAACATTATTTTGGCTGTGTCCGTTTGGGGTGTTTCTGGATGAGATTAACATTTGAATCAATAGAAGTAGAGTCTTAAGCAGATTTCCCTCCCTAATGTTGGTGAGCCTCATCCAACCCCTTAAAAGCCTGAATAAAACAAAAAGGCTGAGGGAACTCTTGCCTAATTGCTTGCACAGGGACATCAGTCTTCCTGCCTTCAGACTCCAACTGAAACATTGGTTCTTCCTGAGTCTCAAGCCTGTAGACTCATAGACCGGAACCTTCACTTGGATCACCAAGTTGCCAACAGCAGATCTTGGGACTTTTTAGCCTCCTTAATTACAAGAGCTAATTTTTTATAATAAACAAACAATAAACAAGGGTTCTGGTGAACGCTGATAGATAAACACAGTAAGATCCCAAGTCCTAATCTAGACCTTCACGTCTATCAGATTTCCCCATCACTGACTGACCTCTTCCTCTCCGCGCCTCAAGCACTGCACTCTGGGGGCTCAGACGTTAAGGAATCTGCCTGCAAGGCAGGAGACCTGGGTTCAATCCATGGATCAGGAAGAGCCCTGGAGAAGGAAATGGCAACCCCCTCCATTATTCTTGCCTGAGAATCCCATGAACAGAGGGCTACAGTCCATGAGGTCGCAAAGAGTCGGACACACTGAGTGACTTTCACACTTTCGCTTTCAAGCCAAACATGCTCCTGCCTCAGGACCTTCGTACCTGCTGTCTCTTCTGCCTGAAAAGCTCTCCCACACGACTCACTCCTTCACTTTCTAAAGGTCTCTCTCAGCTCAACCACAGCTCACTAAAGAGAACCCCCTTGGTATACACAACCCCACAGATAAAACAGCAACCTGTCCCCATATGATGCACCTTCATCTTCCTCCTCTGCTTGCATTTTCTCTATTGCACTCTTGACTGCCTGATGTATTAAATATTTGTTTGTTTGCTGTCTTTTCCTGTAAACCCAGATACATAATACATTAGGTAGTGATAAGTGCTATAAAGAAAAGTAAATACGGGATATGAATAGAACATGAGAGGGTGTTGTTTCCAACAGGCCATTAGGAAAGGCCTCCCCGAGGGAATGTACAGGAAGTGACAGAACCAGGTGACAGAATCAGAACTGAAAACGAGAAAGAGGCTGTGAACACAGTGCCCCATTCTTATCCCCTTATCGTTCTTTTTTTATTACTATTATTTATTGATTTCGGCTGCACCAGGTCTTAGTTGTGGCATGAGATATCTTAGTTGTGACATGCGAGAACTAGTTCCCTGACCAAGGATGGAACCCAGGCCCCCCGCATTGGGATCATGGCGTCTTAGCCACTATACCACCAGTGGTGGTATAGTCCCACACCCACTTCATCATTCTTTATTCAGATAAAAGCCAGCGGTATCCTTCATTGAGTGCAGCAGCCCTCACCTGAAGTCCCCTCTGGCTACATGTGGGGCCTTGTAGCCTCTGGGACAACGTCAGCAGGGAGTTGGGGAATCAGCACCCTGTCTCCCTCCCCTTCTGGTGGGGCAAGTCTGAGGCCTGTTCCCGAGCAGCTCCCAGAGGACTGAGCCGGCTCGCCCACATCCATCGGTCACCGAGGTCACACAAGGTTCAACAACACCTTGCATCTGCCTCCCTCCCTTCTGTACCTACCCATGCTTCCCACTCCTTGGACTCACTGGCACTGAAATCCTTATCTCAGGATGTAGCCTAAGACAGAAAAGAGCTCACCTGGCTCCTAGTGACTTCTCAGCTTTCAGCCGGAGGACCTGTGGGAGCGACCCACAGGGAAGAAGGCCTCGGCTGGGGGAAGGGGTGTGCCGCACCCAGGGACCACAGGCACAGGCTGTCTGTCGGTCAGTGCTCAGCTGCCTAGGGGGCGGCCCTTGACCCAAGCATTTCACACCACCAACCGAGCAATAGAGTGCGATATTCAAATCAGCTTGAGGTCCACAGAGAGAGGGCGGCTGCACAGGCCTGGTGGTGAATTTATAGAAGTGGATTAGCCCAATCTGCATACTAAACAGCATGTAAATTATGTTATTTCAACCCATAAGTTTAGACATGTCCATGGGAATAAAAATTTATGACCTTGATAAGATGTATGGTTGGTGTAAATAAGCTAACCCAAGCAAAATGTGGGGGAAATGCTATGGAAATTCTCCAGATTAAGTGAGTGATAGCAGCCCCACCTTTCCACAGGAGAAGGGGAAGCTGACTTCTGGCCCTGGGGCTGCCATCTCAATGTTGTTTCCAGTCACTGCAGAGAAAGGGAGGGAATGGTCAGTGTTCAGAGGTGGCTGCAAGCCCTGCCATTGAAGAGGGTCAGTCTTAGAGATGGGAGCAGAAATCACTCCAAGATCCAGGAAAAATGCTCTCAATAACAGTAATAATAACAAAGTATAATAATATAATAGCCGATATTTTTGAGGGCTTACTATGTGCCTAAAACACTTCTGAGCCCTCTATGTGGTCTACTAATTTAATTCTTATAATTTAGCACTAATAGAGATAGGTACTATTATGAATCCTATTTTTTTAATGTATCTCTTTGTTTATTTATGTTTAGTTGTGCTGGGTCTTTCTCGCTGTACGGGCTTTCTCTAGTTAAGGTGGGTGGGGGCTACTCTTCGTTGCAGGGCACGGGCTTCTCCTCATGGCGGCTTCTCTTGTTGCGGAGCACAGGCTCTAGGTTCACGGGCTTAGTAGTTGTGGCACACGAGCTTAGTTGCTCTTAGATCTTCCCACACCAGAGGAACCCGTCCCTGCATTGGTGTGGGCGCACTGCAGTTATGTCCGACTCTTTGTGACCCTGTGGACTGCACCCCACCAGGCTCCTCTGTTGATGGGATGCTCTAGGCAAGGGTATTGGAATGGATTGCCAGGCCCTCCTGCAGGCAATCTTCCGGACCCAGAGACTGACCCTGCATCCCTTTTGTTTCTTGCATTGGCACAAAGGTTCTTCACCACTAGTGCCACCAGGCGGCTTCTTATCCGCTGTACCACCGGGGAAGTGCTAATATTTTTTAAAAATTTGATGACATCTCAAGGCATTCAGCATATTAGTTCACAGTCCAAGGATTGAACCCAGGCCCCAGGAGTGAAAGCGCCCTGTCCTAACCACTGAACCACCAGGGAATTCCCTATGAATCCTATTTTAATCTGAACAAACTGAAGCTCAAATTCCAGCATATGGTAAGTAGAACTGCCCTCAGACAACAGGACCCCAGAGCCTGCATACTTAATCACAACACACTTACCTTACTGTTGAACATCATGCTGAAAGGAATTTAAGGAGTCATTTATTTCAACCATCTCACTTTAAGATGAGGAAACTGAGGCCAACAAAACTTGGTGACTTGCCCAGGGGAAATGGCAGAGCCACGATTCTGGCTTAGGATTTCAGACACCATGATTAAAGATCCTTCAAGAGCCCAGGGTACCCCTTCCTGCTGCCAATTGCAGTAAGAAAGCCAAGGTGGCTGGAATCAGTCTTCATTTTCCTTCCTGTGTGGCCCTGGATGAGGTCTGCCTTCATCAGATTTGCAAAGGGCAGAGCTGGGGAAATTCAGCTCCTGCTCTCAGAAGGTTTTCTCTCCTAGCTGGAATATTCTGCCCTGCCTATCTGGGGAGAACTCAGCAGAAAAGATGCCAGCCCTCACCTCCACAGCTAGCTTCCCCTCACAGGTGCCTGACTCTAGTACTTGCCACACAGTCCCCAAGCACCAGATTTTCTGGTCTGAAGTTCATCCTGTGGCAAGCAATCAACCCTATCTCAAACCAGCTAAGCCAAAGAGGAGGTTCCAGGGGGACTGGGAAGTCCAGGGAGGAATGGGCTGGATCTAGTGGACACACGGCTGCATCCATCAACTCAGTGTCCTCAGGATGTCAGGTCTCTGTCTCTGCCCCTTCTGTCTGTAGGCCATACTCTCTGGGAGTTTTTCTCTATGAGGTGGGAGAGAGAACAGCCCAAGCCTGCATTCTGAGGGCCAACCATGCAGAATAGGGTGGAGGCCAATACACTAAGTCCTTATATTTATTCTACAGGGATTTAGGGAGCACCTAGGCTCAGACAGTAAAGTGTCCACCCACAATGCGGAAGACCAGGTTCGATCCTTGGGTTGGGAAGATCCCCTGGAGAAGGAAATGGCAACCCACTCCAGTACTCTTGCCTGGAAAATCTCATGGACAGAGAATCCTGGTAGGCTACAGTCCATGGGGTCGCAAAGAGTCAGACACGACTGAGCAACTTCACTTTCTACATGGCTGTATCTCAGAGATACAGCCATAATCAAAACAAATGTAAATCTCATGCCCTATGGAATAGACATTCTATTGGAGGAAAGATGCTGCTGCGGCTGCTGCTAAATCACTTCAGTCGTGTCCGACTCTGCGCAACCCCATAGACATCCGTTCCTGGGATTCTCCAAGCAAGAATACTGGAGTGGGTTGCCATGTCCTTCTCCAATGCATGAAAGATGAAGAACAAATAAAAAACAAGATAAATAGGTGAAGTAAACAGTATGTTACATGGGAATAATTGCAGAGAAAATAAAATAGAAGGGGGAGAGAAATGCCAGATAGTATGTTATTAAATTGGAAGTAGGGGCAGAGAGGCCTCACTGAGAAAGTGGTACTTGAGCAGAGAGCCGAAGGAGGAAAGAGTGAACAAGGCAGGTATCTGAAGGAAAACATGTCAGACAAAGGAAACAGCCTTTGCAAGACCCTGAGGTGGGAGCGTGCTTGGCATGATGCATGACAGAGAAGGGGCCAGTGTGACAAGAGTGGGGTAAGAAAGGGGGAAGTAGAGGAAATAGGATCATAGAATAACAGAGGTAAGGGACGTTTTAAGTATGGCCTTGTAAAGAGAGAGAAATGGTTGTCATGGAAAGGTTGTGAGGGATATTTTATCCATGGTTTTACAGAGAAAGAAATAGGTTGTCATTGAAAGCACTGGGACAGAGAAATGGTTTAATTTGACTTACATTTTAAAAGGCTCATTCTGGCTATTGTGTTGAGAATGGACTATAGGGGGACGTGAATTAAAATGAGGAAACCAATTAGAAGACCATTGTGGTAATACAGAGGAGAGAAGCTGGTGGCTTCAGCTAGAGTGAAATCAGTGGTAAGATTCGGGACATATTTTGAAATGGAGCCAGCATGACTTCCTGATGAATCATATGTGAATTGACAGAAAGAAAGGTGTCAAGAATGACTTCAAGATTTCTTGCCTGAGCAACAAGAACTGATGAAATTGTCATTAACTGAGATGGAAAAGGCTAAGAAAGGCGGGTTTGGGGGAGGAGAGGGGTCAGTCAGGGAAAATGTACTGATAACTTGTAGGGTTTCACACCCACATTCAGATGAATCGCTGCACAAGGCAGATGGGGTACTCCTATCGGTCGGCTGCATCACGCACCAATGGTGGGAGGCAGGGCATCTGTGACTGACAGCCTCATTAGGATCCCTTGGGATAGGAAAGCCGTAATTCCTCAAAGGGAGGGTTGCTGGGTGTTGCTGGGTCAGGTTGCTGAGCCCACACTGGCCTCAGAAAAATCTCCTTGAGCAAAGTCTGTAGACAACTCTGTTTACTCCTCCTCACAGGGCAGGGGAGGGTCAGGAGCCCAGGGACTGAGCAGCACTAGAGGCTGTGTGCTCCTCGGAGAAGGTTGGTGGCCTTGGTTCAGAGAAGTGGGAGGCTGAGCAGCAGAGCCTGACCACAGAGGCCACACATGGACCGCTCCCCACCCCCACCAGACAAACACCCTGGCTTGCAGCAGCTTTCCATCCAGGCTCAACCACTGGCTCTGGGCTGGCCCAGCTGCTAAGGTTCTTCCAGTGGGTTAGGAGGGACAGAAAGGCTGGGAAGGAGAAGAAAGAAATGCCAGATGCCTAGAACCTGAGAATTCTAAAATTTGGAGCAAAGTTGGGAAAGAGAAAAGAGAAGGAATGAGGGAAGAGAGAGGTATTATGAAGTCCAAGCTCACTCTGCTCGCTGGATAGGCCAATAAATCCAAGGGACGAGGGGTTGAGACAAGGAAGGGACTTTATTCGGGAGCTGGCTGACCAAGAAGATGGCAGACTAGCGCCTCAAAATAACCTTCTTGTCGGTGTCTGGTTGCCAGGGTTTCTTTTTTTTTTTTTTTTTTAATGGATCAGAGATGGGGGGAGGTGAGGAAACAGAAAGACCATTTAATTTTTGCAAATATCTCCTAGAGGGCAAGCCTCAGGCAGGGGGATGTGTTAGTTTCACTTCCTTACAACCCTTCACAGGTGGGCAGGGTCAGGCTATCTCCCTGAAAGAAAGTGAAGTCGCTCAGTCCTGTCCGACTGTTTGAGACCCCATGGACTGTAGTCCACCAGGCTCCCATGGGTGTCTTGCCCTATAGAGGAGAGGCCAAGGCCCTGTGCCACTGGGGTTGGGCAGGAGGGAAGCGCTGTGCTCTACTTATGTTACAGCTTTGTTCTCCACTCTTTTGTGCCCTAGAAGGCTGACTAACCCCAGGAGACTGTGTCATCCCGGCTCCCTTGCAGCTTCTGGTAGGGGGTGGCAATGTGAGGCCCTGGCAGAGTTCAGAGGGAGGGAGGAGAGAAAGGTGGGATATTTCTTCCCCAGCCCTGTCTGCCTCAGGGCCACATCTCTAGCTCTAACCATTTGTGACTGTAGCTCTGGCTCTGTGGTCCCCTTTACATAGTTCCCTTGGGGAGACCCTCCTCTTGCAGCCTGAGGGAGAGTGCCACTAGGCCCCAGGTGCCTCACCACCCTGGGTTTCTTCCCTTAACTCTGCCTTCACCTCTGTAAACCCATCCTTCATTGAGGTCTTGTCATCGGAACCACTTGGAATGAGTTCATTTTATTTGGGAGACCATGGCTGAGACAAGCCCCAAGACTCCCTGAGAAATCCTGAGCTTATAACCAGCACCATGAACATGACCAAGGGGCAGCTTCACTCAGGCAAAAATGCAGCAACTAATGGTTGTATTTGTCAGGCAATGTGTGTGGGGAGGCATGAAACAATCCAGGTTAGTAGCCCACTCAATGGACATGAGTTTGAACAAGCTCCAGGAGATGGTGAAGGACAGGGAAGCCTGGCGTGTTGCAGTCCATGGGGTCTCAAAGAGTTGAAAAACAACTCTAGGAGCACATGGTCCAGTCAGAGTTGAGGCTGAAGGACCTGAGAACCATTATCTGGCATCTCCTGTGGACTGGGATGCCTCAGCACACTCAGTTCTCACTGCAGCCAAAGGCTGGGCTGCTTCACCTTCCCACACCCCTCTTGGGCTGCCCTTGTGCCATGACTTTTCCCTTCAAGGCTATCCTAGATCTTCAAGTTGTCTCCATCCCCTAGATAAGGATGGAATTGGGTGGAGGGTGGAGGAGAGAGGAGTTTCCAGGCAGACTTTGTGTTGCTTCCGTAACTCTCAGCCCTAAGGTCAGTGCCTGCACAGGGTGTGCAGCCAATGTGCATTTATCAAATAAGCAAATGAAAAAATAAGCAATACTATCCCTGAGTGGAGGAGCAAACATGAAAATTCCTTGCATGGAGCTGCACTGGGCTCCACACAGAGAAGGGAAAAGTAAGGGCCCCAGTGCTACAGCCTTCCCTGATGGTTTAGTAGATAAAGAATTCGCCTGCCAAGCAGAAGACCCAGCTGGGTTTGATGGGGAAGATCCCCTGGAGAAGGAAATGGCAACCCACTCCAGTATTCTTGCTGGAGAATCCCATGATCCCACAGGAAAATCCCATGATCAGAGGAGCGTGGCAGGCTACAGTCCATAGGGTCGCAAAGAATTGGACACAACTTAGTGACTAAAACAACTGGTGCTACAGAGCTCCATCATTAAGGTAAGAACTGTCTCCAGACAGAAATGCTGGACACAGACATAGCATGATTCCCAGAGGCCCAGAGAACCAAGCAGGAGACCACAGCCGAAGGGTCACACTGCCGAGGGAGAGCAAGAAATGTGTGCACTGAGTAATACAAAGCTGTGGAAGAGTATGTTTGGGTGTGGTTAAAGCAGATTCTGGTGCCAGGCTGCCCAAGTTCAAATACCACTTCTGCTTTTTACCTTCTGTGAGACCTTGAACAAATTTAGTTAACCACTCTGGGCTTCATGTTCCTTCCCTATAAATTGGGAACAATATAGCACCCATCTCACAGTCTTATTGTAGAGACTAAATAAGCCATGAAGCAAGTAAGTTATGAAGCAAAAATCGTTATAACAGTTTCTGGCACATAAGTGCTATGTACGTTTGCTTTTATTATGATTTGCTATTATCCCAGGTGGCTCAGTGGTAAAAGAATATGCCTTCCAATGCAAGAAACACAGGAGATGTGTGTTCAATCCCTGGGTCAGGAGAATCCCCTGGAGTAGGAAATGGCAACCATCCCAGTATTCTTGCCTGGAAAATTCCATGGAGAAGAGCCAGTGGGATATAGTCCATGCAGTTGCAGAGTCAGATTCAACTAAGCATGCACACACTTCAGTTCAGTTCAGTTCAATTGCTCAGTCATGTCTGACTCTTTGTGACCCATGGACTGCAGTATGCCAGGCCTCCCTGTCCATCACCAACTCCTGGAGTTTACTCAAACTCATGTCCATTGAGTCAGTGATGCCATCTAACCATCTCACCCTTCTCCTTCTGCCTTCAATCTTGCCCAGCATCAGGGTCTTTTCTAATGAGTCAGTTCTTCGCATCAGGTGGCCGAAGTACTGGAGTTTCAGCTTCAGCATCAGTCCTTCCAATGAATATTCAGGACTGATTTCCTTTAGGATGGACTGGTTGGATCTCCTCGCAGTCCAAGGGACTCTCAAAAGTCTTCTCCAACACCACAGTTCAAAAGCATCAATTCTTCAGCACTCAGCTTTCTTTATATTCCAACCCTCACACCCATACATGACCACTAGAAAAACCATAGCCTCGACTAGACAGACCTTTGTTGGCAAAGTAATGTCTCTGTTTTTTAATAAACTGTCTAGGTTGGTCATAACTTTGCTTTCAAGGAGCAAGTGTCTTTTAATTTCATGGCTGTAGTTACCATCTGCAGTGATTTTGGAGCCCCCCAAAAAATAAAGTCTGACACTGTTTCCGCTGTTTTCCCATCTATTTGCCACGAAGCGATGGGACCAGATGCCATGATCTTTGTTTTCTGAATGTTGACCTTTAAGCCAACTTTTTCACTCTCCTCTTTCACTTTCATCAAGAGGCTCTTTAATTCTTCTTCACTATCTGCCATAAGGGTGGTGTCATCTGCATATCTGAGGTTATTGATAATTCTCCCGGCAATCTTGATTCTAGTTTGTGCTTCAACCAGTCCAGCGTTTCTCATGATGTACTCTGCATATAAGTTAAATAAGCAGGGTGACGATATACAGCCTTGACATGCTCCTTTCCCAATTTGGAACCAGTCTGTTTTTCCATGTCCAGCTCTAAATGTTGCTTCTTGAACTGCATACAGATTTCTCAAGAGGCAGGTCAGATGGCCTGGTATTCCCATCTCTTTCAGAATTTTCCACAGATTGTTGTGATCCATACAGTCAAAGGCTTTGGCTTAGTCAATAAAGCAGATGGTTTTCTGGAACTTTCTCACTTCTTCAATGACTCAACGGATGTTGGCAATTTGATCTCTGGTTCCTCTGCCTTTTCTAAAACCAGCTTGAACATCTGGAATTTCACAGATCACATATTGTTGAAGCCTGGCTTGGAGAATTTTGAGCATTACTTTACTAGCATGTGAGATGAGTGCAATTGTGTGGTAGTTTGAGCATTCTTTGGCATTAGATGTTGGCAATTTGATCTCTGGTTCCTCTGCCTTTTCTAAAACCAGCTTGAACATCTGGAAGTTCACAGATCACATATTGTTGAAGCCTGGCTTGGAGAATTTTGAGCATTACTTTACTAGCATGTGAGATGAGTGCAATTGTGTGGTAGTTTGAGCATTCTTTGGCATTGCCTTTCTTTGGGATTGGAATGAAAACTGACATTTTCCAGTCCTGTGGCCACTGCTGATTTTCCAAATTTGCTGGCATGTTGAGTGCAACACTTTCACAGCATCATCTTTTAGGATTTGAAGTAGCTCAACTGGAATTCCATCACCTCCACTAGCTTTGTTCATAGTGATGCTTCTTAAGGCCCACTTGACTTCACATTCCAGGATGTCTGGCTCTAGGTGAGTGATCACACCATAGGGATTATCTGGGTTGTGAAGATATTTTTTGTACAGTTCTGTGTATTCTTGCTACCTCTTCTTAAATTCTTCTGCTTCTGTTAAGTCCATACCATTTCTGTCCTTTATTGAGCCCATCTTTGCATGAAATGTTCCCTTGGTATCTCTAATTTTACTGAAGAGATCTCTAGTCTTTCCCATTCTATTGTTTTCCTCTATTTCTTTGCATTGATCACTGAGGATGCACACCCTTATGAAAGAATAAATTCATATGGGCAGAAGGGCACAATGCTAACCAGGCAGGTATGCTATTTTAGTATTAAAGGTAATCAGCCAAGTCACACCAAAGCAACCTCTCTTTGTATTTTCACATTTAATGAAAATCTTGAGATTTTTGTACTATTGCATAATAAATAGAACTATACTTAATGCTTCAACATGACACAACCCATTTTATCTTCTTTTAAAGATGGTCCTATAATATTTCTGATATGATTTTCTTCCATTTAGGAAGTTAGGATATAATCTCCCACAAGCTACAATGTCCTCATTGGTAAGACAGAAAGAACTGTACCCTTTTCCAGGCGTTGTAACAGAGATTAAGTAAGACAAGATCTATAGGCACCCACACTGACCTTGCTTTCTCGTGTATGCCATTGTACCTTTCACTTTCTTGTTCCCTGGAGAAAGATCCTTATTCCCCGCTGGCTGCCTGGCTCAGGGGAACTGGCAGACAGTTGTGCTACCCTGGTGTGGTCTCATACCAGGGAACTCTGCCCCGAGTGGAAGCTGACAGTTCGACCCCAGCAGCTCAGAGGCCCCTCTGAGCCAGGCTTGCTTCCAGAATTGGCTGAGGGTTCCTCAAAGGAGCAGAGCCACCAGGAAGGGAAAAGGAGAGCTCCCAACAAGCGTGGAGGCCCAGCCATGACATTGGACCAGCTCCTCCTCCCTGCTGGAGACGTCCCCTGAAGACCAAGATGCAAAGAGGATCTGCAACAGGGAAAACAAGAGGCAACGGAGAGCCAGGATTTGTCTCAACAGCTTAATTCTCTGCTTTCTTGTCAGCCCTTATGGCTGGCAGCAAGGATAATTTGAAATGAAGAATGTTTTTCAAGGAGGAGCAAGAGTCTCTCATCTGAAACTAATTTGTTGTCCAAAATTATACTGCAGAAGTTGTTTGGAAGCTGCAGATTAAGTTGTGCATAAAAAATATAGCAACTCTTGATTATCCACACTCATGGATAATCCAAAAACAACAGATACCTCAAATGATTTCTACTTGGTTTCATAATGTAGGATTATTTCCCCTCAACTTGTTTGCTTTTCTGCATGTAATTGTCTTCAGGGTATAGCCAGAGAGCTAGGGGATCTATAACCTTCTGTTAATTGCACAACAACCAGGGTTTCAGCACCATGCCCTGCAATGCAGAAGCCGCCTGAGTGGTATTTACAAAGATGAAAACACAATGAAGGAAAATGAAAAATAAAGTGAAAAAGAAGGAAAACAGTTAAATTTTTGTCCTTTGCACACACAGGCCAGGGAGGGGTGATTAAGAACATAGGTTCTGGAGTCAGACTGCTCACATTTCAAATCCCAGCTCTGTCTCCTACTAGGGGGATTTCAAGTGCTTATGTAACCTCTCACAGCCTCGGTTTTCTCATCTGTAAATTGAGGTTAATAATAGTAGCACAGTTTTAAGGCTGCTGTTAGGATTAAATGAAATCATTTATATGTTGTGTTTAGCACAAGGCCAGGCACATGGGAAGTATTCAATGGATGTACATTAATGCCAGCAAACTGGGTAGCTGGCCTCTTGCAATGAGTGCTCAATAGCATCTTATGGAATTCATCGCAGGACCCCAGGGGCTAAAGACAGGTTGCAGCCCTTCCATGTCCCTAGAGTGGGATGATCCAGGCTTCAGGGGAGGAGGCAGCTGAAGCTGTGGATGAGGACTAGGGGAAAGCTCAGGACAGCTGTCAGCTCCTCTGTGTGCTGAGCCAACAGGCCCACCATCCAATCTTAATGATCCTACCTAATGGGGTAAAGCAATTATGATTCACAGAAAATTGGCCATTAGCAGCTGGGAAAGCAAACAGCCTTCAATGGCACAGCATAAACACCAGGTCAGGAGAGAGGCCCAGGTGTGCCAGGAGGGACCTGCAGGGGCCAGGACCTCTACTCCTGGAGCTTCCATGTGGAAAAGGGAAGGGCAGAAGATCTCCAGTTCACTCAGATGTGAGTCAAAGAAGCGGGGAGTAGAAGAAGGGATACAGAACTACCAAGGTGGGCTGAGAGAGTGAAGACACCAGGAGGGCTGTTCTGGACCCCAGAGTTCCAGAGTTCATCTCAGCCATCCCTCTGCCTCTGGAGAACACAAAACAGGTCAAGGAACCAAAGCACCTTAACCAGGCCAAGGTGAAGTTTCAGGAAAACACTTACCTTAGAGTAAAATGACCTGGATAGTAGTAGAAGTAGCAGTAGAAGTAGCGGTGGCGGCGGCGGTGATTATGAACTTGGCACTATGTTGAGCTCTTTACGTGAGTGATCCCTTTTAATTCTCACAAGCTTCATGAGGAAGACATTATTTTTGCCCATTGTACAGATGAAGGAATGAGTGTCCATCTGTAAAGAAATTGCTTTAAATCACCCAACTAATAAGTAGGTGATCTGGGATTTGAACCAATGTCCTTGTGATTCCAAAGTATCTACTTTTAACCACTCCTCTGGGCTAGTAGCTTCAGCAGAACAAGCTCAATTGCTTGATCTGTGAAGACTTTCTAGCCCAACGTTGTGTGGGAAACTCGGAAAGAGAATTAAGATTGGATGGTAGGCCTGTTGGTGCCAGAAATGGGAGTTGCCACTTCCTGTGTCCTGCCTACTGGGTGGGGCCAGCCCACTCAATGGAGAGTCAGGGCTCAGGAAGCCAGGCTAGAGAAGAGAGTGATAATTTTCTTTTTACATTTTATACAGCAAGGTCTTTGAAGGCCTTCGAGGTGCTTTCACACACACCCTCTGGGATGCCTGCTATTCTCTTACTTAGGTTTCTCCAGTGGCTCAGAGGTAAAGCATTCAGCTGCAATTCAGGAGACCAGGGTTCAATCCCTGGGTTGGGAAGATCCCCTGGAGAAGGGAATGGCAACCCACTCCAGTATCCTTGCCTAGAGAATCCCACGGACAGAGGACCTTAACAGGCCCATGGGGTCACAAAGAGTTGGATGTGACTAAGCGACTAACACTTCCCAAGCCCTAGAGAGCGGAAGCCCCTGGGGCAATGGTGCCTTGGGGCAAATGGGCCACTGACACGGGGGGCTGGCCATATCCTATAGCCGTCACCCAACGCAACCTCTGACCCTCAGCCTCTCTGGGTCTTAGGCTGCCCTGCTGCTGGTCACTCACAGGCACCCAGGTCTGGAACCCACCAGGAGCTGCCCCAGAACTCATGGGACAGATACGGAGGCAGCTGTTTCCAAAGGTTTCTGACTGCTGTCATCTCTTTTTCTGCACCTTCACGCCCCTCAGCCTGTGCTGGGATCTGCTGGAGCAGGGAGCCGAGAGATCTGGGGCTGGTGTGAAAACAGGTTGGGTCGGGTTATCTGGTTTGAGATAAATCTATGGTGGACTGAATCACTGCGCTTCTCCCCACCATCCTCTCAGCCCTCCAAGACCTCAGCTGCAGAGCCAGCATCGCTTTGTCAGCAGACCGTTCTCCATGTCTGCTCGCAGTCCTCAACCCTTCATCTATCATCCCCACTTGCACCTCGCCCATCTCTTTGTTTTCCATCCCCTCCCCTTCTCTCTGTATTCACCCTGCCTCTCAGCCTCCAGGCTGCTCTCTATTTCCTCCCACGCAGCAGAGAGCTGGAGAGAAGGGTCTCTGAGCTGGGAGGAGAGCTTACACTTTGCACCGCCCTCCTCTTTAATTCCTCTGGTTGATTAGAGGCAGACCTCTGTCTGGGCTCCGGGGCTCTTTACTTCCTGTTCAGTGTTAACCTCCTTCAGCAGGGAAACTTGTCAAGTTCTGGGACCAAGTACCATTCCCAGTGCCTAGGACTGAGCTGGCTATAAGAAACCACTCTGCAGGGGTGGCTAAGCAGCAGGCTGTCCTTTGTCCCCACTTGCTGGCACTAGGGAAATGGACTAAACAGTGACTGATGGCCTTGGTGAGCCCTGAGATCCAATCTTTGTTTCTACTTGGTTTCCCCTAATATGAAGAGAAGCTCCTGAGATTCCAGTACAGATCTGAAGATGGACTTTGTGTCCAGTGGAGAACTTTGGCCCAGAAAAACAGGTCATGTGTAATTAGACGTGGTTCCCAGAGGCTGCCTTGCCACCCCCACCCCCTCCCCTGTTCCCACTCCCTGGCCTTGACTCTCTGAGTCCTTGGATCTCTGAGCAAAGAATTTCCTTCATCAGAGAGTAATTGCCCCTGGCTCCCCTCACTTCTAATCAACAAGACAAGGTATTAGTTCCTGGGAGCATGATTGATTTCCAGGGACTTGGAACTTAATTACATTTTTGCAAAGTCTGTTTGGAATCCTCAGAGAAGCGAGACACTTCTTTGAACTTACCATGTAGGAGGGCTTCCAGCATCTCAAATATTCCATTCATCCTTCCTCTGGCCAAGGGAGGGGCATTCTATGGCTGTCAGTTTTCATCTTTCCTTACCCAGAATCCCCAACCCCTGGAGTCTGACTGGGGGAACTCGGTTTCTCAAGCAGAAGAATTCCTCACATGGTCCTCCCCACACCAGCAGTCACGCCATGAAGCCCAGGGAAGCACGAGTCCTTCCTGGAACGCATGTCCTGTGCCCCTCCCCGCTCCTGCAGGCCCAACCCGCTGGCCTCACCTGCCATGTCACGCTGGGCCAGGCTTCTGGTTCCAGTCTCAATCTCTTTATTATTCTAATCACCATCATCAAACTTATTAATAACTACTGTTTATTAAGCACTAACTCAATAACTAGCACTAATGTGCCAGGCTCTGCAAGGTACTTTACACACATCAGCTCATTCCATCTTCACAAGAGACCCGCTATAGTAGATATCGCTACTTACCAAGACATTACTACATTCCCATTTACCCAGGAAGAAATGGAAGCTCAGAGAGGGTCAGCAGTTTTCCAAAGATAGAAGAACTAGAGGGGGCCAAACTGGGCTTTAAGTACTCCATGCCTCTGGACAATTACACCATGGCCAGTTCAGCACACGCTCTGCAGCCCTTCTGACCACCTCTGCCCCTGGTCTCTCCAGGGCCACCTTGCCTGTGGTTGCATGTCCCCTAAAGGCTGACACCACTTTCCCCAGCCTGATGGCTCCTGTGCTGCCCCTTCATTCAGAAACACCTGATAGCATAATAAAGCAATTGCAAAAGGATAACAACTTTTCTCTAAGTGCAAAATTATATCAAAATTAAAGTTTCTGGGAGTAGAGTTCTGGTTCGATATGTCTATTATAGCACTTTTGCAGTCACAGTCTATACTGTTCATTTTACATATTTTACATTAATGGTCAAAAGCTCAGGAACGATTTTAGTAACATCTATATAATAAAGTCATATGAGATTGTTTTTTAAATAACAAAGTGTTGTAAATAAATAAATGCTGTAAGAAACAAGATGTGCTTGATGACAACCTCATGCTTGCCTGACTTCTAAAAATCACATGAGCTGGATTCTTTGTCTGTCTGCTATAGCTACCTGCCAGGATGTCTCCTATCAGACAGACCTATTCCCTCTCTGGTCAACACCATCATCCATGCTGACTGCACCCCTGGGCTGTGCTCCCTGCCCTTCAGGTACTTAAAGCTGTTTCCTTCAGACATGTCCCACACCACAGGTGGGTCTCATCCAGGGTCTGCACAAGCCTGCACAATCACACTGTGTCCTGAGATGTGGCTCAAACCCTAGTCGGTTGTGAGTAGCTGGATGGGAAATAGATGGGGAAACAGTGGAAACAGTGTCAGACTTTATTTTTATGGGCTCCAAAATCACTGCAGATGGTGACTGCAGCCATGAAATTAAAAGACGCTTACTCCTTGGAAGAAAAGTTATGACCAACCTAGATAGCATATTCAAAAGCAGAGACATTACTTTGCCAACAAAGGTCCGTCTAGTCAAGGCTATGGTTTTTCCGGTGGTCATGTATGGATGTGAGAGTTGGACTGTGAAGAAGGCTGAGCGCCGAAGAATTGATGCTTTTGAACTGTGGTGTTGGAAAAGACTCTTGAGAGTCCCTTGGACTGCAAGGAGATCCAACCATCCATTCTGAAGGAGATCAGCCCTGGGATTTCTTTGGAGGGAATGATGCTAAAGCTGAAACTCCAGTACTTTGGCCACCTCATGCAAAGAGTTGACTCATTGGATAAGACTCTGATGCTGGGAGGGATTGGGGGCAGGAGGAGAAGGGGACGACCGAGGATGAGATGGCTGGATGGCATCACTGACTCAATGGACTTGAGTCTGAGTGAACTCTGGGAGTTGATGATGGACAGGGAGGTCTGGCGTGCTACGATTCATGGGGTCGCAGAGTCAGACACGACTAAGCGACTGAACTGAACTGAACTGAACTGAGACAAAAGACAGTCTTGGGTCCAGGGTCATCCACTCCCTGGCCCCACAGCAATCTGCCTCCTTTCATAGGCCCGGAGCTTCTAGATTATTGTACAAGATGCAAGTTCATTGGAGGGTCTTGCTCACAGACTCACTTGCTCACATGTTCAATCCTGGATGGATGGATTAATCTCCTTCAGTGGGGAAACTTGTCAAGTTCTGGGAGCAAGTACTATTCCCAGGAGAATTTCAACTCTGGAGGCTTCCTATGGACTGTGTGTCTGGTTAGAGGAGCACAAATTTTGAGGGCATGGTGGGGAAAGGATCTAATATCTTTAGTAAATTTACAAACTTGGGGCTACAAACTTCTAGTGTGGTGCATGGGCTTCCCAGGTGGCACTAGTGGTAAAGAATCTGCCTGCCAGTGCAGGAGATGCGAGTTCGATCCCTGGGTCGGGAAGATCCCCTGGAGGAGGGCATGCCAACCCACTCCAGTTTTCTTACCTGAAGAATCCCATGGACAGAGGAGCCTGGTGGACTGTAGTCCCTAGGGTCACAAAGAGTCAGACACAGTTGGAGCGACTTAGCACACACAGCGTTGTATAGACCAACAGGTAAGTTCCAATCTACTTGTTCAAAGTCCATGTCAGTGAAACATGCTGCATCCTTGGAAGATAGGGGAAGTCAGCATATGTGACCAGTGGCGTGTAGGGGAACTATGGACCCTGCCATATAAATGAGCCAGCCTGTGACTTTTCCACCCATTTCCCCTGTCAGTACAGATGCAGTCCCTGAAACCTCTGTCCTTAGACTTTCTCTTAAAAACACAGGAAGCCAGCTCCCTGGGGCATGAATTCTTCCTTTGCCAGTATGTGGCTCTACCCCAGCCCTTCTTGGGGTATCCCTGCCATTTCCCCTCACCATGGTTGGCATCCTGGTCAAAGTAGCAGGTCAGGGGTATCCTTGCTCACCAATTTCAAGTGGACCTGCAAGGCATACTCTAGAGCTCATAAGAACCAGGTCTCCTCTAGCTACAGGCGTCCCTAAAGATGCTTGTCATTTGAGAGCCACCAAGTCATCACTGGAAGTGGAGGCAAGAGGGAGTGACAGTGAGGAAGGGGCATTGAGGACTAGGGTAGAAAAAGTAGAATTCACATCTGCAGAAATTCCCAAACTTTCAGGGAAGGTAAGGAGATTGGCACTCTGTCTCCTTCCCACCCTCCCCCCCAGCCACTTGCTACCCCCATTTTCATGGGCCTATTCATCAAATGACCTGGAAATGTCTGCCAGCAGCCAGGTCCAATCTTCCCAGACACCAGTGAAGGCCAACCCTGCTCAGCAGCAAAACTCAGCTCCAATCGGCCCAGGAGCAAAAGCAAGCAGGAGAAATAGCACATGGGACAAGGATGTGACAGAGAAGAGAACCTTCCAATTCAGTCCAGGAGCTACCCAGGAAGTCACATGAAGGGAGAGCAGCTGGACCACCTTGAAGCCCCCGACGTGAGATGATGAGCAGAGATGACTGGTGGATGACAGGGGTTGGGGTGACAAGGGGAGAGGGGCCTTGGAGTCAGGCCCAGCTGCTTCATCTTGTGCGGGAAGACTGGATCTGGCCATCTTGCCTTCCCTCAGTCCTACATGATCCTTCTCTGACTTAATTCTCAGCTGTGGCTTCTGTTAGTTTTTTTTCTCATTTCTAAAACCATCTCCATGGCTCCCCTTCACTCCTTACTCCACTTGCCCATTCATTTCCAAAGAACGATCCCAGGCCTCTCCTTCCTTTGGGTTAGACCAGACCTTTGCCCTCATCTGACATTTTTTCACAGAGCCCATCCATCCCCTCTTCACCCCTGACACCTCCTCCTCCTCCTAACCTCTCTCCAGGGGATCCCTCTGAAACAGAACCAGACATCAGTGGTAGAGGAGCTGGCAAAGGAAAGGCAGTGGAAGAAAGCTGTGGGTTTAGGCTCAGGGGCTGCAGGCTTCTCTGGCTGGAGCTGCCCTTCCTCTGAGAAGCTGGTTACAATCAAGAGGACAGGCCAACTCCAAAGTGAAGTGCAGAGCTGGGGAAAGTAAGAGGGAATGAGCCTGGGTAATGAAAGCCATTATAGTCATAGATTCTCTATGTGCCAGGCATAGGGCTAAACTCTCTCATTTAATCCTCAAAACAGCTGTAGGTAGGAATTTTCTCCATTTACGGGTGAGAAATCCAACTTTCAGAGAGTTTAGGTAATTTGCCCAAGGCCACAAAAACAAACAAGACCAAGATTCAGAGACACCCTGGCTGTTGGTCCCAGTGAAAATCTCAGTTTCACTGCTCATCTCCCACCTCTTACCAGCAGGCAAGAGAAAGCAGATGTGAGAGGATTGGCTGTACAGAGCCCCAGAAGGACCCCAGGTCCCCATGCTGTTAGCAGCCAAGGGGCCCTCACCAGTCCCCTGTGTGGGTCCAAGCTCCTCCCCAATGGCTCCTGAGGTCACCCCTCTGAGGAGGGGCCTCACCTCATCCACAGACTTTGGTGGCATCCAGGGCTGGGACACAGGACCCCCATCATGACTTCCTGTTCTGCTCACTGCCTCTTACTGTGATTTTTTGTTTTTTCTATTCTGGCCTTATTTTACTCATCATAAAGGGACTAATGATTACCATCATCTTCTTCTAGCCTATAAAACCTTCTGGGAAGCATTAAAGATGAAAAAAAAAAAAAAAAAAGGATATGCACTCTTGAAGGAAGGGCATTTGTCACTGTTGACGTTAACATTTTACCTGAACAACAGGAGGTTCTCATCCACACCCACTGCCCCCTTTGTGGTAGGAGTCATGGAGTGGCCTGAGAGTCAGCAAATAAGCTCAGAAGTTCTAGGACTCATATAGAGGGTCAGATGCCCTAAAGAGACAAGCCGACAGTGCTTTTTTTCCCCAGACCAGGTCAAATACACAAAGGTCTGGGCCAGGCCAGGTGTAGGGCAGAGGAGGTCTCTCACTTGGCATAAGAAAAGAAAGAAGGATTAAAATATGGAGAAGGAAGGGAGAAAAGATCCTGTTTTCTATATCCAAAAATTCACCCAAGTGATCAAGCTGTATGAGCTGTCTGATTCTTTCAAAACAGACAAGAGCTCTGCATAGTCATGTCGGGCTGAGCTAGGCTGAGAAGACACATTTATAAAACATCAAAAGGAAAGTTCCAGTAGCTGCTCACAGCCGTTAGACACAGCTCCGCTAGGAATTTCTTTCCAAGGGGATATTTCAAGTGTCTCATGCATGAGAAAGCAAGGGTTGGAGATTCACCTGGTTACCCACCCCTGCCACCTCAATAACTGATGACCATCACCCCTGGGGGAGGTGGGAAAGGTTGAGGCCCTCAGAGAACAGATGTTTTATTTATCTGTTTTTAGACATATGCAATGATAACACATTCAACTCCTCAACTAATATTTATGGATTACTTTATGCCAGACATTGTGCTAGACTTGAGTGTGGAGTAGTGATTAAGAAGTGGTCCCTGTTCCCCAGGAATTCTTGAGTAGCGGGAGAGACAAACATACAACAATTAACCAGCAATACACATTATACTGGGCTCTGTACAGAAATGTGAAGAATGTGCTAGGGGAGCATGGAGGCAGGATAGAGTCTCCACAGATGTGACAACTGAGCTGGTCATCAAAGGAGGAATAAGAATTTTCCAAGTAGAAAAGAGGGACAAGGACTCTTTGGACAAAGGGAACAGCTCCAACCAAGGCAAAATGATGTGAAAGAGCATGACTAACTTTGTTTGACTCAGATGTGGCATGCATGCAGACTGGAGTGGTAGCTGATAATCAAGCATCAGAAACAACCATTTCCCGACCACAGAGGCACCATGATGTTGCATTTACACTCCACCTAAATTTCCCTACTCACAGTTGGCTCTTCCACTGGGTGATCATGTTGAAAAGAGCACCCAGTCTTTATTTGGATTCCTGAAAGGATCATTAGGTCATTCTACCAAAGTTCTAATCCCTTCCTGTAGCAATTCTAAAATCAGAGATTTTACTAGGGCCTGAGTGAGCTTAGAGATACCAAGGGAACATTTCATGCAAGGATGGGCTCGATAAAGGACAGAAATGGTATGGACCTAACAGAAGCAGAAGATATTAAGAAGAGGTGGCAAGAATACACAGAAGAACTGGACAAAAAAGATCTTCACGACCCAGATAATCATGATGATGTGATCACTAATCTAGAGCCAGACATCTTGGAAGGTGAAGTCAAGTGGGCCTTAGAAAGCATCACTACGAACAAAGCTAGTGGAGGTGATGGAATTCCAGTTGAGCTGTTTCATATCCTGAAGGATGATGCTGTGAAAGTGCTGCACTCAATCTGCCAGCAAATTTGGAAAACTCAGCAGTGGCCACAGGACTGGAAAAGGTCAGTTTTCACTCCAGTCCCAAAGAAAGGCAATGCAAAAGAATGCTCCAACTACCGCACAATTGCACTCATCTCACACGCTAGTAAAGTAATGCTCAAAATCCTCCAAGCCAGGCTTCAGCAATACGTGAACCGTGAACTCCCTGATGTTCAAGCTGGCTTTAGAAAAGGCAGAGGAACCAGAGATCAAATTGCCAACATCCGCTGGATCATGGAAAAAGCAAGAGAGTTCCAGAAAAACATCTACTTCTGCTTTATCGACTAACCCTGGGATTTCTTTGGAAGGAATGATGCTAAAGCTGAAACTCCAGTACTTTGGCCACCTCATGCGAAGAGTTGACTCATTGGAAAAGACTCTGATGCTGGGAGGGATTGGGGGCAGGAGGAGAAGGGGACGACCAAGGATGAGATGGCTGGATGGCATCACTGACTCGATGGATGTGAGTCTGAGTGATCTCCGAGAGATGGCGATGAACAGGGAGGCCTGGCGTGCTGCGATTCATGGGGTCGCAAAGAGTCGGACACGACTGAGCGACTGAACTGAACTGAACTGAGTGAGCTAGACCATGGATTCTCCTTCCCTACTTCCAGTACAGAGCTCTGCTGGCACTGGACCCATTTACCTCAGATCCATTGGTCGTCACCCTTCTTTGCTCAATTCTGTATCATATAGTGAGGAGATTGGTCCCTGCAAGTTGCATCTCCCGGCTTCTGGCAGGGTCCTGCAAAGGGGAAGTACTGTCAGGAGAAAAGAGGAAAGGGGGAAGGGAGAGGCCTGGGAGCTTCTAGCCTTCCCTCCTTTCTCCAGCCCATATCTCTGCAGCTGCTGTGACTCCTCCACGGCTCCAGCCCCTACTCACATCTACCCTGGCTCACATTCCCACTAATACACCCATCATGATTCTACTTCCACCTGATGACCCCAACCCCTGGGCTCTGGTAACCTCTCACGCTTCTTTGATTCCTCACCTTAAGGACAGTAGTATCGTCCAAGTGTTGTGAAGTTCTGTATTGCCACACCGGCTCGTTTGGTTTCCCAGTGCTTCTATCACCAATTCCTTATACTAATTTCCCTCTGCTACAAATTCTTTAAATGGTCTCCCTATTTCTTAGTTAGGATGCTGACTAATACAGAGACTATATTTTATTCATCTTTGTATCTCCCACAGCACCGGATACAGTGATTTTCTGAGCAAGTTCTGAGTATTTGTTGGATGGACAGATGAATAGATAGTTGATTAGCTAGATGAATGATGGTATGATTAGGCAAATGAAAGGATGAAAAAGATCTTCATGATTAAACAAATGAAAATAGAGGAGTAAATTACAAAAGAACTAATAAAAAAGTGATTCTAAGAGGCTCGTAAAAATGGCCAGGAATTTAGAACAGCTGTTTGACAAAAGTCAATCCGAAAGAGAATTCAGTAGCTGGAAAAACACATAGAGAAGGGCTTTGTCAAGTTTGTTCCTTGCTGTATCTGAACTGAGCCACTTATCCCTTCACTCTCTTTCTAGATCTCTTCTACATTGGCAGCAGCCAGGAGAGAAGGTGTGTTAGTGGCAAAAGGTTCTAATTTCCATCTGGCAGGCATATCCATCACATTTATTATGCCTGAGTCTCTGCAAAGTGAAGGAGAGGTAATGGAAGGAACCTCATCACCATTGATTCTCAGTCATATATATACGCTTGAAAAAGTTGCCAAATGGCTGCAGTTCTGGACTGGAAAGAACCCGATTGGCGAGACCACTGTAGCCTGTGGGGTTCTTGGGGATTTTCAACAATTATATTCTCAGAATCCTGAATTCTTTTTCTGAGTATATTGTCTTGAATAATTAACAATTCAGAGACCAAGTCCTTCCAAGGCCATTTGTTCATCCCCCTGATAAGCGGGGTTAAACTGAAAGATGGTCAATGAAAGGGATATTTCCAGCTCAGCTATTGACTCTGTGGTATAGGAGAGCAAGGAGACGTCAAGCGCCAGGCTCTGCCCCTTGCCTGCTGAGTTCCACAGGAAAGTCAGTACCTTTCCATGAGTCTAAGATTTTTGGTTCTGTCCTCACAGATTTTTGTGAAGAACAGAGGAGATGATTGGGAAACAAAAGTAAAACCAGTAAATCTCAACACCACAACGTCATTTGTTTTATAGTCAATCCGTTTTCCACATAGACATGACCTAAAACCTTCTAGCTGGATTGTCATCCCAAGCCCATCCTATAGCATGGACCTGTCTTCTGAAAACTCAGAATGCAAAAGGTCCTGTGTAGACTAAGAGAGCGACCAGAATTCATTGAAATGAAAGGGGCTGCCTCTGATCAGATCTGAATTAACGAAAATTACCAAAGTAGGTAAAGCATCTCTCCAGTTCCCTCACACTCTGGCATATTTCTCCTTATCCTTAAGAAAAATATTCCTCATCTAAGGCCTCTTCCAAATGCCAGTGCTCCAAGGTGACCAAATTATGTCCATCCTTCCCATTTCCTACATCATCTGCTTCCTCTTCCAATGCTGCTGATATTGCCTCACTGTCAGAGTTTTACAATGCTGATATGGATAATTCACACCAAGCTATAGTGTAGCCTCATTGTTCCCTTAATCATAGAGTGCTAATTTTCAAAAGGATGCCTGCTAGCCCTAATGTCTTCAGATGGTGTTTCAAGAAAAGTAAATGAGGAAGTATTTGGAGAAAGGAAGGCAGGAGAGAGGCTTTTCCTAAAGGCCCTCAAGTAACGCTTCTAGGAACAGATTATTCAGACTTGACATAAGGCCAAAATGGTCACTCTGTGAATCTTCTTCCTCCCAGCCCAATTCAAAAACCATAGGCCAGACGTAAATCCACCCAGACGATTGTTATTCCCTCATATCTCCAAGGAGGATGCAGAAGTTGGTTCTCTGTGCTGATAGCTCTTGGAATGAAAAAGACTCCCTCCCTATCCAAGACCAGTTTGCAGCCAATTCCACAGCGTTTTCGTGAGAGTAACCATTTTGTACAGCTCCTCTGACAAATGTTTCGTGCTA
Organism: Cephalophus harveyi; assembly: GCA_006410635.1. NCBI lineage: Eukaryota > Metazoa > Chordata > Mammalia > Artiodactyla > Bovidae > Cephalophus > Cephalophus harveyi. The sequence goes on from SJYT01020880.1 coordinate 309,497, forward strand.
GGCTGGCCTCCCCTGCCACAGTGACTGTTCCCCTGACTCCTCTCCACACCATGGGTTGGTGAGTGTTCAGAGCATAAAATCCATTTTTCAGATTAGCCTCAACATAGCATAAGCAAATGAAGTGGTCTGCTGGAACTGACTCATTGTAAAACCAATTTAAATGATCAAATCAATCAATAGTTATTTACTGAACATCAACCAGCTCTGGTTATGCTCTGCTCAGAATACCCACCCCTCACTTCTTCACAGCCTCTTTTGTGACCCTCTCTTCCCAACCCCACTCCCACCACCACCACCACCATCATCACTGTCACCAGGAATCAAGTTGACAGCCCCCACCCCAGGAGCTGTCCAGAATCTCAGCAATGCATATTAAACTGGAGAGACAGTTAACAGCTTCCTTTTCCTCTTTGCCAGAAGCAGATGGGAAAAGTGGGAGGAAGGGGATTATTTATTTTCTAGTCTTGCCCAAAGCAATCTCTATCTTGAGGGTCAGTTCCCTCCACCCCCATCCAAAGCCCAACATTAGTTTGACTGACAATAGCCTCCACCTTAGCCCAGCTCCAAGAGGTTCTAACTGACCCTGTTTACATTGCATGAGAAAGACTCTGCACTGCAGAACTTTCAGTTTCAGGATTTTGCAAATTTTATGAGAGTTTTCAGTCAAGCTGATTTTTAGCTTTCCCTTTCCCCTCCAGCTAAAATCAAGATCTTTCACCCAGCTCTGATCTCAGACGGACTTTTTTTCTCAGCACTTGGGACATGATTAAATAACGGGCACACGTGCACACACCAGCCCCAAATGCCTTTATTTCCCAGATCTTTCTTCAGTAATGAAGCCTGAAATGGAAAACCACTGTGCAGGGAAACTGTAGCAACAAGAAGAAGAAAAACAATGTGCCAGCCTGGTTGCTCATGAAACAGACAAATTAAATATATGTATCACATGGAAGCATTTGGCAAGGAGAACTTTGGGAGTTTCAGTAATTATCCATAGCGGGTCCATTCAGTGTGGGTAAAGGGGAATCAGGAAATATCTATCTTTCCATACTCGCTAGACAGCCCAAGAGGTTGAGAAGAGGATTGGCTGCAAAAAGCATTCTTTTAACTGTCCACCTGACATGATCGTTAACTCTACCAATTATGGCAATATAAAGAAATCATTAAAATGCAATTATTGCAGCTGTATAAGTTTATAGCCGCATAACTACATCAAAAGACCGTCTTTGTAGATCTTTATGTGCTCCATAAACCTGAATAAGTTGCAGCAAAGAAAAGAAGATTACTTCAATATGAATCAAGAGCAAATCTGAAATTTCTGTCCTACCCTGTGGAGATAGCAGCAGTGAAGGGTCTGGGTCCTTCCATGACCCCTGGTCCACTGGGTGTGTCTGCTCAAGTCTTCTCTTTTGCTCTAGGCCTGCATCTCCCATCACCCAAATAAATGAAATGAAAGCTAAGCAAGTACCAAAAAACAATCACAATCCCATACATTTGTATGTCTTATAGTTCTCCTCATTTTATAAATTAAAAACTGAGCCTCAAAGAATGTTTAAAGGAACCTGTATAAGGTTGCAGGGTGGTCTGTGTGTTCCCCCCACCCACCCTCCACTGAGCTCTGTGCCCCAGAAGACTGGCTTCTGTGGAGTGTATCAATGGGTCCCTTACCCTCTGACTTTCCATTAAGTTGGACCAGTGAGAAGCAATGGCAAGAACACAGAGGGTGGAAGAAGAAAGAAATTGAGATGCTTTTTCCCCTCGGCTCCCTCCCTGTCCAGCCAGGGTGTGGCAATGGCTATTCCTCTGCCTACAACAGCTTCTGCCAGGTGGCCCTGTCCTTGGTGACAGCTATAGCTCTATCTAGGCTCTGATGATCAGCCCCTCCCTTTGCCCTGCAGGTCTAGGGATGGTAGAAGTTTCTCTGCTGTTGCTAAACTCAGGATGTTTCACCATTCCTTGCTGGTTTCCCTTTAACCCTCTTCATTGACTCTTAAATGTGCCCACTGCTTCCTACCAGGACTGTGATTGGGACACACAACAAATGAGTGCTGGGACCCAAACTAGAACCCAGATCATCAAAACCCTAAGAGTCTGAGACTGAATGATTTAGAAAATTTAATTTGCTATAGGCACAGACATGCTAACTGTCATCACCATCAAAGCTTTAAGTCCCATACTTTGTGTGCCACTGTGCTGGGTCACTTAGAGAAAGAATTATAAGAATACAAGCTCTGCCTTCCAGGAATGTTCATGCTGCATCACACACACTGACGTGACCCACTCTGTAGGGTACATGCACCAGGCAGAGACAACCCAAATCAACGCCTGGCTGAACAATGCCAGGGGGAGGGGCATCCGAGGAGGTGAAGTCAGTGTATTTGGGAGTAGAGGGCTGAACAACCAGAAAAGCCCACATTCTCTTTCCAAACAAGGGGGAGGAGAGCAATGGGTCAGATCATACATAATTACAAATGATGTTAAAACATTTCTATCTGGCTTTGACATGCATGATTAAACAATACATTGTGTTTTGTTTGGGGATTTCTGTGGTAGATCTGCCTTCCTAGTTAATTTTCATTAGACTGATTAGTGAAGGGAGTTTGTATTCCTAGAGTTCACACATACTTTTGCTGCCTGGGAGATAGAAACAGAGAAATCTGGCCTCCAGTGTTTCTGCAAGTGGGCTGAGAAGCAGATCACCTGTATGTAACCCGCCACAGTTCACTGCCTACTTTAGCCTGAGCCTGACATTTCAGTCTGCAAGATCATGGGTCTGTACATATGGAATAAGGCTCAGGACACAGCAGGTCCTTACTGATGCACAGTGGCTCAATGATCCTTCTCCTGAGAATCCAAATGCCTCTAAGAGCAACTTGGGCCTTCTTAGTGAATCCTAGACAGGGCAGCAGTAGAGACTAGCTCTGTCTGGGGGTCAGAAGACTGGTTTTCATCCATCTGAGCTAAGTCTCCCTGGGAAGACCCTGAAATGTGCTGAATTTCAGCATTTTATGCTTGAAGATGGACAACATAATACTCATGTTAAGAGCTAAAGTGGGGGGATTTCCCTGGAGGTCTGGTGGTTAAGGATTCGCCTGGCGATGCAGGACATGGTCCAATCCCTGGTCCAGGAAGATCCACAGCTGCAGAGCAACTAAGCCCATGGGCCACGACTACTGAGCACGCCTCCTACCACTGCTGAAGCCTGCTCCACAACAAGAGGAGGCAGCACAACGAGAAGCCGGCGAACTGCAGCTGGAGTAGGCCCCCAGTCGCCACAGCTGGAGAAAAGCCCGTGCGGCGGCGAAGACCCAGAACAGCACGAAATGTTAAAAAATAAAAAAAATATAGAAAGGAATTAAGGTGAGACACTGTGCCTGGCACACAGGTGCTCTCAATGAGTACTGGTGGCACTGAATCATGGATGAGGATATGCTGTTGTAAAGTGTTAAATTCTATATGTTATTATTACAGATTCATAGAGTTGGAACCAGTCTTGTCTAGTTTATAGATTAGTTTTACTGAATTATAATGCTTTCTTTTTTCAAATAATGACGGCTAATAATTCTATGGTACTTACTATCCAGCAGACCATATTCAAAGCATTTTATCTAAATTAAGCCATTTAGTCTTTGCAACTACTCCAAAATACAGGTACTATAATTCTCCTCATTTTAAAGAGGAAGAAACTGAGAGCGGCTCGGGACATGTGGTCTCCGGGACATGTGAGCTCTCTGAGAGAGCTCACATAGGGAGTAAGTAGCAGATCTGGGATTCAGATTCTCAGTCTGGTTGTAGAATCCGTGCTCCTCAACAACCTCCTGTCTGCCTCACCATGGCTGCATGACAAGGTAGAGCTTTATGTGCAAGAAATGAGGCACAAGTAAAGATTCTATCAGAATGTGGAGGTGGAGAAGTGTCCTTCTGGCTGTGGTAACTGAAGAAGCCTCCATGGATAGAGGTACCATTTGAACTGGGCCTAGAAGGATGAAAAGAACTTGGGCACATAGAAATGAGATAGAAAAGGGAAGTGTGAGCAAAGACATAGAGATGGAAACAAGCAATTCCCTTTGGGGTTATTAGGAGGCTTCTGGGAGACATGAGTTAAACTTTTGAAGATAGGTTAAAGCGAGTGTACCCCAGAATATCGGCCTAAACTGCGTGGATTTTTTTTTCTAAAGGAAATGGGGAGCCATGAACAGTGTCTGGGCAGAGTCCAAGAGGATGGGAACTCTGTCTGAGAGGGAGTTGACACGACAGTTGTGTGTAGGATGGTGTGAGGGGAGAGACTGCGGGCACGGAGACCACGTGTCCCGAGCAGCTAATAGGCAGCTCTGCACCCACTGAGATAAACAGAGACTTGCTAACTGATTGGCAGACTGATCGACACGCTGCCTCCAAACCACAAGCCCACCTCCGTCAGAAGTCCCCTCCTTCAGACTTAACCACAGTGGCAGTACTGCCTGAAACTAAGCAGAATGCTGAGACATTGTGATTGGACAGAGCCCCAGCCTTGCATTTCTAAGTGGAAAAGACTGAAAACTAGAATTCCCCCTACCCTGCAAAGAAAACAAACTGCCAAGAAGGGATGTCAATGGAGAAAGAAACACCCCACTGAACTGAATATAACCTCAATTCTTTCTCTTTTTTTCCTGTATTCCTCAATCTTGAAGGGAAAATGCATGGCAGCTGCATAAAAATGATGGTCTTCTTTCCACATGTGAGGTTGCCAGGGAATTTGGCTATAACCTTTTATTAGATGTTAATAATTTAGAAAAGGGAAAAGCATTCCCCAGTCAAATCTAATCTCATACAAATAAATACTTTGCAGAGGAACGAAAGCATCACATTCATCCTGGGATGAACAGGCGATTATCAAGCCTTCACACGTTGCTGGCATCCATCAGCCGGGCCATTCACTCTGGTTAATGGCAATTACATTACTTTCCTTGGGTCTGTTTTCAGCGGTTACATTCATAGCTCTGGGTGTCTCTCTCCTGTACTGACTCTCCAAGGCTTCCCCCTATGTGTCTGTGAGGATCTGTGTTCTGTGTGTGTGTTTCATTGTGCACTGTAATAGCTATACATAAGAAAGAGTCTGGGGTGCTTGATGTGCACCAATTGGCTAATGCCCAGTATTAACCCAGCAGGCTGTCTGTGACTTAATGTTCAATTAAAGCCAAAACATCCACTGGAGGGAGCAGAAGAGACATTTACCTGATGCTCACAAGTAGGGGCTTACGCATGCAAAAGACCCCAGTTGACCAGATACACTTGAGTATTTGCTTCATACATGAGATATTTTCTTGTTCCATGGTTCACATTGATAACTGGACATAAGTGGGCCCTTTGCAGCACTGCACACATTGGCAGTAGCTATATAGCTGTCAACATGCTGTTAAATGTCAGTCAAAACATGTTTAGACATCTATATATTGGGGTTTATGATTGCAAAGCTTCCCTTTCCCCTTGAAAAAGAAATGAGCATTAAGGAGGCAAGGATGCAGTAGATAAGATAACTATATTGAGGAATATGTTAACTCAAAAGCATAACTGAACTCACCTCCATTCCTTATGTCTGCCATGCAAATATGTTCATCAGTACCATTGTTCTAGATTCTACATACAGGCGATAATATACAGTATTTGTTTTTCTCTGTCTGACTGACTTCACTCTGTATGACAGACTCTAGGTCCATCCACATCTCTACCAGTGATCCAGTTTTGTTCCTTTCTACGGGTGTGTAATGTTCCATTATCACATCTTTATCCATTCATCTGTCGATGGATATTTAGGTTGCTTTCATGTCCTGGCTATTGTGAATAGTGCTGCAATCAACGTCGGGGACCATGTGTCTTTTTGAATTATGGTTTTCTCAGGGTATATGCCCAGTAGTGGGATTGCTGGGTCCTAAGGTAGTTCCGGGATTGACATATGCGCACAGCCGTGTGTAAGACAGATGGCTAGTGGGAACCTACTGTGTAGCACAGGGAGCTCAGCTCAGAGCTCTGTGACAATCTAGATGGGTGGAATGGTAGTGGAGCTGGGAGGGAGGTCCAAGAAGCAGGGGACATATGCATACGTATAGCTGATTCACTTCACTGTACAGCAGAAACTAACACAATATTGTAAAGCATCTGTATGTCTTCTTTGGAAAAACGTCTGTTTAGTTCTTTGGCCCATTTTTTGATTGGGTCGTTTATTTTTCTGGAATTGAGCTGCAGGAGTTGCTGGTATATTTTTGAGATTAGTTCTTTGTCAGTTGCTTCATTTGCCATTATTTTCTCCCATTCTGAAGGCTGTCTTTTCACCTTGCTTAGAGTTTCCTTTGTTGTGCAGAAGCTTTTAATTTTAATTAGGTCCCATTTGTTTATTTTTGCTTTCATTTCCAATATTCTGGGAGGTGGGTCATAGAGGATCCTGCTGTGGTTTATGTTGGAGAGTGTTTTGCCTATGTTCTCCTCTAGGAGTTTTATAGTTTCTGGTCTTACACTTAGATCTTTAATCCATTTTTAGTTTATTTTTGTGTATGATGTTAGAAAGTGTTCTAGTTTCATTCTTTTACAAGTGGTTGACCAGTGTTCCCAGCATCACTTGTTAAAGAGATTGTCTTTTCTCCATTGTATACTCTTGCCTCCTTTGTCAAAGATAAGGTATCCATAGGTGCGTGGATTTATCTCTGTGCTTTCTATTTTGTTCCATTGATCTATATTTCTGTCTTTGGGCCAGTACCATACTGTCTTGATAACTGTGGCTTTGCCACATGACCCAGCAATCCCACTGCTGGGCATACACACTGAGGAAACCAGAATTGAAAGAGACACGTGTACCCTAATGTTCATCACAGCATTGTTTATAATAGCCAGGACATGGAAGCAACCTAGGTGTCCATTAGCAGATGAATGGATAAGAAACCTGTGGTACATATACACAATGGAATATTACTCAGCCATTAAAAAGAATACATTTGAATCAGTTCTAATGAGGTGGATGAAACTGGAGCCTATTATACAGAGTGAAGTAAGCCAGAAAGAAAAACACCAATACAGTATACTAACGCATATATATGGAATTTAGACCATGTATGCGAGACAGCAAAAGAGACAGATGTATAGAACAGTCTTTTGGACTCTGTGGGAGAGGACAAGGGTGGGATAATTTGGGAGAATGGCATTGAAACATGTATAATATCATATATGAAACGAATTACCAGTCCAGGTTCGATGCATGATACAGGATGCTCGGGGCTGGTGCACTGGGATGACCCAGAGGGATGGGATGGGGAGGGAGGTGGGAGGGGGATTCAGGACGGGGAACACGTGTATACCTGTGGTGATTCATGTTGATGTATGGCAAAACCAATACGATATTGTAACTAGCCTCCAATTAAATAAATTTATATTTAAAAAAAATTTTTTAACAATTTAAAAATGTATAACTGAGCTAATTCTTTTCACTGTAAATAAACAGAGTCACTGTGATGCATCTGCCCAGTGTCCTGGATCCTAGACCAGATAGGTCCCTTGGCCACAGTTCTGCCTCACGTAGCAGAACAAAGTTTATTTTCATTGACTTTTCTGCTCATCTCCTAAAACCAGCCTCTCACCCCCAAGACAGAGCAACTCTCCCCCATGGGCCACAAATCCCTCCAATCTGGACAGATCCCTGGACACAGTCTCAAGAATTTCAAATGGCTGCCACTTTCCCCATAAAGTACCTACCCCAAATGGGGGTGGCCCAGGGCAATGGAGGTAAACCAGTTCTCTGGGGAAGGGGAGCCAACTCTCATTTATAATGCTCACCCATTTCCATGGTGCAAATATCCCCACATGGCCAGTTTCAAACTACCAACAGTCTAACAGCCAGCTGAGGACATATCTGAGCATTTAACAGCCTGCCAGTGTGAGTTAACTTTGGCATAGCACTGTCAGGTACCCCTTACCCCACCCTCACCCCTGACCTCTGACGGCCTCCAGGGTTAGGCGGATGATCAGTGTCCTAACCCCCACATGATCTTCACACCCACAGCTCAGCCTCTGGAGCTTGTGGAACAGTAAGAACCCAACACACTCCTTAATCAACATCTTGTTCAGAAAGTGTCACTTGCCATAAATATAGGCTTTTAACCTGTCTCCTTGGCAGTTACCTCTGGGAGTAGGGACAGGGAATTCATCATAAATTTCAGAGCTGGTAGATTTCAAGGGAGCAGGAGAGGCTCTTAGTCCACAGGAACTGTGCAGTGAGAATGTCTCCCAAGCCCCATTACGGAGGAGGGGGCAACTAGCCAGGCTTTAGAGTGTCTGCCACTGTCCTGGGTTATCCGGCCAGGGTGAAACCAGATGACTCTGTTTCCATAAAGAATAGGATGGAGGCTAAGGGAGTACAGACCTCAGAGGAGTGGATATTGGGCACCCATTTGAATACAGAGTTAAAAACTCATCAACAGTTATTTAGAGGATTAGAGGAAACATTTTGTAAGCACAAAAGCTGCTGCCAGAGGCTAGAGAGAAGAACCAAACAAGACACAGAAACAGGGAGATGGAAACTGAGACAGAATCGGAGACAGAAATGAAGAGAAGCAATATTGATGGATGGAGATGGCACTGAACCAGATTCTGTTAAACCTAAAAAGCCTGGAATGGCTCTGTTTCTTTATCGATATCAAGCTCTTGGGTATAATTCAAAGCCCATTCAGCCAATATTCCCCGATCCCCTACTTCAATTCACTCTTCAGGTTTTCATCAGCACTGACAATATACTCTCCACTTTGTTCAAACCCATAAGCTCTCACAAAATGTTCCAACTTGACTCTATGCATTTACTTAGGTCATTTACCCCCTGTAAACATTCTCTTCCCCTCTGAATGACTTTCTCCTTGCCCAGACTCATCCCAATTCTCACCTCATTCAGAAGACATCCCTGGTTAACTGACCTGGCTTTTATTTCTCTCGTTCACTCAGCTCTTGGGTGCCCAACTTGGACAAATCTTTACCCTGGTGATTTTAATAATGATTCTCTAACTACCCATCAGTGTGACTGATCTTAGACGAGTTGCACCTTCACTTCTGCATCTGTACTAGGAAAAGACCAGACTGAATGACTTTGTTTCCTTGCAGTTCTGACATTCATCAACTCTAAGTGATGATGCCCATACAGAAAAAGATAAATGAATGGAGGAATGTGCCAATGAGAGAAGGACAAGCAGATGGGGTAGACAAGTGTGGACTGAGAGTGACCGATGGTGACAGTGTGGCCACCATCTCTAGTTGTCCTAGTAACCCCTCTTCCATAGGAACAACTGGCCACCTAGAATAAAAGCTACAGATCCCAATGTACTTTGTACTTGACTAAGTTCAGGCCTATTAGACAGAAAAAAAAGTGATGTGTTGCAGCTTCAGGGAACCCTCCTTATAAGACAGTGATCATCCTTTGCTCCCTTTCTTTATTCTGTCCTCCATACTGCTGCCTGGAATGTGGCTGTGATGGCTAGAGCAATAATCTGAACATTGGTCCATAAGGATAAGAATCACAGTGAACTGAAAAGAACCTGCATGAGAGAGGAACAGGAACCCCTCTACCCATCCCAGGTTATATCCCTGTGGAACTCTACTGAGAGAAAAATAATTCTTATATGTAAGCCAATTATTTCAAGACTCTGTTACTTATCAGAACCTAATCTTAAATGATACAAACAAAGTTTTAAGCTTGAGAAGGAATTACCGTGAGGCTCGTAAAGTCAGATGATAGAGAGTGATCGCTTCAATTCAGTTCAATCACTCAGTCGTGTCCAACTCTTTGAGACCCCATGAACCGCAACACGCCAGGCCTCCCTGTCCATCAGCAACTCTTGAAGTCCAGCCAAATCCATGTCCATCAAGTTGGTGATGCCATCCAACCATCTCATCCTCTGTCATCCCCTTCTCCTCCTGCCCCCAATCCCTCCCAGAATCAGGGTCTTTTCCAATGAGTCAGCTCTTCACATCAGGTAGCCCAAGTATTGGAGTTTCAGCTTCAGCATCAGTCCGTTCAATGAACACCCAGGACTGATCTCCTTTAGGATGGGATGGTTGGATCTCTTTGCAGTCCAAGGGACTCTCAAGAGTCTTCTCCAACACCACAATTCAAAAGCATCAGTTCTTTGGCGCTCAGCTTTCTTCACAGTCCAACCCTCACATCCATACAGGACCACTGGGAAAACCATAGCCTTCACTAGACGGACCTTTGTTGGCAAAGTAATGTCTCTGCTTTTTAATACACTGTCTAGGTTGGTCATAACTTTCCTTCCAAGGAGTAAGCGTCTTTTAATTTCATGGCTGCAATCACCATCTGCAGTGATTTTTGGAGCCCAGAAAAATAAAGTCAGCCACTGTTTCGCCGTCTATTTGCCATGAAGTGATGGGACTGGATGCCATGGTCTTAGTTTTCTGAATGTTGCGCTTTAAGCCAACCTTTTCACTCTCTTCTTTCACTTTCATCAAGAGGCTCTTTAGTTCCTCTTCACTTTCTGCCATAAGGGTGGTGTCATCTGCATATCTGAGGTTATTGATATTTCTCCCGGCAATCTTGATTCCAGCTTGTGCTTCCTCCAGCCCAGCGTTTCTCATGATGTACTCTGCATATAAATTAAATCAGCAGGGTGACAATATACAGCCTTGACGTGCTCCTTTTCCTATTTGGAACCAGTCTGTTGTTCTAACTGTTCTAACCAGTCCCAGTTCTAACTGTTGCTTCCTGACCTGCATATAGGTTTCTCAAGAGGCAGGTCAGGTGGTCTGGCATTCCCATGTCTTTCAGAATTTTCCACAGTTTATTGTGATCCACACAAAGGCTTTGGCATAGTCAATAAAGCAGAAATAGGTGTCTTTCTGGAACTCTCTTGCTTTTTCCATGATCCAGCGGATGTTGGCAATTTGATCTCTGGTTCCTCTGCCTTTTCTAAAACCAGCTTGACCATCTGGAAGTTCACGGTTCACGTATTGCTGAAACCTGGCTTGGAGAATTTTGAGCATTACTTTACTAGTGTGTGAGATGAGTGCAATTGTGCAGTAGTTTGAGCATTCTTTGGCATTGCCTTTCTTTGGGATTGGAATGAAAACTGACCTTTTCCAGTCCTGTGGCCACTGCTGACTTTTCCAAATTTGCTGGCATATTGAGGGCAGCACTTTCACAGCATCATCTTCCAGGATTGAAATAGCTCCACTGGAATTCTATCACCTCCACTAGCTTTGTTCATAGTGAAGCTTCCTAAGGCCCACTTGACTTCACATTCCAAGATGTCTGGCTCTAGGTGAGTGATCACACCATCGTGATTATCTGGGTTGTGAAGATCTTTTTTGTACAGTAAATTGGAAGATGGCAAAAGTGAACATCAACATTCTAGGAATCAGCGAACTAAGATGGACTGGAATGGGGGAATTTAACTCAGTTGACCATTATATCTACTACTGTGGGCAGGAATCCCTTAGAAGAAATGGAGTAGCCATCATAGTTAACAAAAGAGTCCGAAATGCAGTACTTGGATGCAATCTCAAAAACGACAAAATGATCTCTGTTCATTTCCAAGGCAAACCATTCAGTATCACGGTAATGTAAGTCTATGCCCTGACCAGTAATGCTGAAGAAGCTGAAGTTGAATGGTTCTATGAAGACCTACAAGACCTTCTAGAACTAACACCCCAAAAGGATATCCTTTTCATTATAAGGGACTGGAATGGAAAAGTAGGAAGTTAAGAAACACCTGGAGGAACATGCAAATTTGGCCTTGGAGTACAAAATGAAGCAGGGCAAAGGCTAAAAGGGTTCTGCCAAGAGAACGCACTGGTCATAGCAAACACCCTCTTCCAACAACACAAGAGAAGACTCTACACATGGACATCACCAGATGGTCAACACTGAAATCAGACTGATTATATTCTTTGCAGCCAAAGAAGGAGAAGCTCTGTACAGTCAGCAAAAACAAGACTGAGAGCTGACTGTGGCTCAGATCATGAACTTCTTATTGCCAAATTCATACTTAAATTGAAGAATGTGGGGAAAACCACTAGACCATTCAGGTATGACCTAAATCAAATCCCTTATGACTATGCAGTGGAAGTGAGAAATAGACTTAAGAGACTAGATCTGATAGAGTGCCTGATGAACTATGGACAGAGGTTTGTGATATTGTACAGGAGACAGGGATCAAGACCATCCCCAAGAAAAAGAAATGCAAAAAAGCAAAATGGCTGTCTGAGGAGGCCTTAAAAATAGCTATGAAAAGAAAAGTGAAAAGCAAAGGAGAAAAGGAAAGATACACCCATTTGAATGCAGAGTTCCAAGAATAACAAGGAGAGATAAGAGAGCCTTCCTCAGTGATCAATGCAAAGAAATAGAGGAAAACAATAGAATGGGAAATACTAGAGATCACTTCAAGAAAATTAGAGATACCAAGGGAATATTTCAGGCAAAGATGGGCTTGATAAAGGACAGACATGGTATGGACCTAACAGAAGCAGAAGATATTAAGAAGAGGTGGCAAGAGTACACAGAAGAACTGTACAAAAAAGATCTTCACAACCCAGATAATCACGATGGTGTGATCACTCACCTAGAGCCAGACATCTTGGAATGTAAAGTCAAGTGGGCCTTAGGAAGCTTCACTATGAACAAAGCTAGTGGAGGTGATAGAATTCCAGTGGAGCTATTTCAATCCTGGAAGATGATGCTGTGAAAGTGCTGCCCTCAATATGCCA